>CM060951.1:108341926-108674611 GCA_030765055.1 Mantis religiosa | reverse complement strand
GAGAGAGAGAGAGAGAGAGAGAGAGAGAGAGAGAGAGAAGGCACACGTAACACACTGCTTGGTAAATTTAGCCATTATTGGTGGTAAGTATAAAATGAAATTCGGGAAACGAGGAAGCTCTTAGCTTAAGCATCAGTGAAATTTCAGAAATCCAAAATCTAAGGTAGATTCATGTGATGTTTTAATACAATTATTAATGCATAATAAATAGACGAAATCTCATGCATATTTTAAAATCCAGATATACTGTTTTACTATTTCTTATAGTTTAGAAAAACTACTGCATTCAGCGCCATATGTTTTGAAAAATTTAATATTTAAAAAGTATACTGTTGAGTACTAAGCTAATAGAGATTAGAAACGAATTTTGATTTATTATACTAATATAAGAGAAAATAAACAGTAAATCGATTAGACATTAATGTTTAATAATCTCACAACAAAGCATTAACAAAATTTACCCTTGTTGTTTTGTTCATAATACGGAAGTATATAAAATTTCATTGATTCATACCGAGAAATACATCGTGTGGAACAATTGGAAAATGTGCATGAAACAAATGGAAACCAAGAAAAGAGAGTTAAAAAGTTAGCATGTTAAAATAGTACATTTTTTTTTCTAGTTTTATCTGTTTAAACACATTTACTGTCCATACAGGCCTTCCTGTATTGGTCCATAAAGGTCCACAGGGCTTAGAATTATCTGACAATCATCTTTCAGGATAAGGGAAAATCCAGGAAAAAGCCTTATCCAGATAACTCACCCTTACCGAGATTCGAACTAAGGACCTCTTGAACGAGAGATAGACATGCGTAAGAATGATTTACTTAGTACACAACTATATATTAAGAAAGTGGTCATATTTACAAATTTGCCTTCTTTCAAGAAGAACTTCCATCACGCAACTTCTAGTTTCCGTGCTCATTTGATTTTTTAAATTTCTCACCGCATTTTGCTTCCTGGAAAATGTGAAAATTTACTTTCCTCCCGTGTGTCATTTGAATACACAATATCCTTTAACTTTGTGAAGTCAATTGGTACAACATAGGCACAGCTATTTCAGTCTGGGCAACAGATTACGGAAAAGCATTTCCTTAGTGTATTATCGAACTTTCTTGAAGTTGGAAGTGGGCAAAATGTACTTTAGGAAAATCTCATCTTCCTCTCACATGACGTTTTCATTGTATATTTCGCTGAGGTAGATTGGGAATAGGGAATACTGTAGGCTGGTCAAATATTTTAAGAACGGTCACTATGTATGGGCTTTGCAATATTTCTTTATAAATGGTCTGGACATAAAGTACTGGAAAATTCAAACCAATACAAAGAAATATCTTGAGATGCATTGATAGTCCATTCTTTTTCCTCTTTCTGCACGGACTACTAGAGAGGAGAGAGAAGGGGGAGAGAAAGGTAGGTGGCAGAGAGAGATAAGTATAAGAATTTGAAAATTCAAACCAATAGCAATGTTAAAATGTGTCACCTAAAAAAAGACAAAGAAAAAGCTTTATTGGGATCTATATTTTTTGGGCAACAAAAAGTAGGTCAAAATGCTTCAGGGTTTACTGCTATAAAATTCAATATATAGAAATAGTTTGTCATAAAGTATGTTAAATATATTAAACATGTAGCAATTTCATCAACTTCATCAGAGCCTTATTTTTTTATTTAGAAAACAAAACTAAATGAAAAAAATGAGATATTTTACACGTAATGGAAGTTTGAAAGGTTTCAATATAGTGCATATGAATGACTTAAGTAAGCAAAATTGTACTTCAATATCCGGCTTACAGAGAGCTCAGAGTTGCCTCCTTTGAGGACAGGAATCCCCTTGGATAAACCATATTAGGGTAACTTAGCCCAATCGAGATTTGACTTGGGACTTCTCGAATGTAACGCACGTATGCTACCTCCAAAACTCGTAGATGAGCAAACATAATTTTGCATAATCACGATAAATATCGCCAATATGGTACTGGTGACAGCATAATGAAATATGGATTGGCAATTTACTGTCAAACAGCAAACCGAATATGCAAGTCTTGATGTGGCACACTCTTAAGATTGGCAGATGAGAAAACAACAATGTGCGTTACAGCGTGTTTCTTGAAATATTGGAGAATTGAAACGACAGGAAATTAAAAAAGAATCCCTGAACTGCAACAAGTCATTTCAACCTGCATAATTTAATGTGTATTGTATTTGTTCTTCTATAGTAAAATATGTACCATTATTTGAATTTACTCATGTCAATATCTGAAACATCTTTTAATAGAAATTTTTAGCGAGGTTTTTGGAAAAACAAGTAAATAACATGTGGCTCAATTGCTCCCCCCACTAAAATTGTTCTTTTTGGTTTCAGGATCCTCAAAACACTGTCATTTTTTTGTTTCTGTCATGTCAATCATAGAAAGCTTAACATTAATTTAAAGTACACAACTTCTATAAACAGTTCAGTATTTAAAGCCGGAGGCTAAGCTAGTTCTAGCCGCAAGAATCTCCAAGTATACTAACCTGTTCTTTGCATCAAAGATTGCCATCTAAATATGTTGCTACTCTTTAACAAGTGTTTGTTTCCATTTAAAGCTATAATTAGAACATAATTATATTTCCCGCGACAAGGTTAACAATGTGTAGTACCTATAAAGCATCAACACACTAAAACAAAAGCAACATGGATTGTCGTTTGTCACGTCGGTAAATTGTTGTTGTGTGCCATCTGTTGTTGATAGTCATTACTGGGCTGTTCTCCAAGTAGGAACAACTGCTACCGCGGCGAGATGAACTCTCGATGGCGCCGTGATTAGCTTCCTGCAGTTAAAGGAGCAATGTCAATGCCCCAAGTTTCCCATGGCAACAGTGCGTCCAGCATGTAAGCAGCAACGCTTGTAAAGCACTATTGTTTTGCAGCGTTGCATTACATCAAACATTCGCATTAACATTTTTGATGTTCTCGGCTTTCTCTACTCACTCTTACGAAAAGCTCACTCTTCTATCTACTTCTTGAAATCATAATAAACTTTTATTACGCATTCCTTTGTATAGTAGTCTAAAGCGACAATAAGATCGTTTTAAATAAGTCATGTGATGGCTTTGAAATTCTTATGTTTGCATGACATGGAAAAAATAAACAAGGAAAACCCGAACGAGAGGAGTATAAATATTTGAAAATTACGGTTTTCCATTTATATTAAAGTCATCCAGAATTTAGAGGACTTGGTTATAGCCAGAAAATTTAAGATATGCATGTTATTTATCATAAATATCTTAAACATGTAGTTATTTTGAGAAAATAAAAATTAATTATGGCCGCGCCGTTGGCAGTGGTTAGAACACTCGGCTCTCATCAAGGCGGCCCGCGTTCGATCCCAGGCGACCGCAAAGTGAGATTTGCGCTGGACAACACGGCGCTGTGACGGATTTCCTCCGGGTCCTCCGGTTTCCCCAGCCATCATTCCACCAATTGCTCCATTACTCATCTTTCCTATCACTCATTTTATCCTCATACTATCATCCACTTTTCTCGCTCTCATCCCAGGCGTTAGGCTGGTCCCTCAATCCGGGTTTCCTCTATCTTTACTATGCAAAGGGTAGTTCGGAGGGAGGCCGTTGAAAGTCCTCGTGGTGCATCGTGGTCGCTGCAATTACTGGTTTGATATTTAATCGCCATTTCATTATTATATTACCTGTTCACACACGCACGCGCGCACACACAAAGAGAGAGAGAGAGAGAGAGAGAGAGAGAGAGAGAGAGAGAGAGAGAGAGAGAGAGAGAGAGAGAGAGAGAGAGAGAGAGAGAGAGAGAGACATGCTCAGATCCTCCACGCTTTTCATTCAGGGACCTTAAAACATCGTTCGGTTTCGGGTGGAATGCAATATATTCTCTGCTTACGAACTAGTAAAATATTTATTTTTAATTCAAGCAATCCCTAAAGTGTTACCGGATAAGTCCCGGGTACTAATTTTTGGGTGTAATATCTGCAGTAATTCCTTCACTCTCTCGGCCCAACACTATTTGCTTTTTTTGTTTCTCCTCTCTTAAGTTTGCAAATGCCTCATTTAAACTTGGTCTCGCCAAACTTCAAGATTCTTTTTCTGACTAATCCGAAACAAACTTAGAAAGTGCTGTACTCTCATATATTCGAGGGACCAAACATAATTTAGAAACCAGAACGGAAGGACATTTTCGAAATATTAGATATAAAAGACATAAATCGGCCGTGGAAAATCATTTTTAGTCAATTACTGAATGAAATTTCACGAGAACAAGAAATGTGTGTCACGAATTCATTGTGATTGGACGTAAACAACTGATAATCTCGAAAAGTCGACCATGGCATTGAATTTTTTCAGTTTGACTCTATCTAGTCAAATACCTCATCTGATCTTGACCTCTGCTGGAGTAGCAATACACAGGTGTAGTGAGTTTGTCTTGGGGCCATATGAGTGTCGCAGGGATTACGTAGTAAAACTGCGATGAATAAAGTAGCCTACTTTCTCAATATTAATAACTTGTTGCAGTAATCTGCTTCGATATTTTACAGTACTGATTACCGAGTTCTCGCAACATTAAACAAATTTATAAACAATCAAAATATTGCAGAATCAAGATAAATCGCTGGTGCCAAAAAGTGATGTTCAAACAGACGAGCGCAAGGTGTGCAAATAAATATTCGTGACTAGTTTAAAATCTTCATTTTTCGTATTCTTGTTTACTTACATTTTAACCATTTTAAAATGTTTATCATGATAAAATTTTTGTTATATTTCGTTTAATTTTTCAGTATATATTCTCTGAAAATATGAGTCTAGGGATTCTCTAAAGAGAACATTCTGGATTTTTCTTTTAATAACTTCATATATTATTGATATTTACAAACTGAAAGCATATTATTTTAGCCGAGTGAAAATTTTAACGCAACAAAAAGGCTTAATTGTAAAAAAAAATTATATTCGAGGAACAATATGCGACATTCAGACGTTTACCATTTTCAAACTTTAGTCTCGTCGAGCAAACTTTAGCCTCACCTACATTTTTGAAAATTTGTAAGGTATGAATAATTTTTTACAATAAAAATTAATGTTATACTAAATTAGGTTGAACAAATTTGAAACTATTATTAATTTCAGTAGTACTTAGTAATGATTATTACTGGATACAACAATTCAATTACAGCGTTTTCACTGCTAGCTTAATAGCTTAAGGCAGCCAAGTACGCAGTTTTGCTGGAGTTATTTGGATAGCTGCGGATAATCTTCTTTCTCTCATTGGTTCTGACGCCAACTTCCTCCCTCTCATCCTTTGTCACACAATCTCTCTAGATCTTTCTTCCCCTCTGTCGCCTTTTTTCTTCCTCCTTCCTCTTCGCTGTACGTTATTGCTTCGAATACTGGGACCCATCTTTGAATTTCAAAATATAAAGTACCCGACTAAACCTTCTGGTACTGTTACCCATCTAAAATTTGCATAGAGAAAAACTATTACAAAGTCTGGTACAAAGGCGTTAAGCCATTTATAAATGATGCATTTTAAATACGAGTATAAATTAAAGCTGTTTACAAATTCTTACATTCAATTTTCATATATTTGAAAAACCCTGACTTAAGTTTGTAGTTATTAAATCTCATTAACTTTGCTAATAAATAACGTTGAATTATATTTTAAAGAATGATGAAATGTTTTTGTTATCTAAGAAACTTCATTCTTTGAAAAAGTTTCGTTGGATATTTATAATAAATGCAATACTACTACTATTTTATATGAAATACACAGAAGGTCATATCAGCTACAAGTCATAAACCCATAAATCAGTTGAATATATACAGTGTAGGATCTGAAAAACAGATTAAAGACGATGTTATTAGTATGCTCTTAGCTATTGCGTTGATTAAGAAAGTCTTCTGCCGTATGCTCGCTTCCAGCAAATTATTTTCTTAATGTCATTATACGCAGCAGTATTTAATGTTCAAATATTAAAATATGTTATTGTAAATTTGCTTCAGGTTTGCACTAAATGGGACTGTATCGCGTAGAAGCCTGTGCAAATTCTAAGAAGTTTTATTTTCAGTGAAACCATCTCCAATGCAATATCATAAGCACAAGCCATTTCATCTACTGAATGTCACAAGGTTTTTTTACTCGTGAAGCTTCAAAGCATGTTGGAATCAAAGGCAGGGGAGGTTTTACAGTTTCAGGAAAACAGAAGTAGTTTATTTAACCGCCCAGACGCGGTGAGTTCCCTAACGTTTTGTGGCATGACCATCTGGCTGGAAGGCCACCCTCTGGTAGACTAGAAAGTTTCAAAATGCAAGTCTCTGCGCCATCTGCCTATCATCGACAGACACACAATTCCAGAACCAATCTATAACATGAAAGAAAGAGACGAAATGAGAGGAAATGGAAGAAAGAGAGCGTGGAGAAGACAATCGTCTTACCAATCGGGGGGAAACCACGGCAAAACCCATGGACAGAGTGGCGAGTACCGGTGATCAAACCCGGGAGCCTCATGCATATCGATTTCTTCAGGAAGACCCCTCTTCAATTCTAAAGAATGCGGTTTTAATTTAAGGAGACTGGAAGGTGCACCTTTCTGGTTCTGCAAGTACACGATATTCATAGCTCATACGATCATGCGGCCTAAAGTGACGCAGGATTCCATGAACCTTTATTTCCATATTTGTCCATTTTGGAACATTTGGTGCTTTGTTACTTTAACTGTTGGAGAGGAGTGCCTTAATTTGTGATTTCGATTTTGCATATCCACAAAATGCCCCCAAATTCAACTAATACCTTTGCTACGAAATTAATTTAACTGTTAATGACGTTTATGCCCTCAGTTACAAAAGTATCAATTTAAAAAGTAAACGAATTCAGTGATATTTGAACACGTGAGTTTGTGAACAGCACTGATACACTGATACCTTCTATGCTGTATGTACCTTTACGTGCAGTTGCTTAAGGGTAAACATTCCGTTTTTTTATCTTTTCCTTATTTTACCGTTTTTTATTGTTTCCGTTTATTTTACTTTTTTTTTTGTAATTTACGTCCTCCAACGTTAAGTCATATCGGACGATGAATGGAATGGGTGAAATGATGCTCAAATGAGCCCAGGGTCGCTTAGAGACAATCCCTTTTACTGACTATAAGGAACAAGAACCCAACAAATACTCTTACTCGAATTTCAGATGCAACAGAAAAATGTATTTAATTTTAACATTCCTAGCGTATAATCGGGTTTTCTCTGTAATTATGCTTGTAGCTTCGAAAATAGCTCTTCAAAAATAAGTATGGGAATCAAATCATACATTTCTTTCCATTCCTCTGACAGAAAAGATTTCTTCTCTAAGGCAAGAAAACACGATGACTCCATTTAATTTCCTCTTTGCGGGCTCTTTTAGAAGAAAACTGAGGAATGTCTCATCCATGTTAAAGTTACTAGTATCTGCAATGTCGCTTACATATATATTTCCTAACAAGTCATCTTCAACATTTTCTGTATCTGTCAGCTCATTTATATCTGGGGGGAAAGCCACCAAATATGTCTATTTCTTCAAGCCGCCGCCGCCGCCACCACCGCCGCCGCCGCCACCACCACCACCACCACCGTGTGATAATAGTAATAATAGTCTCTAATAATAGTAGAAATAATTCCCATTATCATAATCTAAGCTCTAAGACATTCGTCTTTCAGGATAAGGGAAAACCCCGGAAGAAACCTTATCCAAGTAACTTACCCTGTCCGAGATTCGAACTCAGGACCTATTGAACGTGAGGCAGACATGTTACCACCACGATACCGAGACTGGCAGTTTACTATCTGTTTTCTTTAGTTTCACACATATACACTATACACTAAACACCCATGTCCAAGGCGGGGCTCGAACCCACAACCCTCTACGCGGCGGAACGCTAGAGACATACGCTCTAACGACCGTGGCTACGAGGGCCAGCTCGTTGAACGGTAGAGAATACTACAGTATAAATGTGTTTAATGTGAAGACAAGCTTCACAAAACCCGAAAATTACTTTGTTTTTAAATCAAGGGTGTACAGAACTTGCGCATACAGGGCTGGAGCCATTGGTAACATAAATTGGCACAATTTAATTTTTGAACAAGCGCGGCACGCTAAAGAAGAAAAGGAGGAAGTTGTACCGTTGCCCAATACTGCCGAAGGGTATATAATTCCACTCATCTGTTTTGAACAGAGACGCGTGACAAATGAAAATGAGAGAGGATGTAGTCTCTCTTAGTTTAGGGTAACCCATGCCGGAGGGCCAAACTGTCCATCCTCTAAAACCTGCATCCTCTTGCACAAGCATAATAATAAAATGACACGTTTTGTCGCCCTTTGCAGCTGTGGTACCTTCTTTAAGAGACGATTCCATGTTTTGAAACAGAGCAGAATCTCGCTCCCACATTAACGCTGTTCGCACTTTAAATGCTGTCGCTGTCTAATTCTACATGTGTCCAAATCCTACTTATTAAATCTCCTTTACCGCATCGAGGAAGAGTAAAAATTGATGATCAGCAATTTCCAGAGATTAGTTAAATTCTGAATTCTAGGCCTGAAATTCTAATAATAACAAGAATTTGTGTGTAACGTTTACAATATTCTTTGCACGGAATACATTTAACACCCAGTCTCATACATTTTGGGCCTTAATGTTAATATCTCTTACTCTACAGTATGAAGCAGGCTATAAAGTGCAGTATTTCTTTCTTTATTATCCATGTATCGTGAAAGTAATTTATTCCACCCCAAAAGTACAAGATGTCATTGGAGGCACACACTTTGGATCTTAAAAGACAAAACTTTTAGAAACGTGTGAACCACATAACTGAGTTTCAGGATGCCACCCCCCAGGGGCCTACTTCGGTAGATACGGGTTTGGCGCACCCGGGGTCCCGAGCCAACAGTCTCCCTCGTGTGGGCTCCTCTTCGTGGTTGAGGGAGACGGTCAACAGGCCCACCCACGTGTAGGCCGTGCGTGGAGACCCTAGGAGAAGGATTTTAGATTCTTGTCTAGTTTAGAGTTTAGGATTTAGTGAACGAAATTTTAGTAGGTTTTGATTGATGTTTTTATGTACGTGCATTTTAATAGGTTTTGTCACACTTGTATAGTTTTTAGAAAGTTTTATATCTGGCTTTTGCCATGACTAGTTTTTTAAAGGGCGCTGATGACCGCCGTAGTTGAGCGCCCTATATATATATATATATATATATATATATATATATATATATATATATATATATATATATATATATATATATCATCATTTCAGGATGCCAGAAGGAAAATTCACACCCCAAAAGAAAGTTCAGCATTTTTTTTTTTAACTTTTACAAAGATGACGAAGGATTATTACCAAAACATTATTTTAAGGTGATCCTAGAAACAACAAAGCATCATCTGGAATATTATTCGAATAGCCTGATAAATCCTTTTTTTTAATTAATTTAGCATAATTTTGCATAATTTGTAGTTGGTAGAAGATAAAAACAGCATTAACGGGTTTAAAAATATCTATCAGGGTATATTAGTATTATAAAGTAGGAATATTTGTGCATATGTGCATGTAAGGTGTGCAAGTTTGATAATAATTCTTTAACCATTGAAATGCCCGCCTCGGTAGCGTAGATGGTAGCGTGTCTGCCTCAAGTTCAAGAGGTCCCTAGTTCGAATCTCGGTCAGGGTGAGTTACCTGGATAAGGTTTTTTCCGTGGTTTTCCCTTCTCCTGATAGACGAATGTCGGGTAACTCTAAGCTCAATGGACCCCGGACTCATTTGAGCATCCTTTCACCCTTTTCATTCATCGTCCGATATGAATTAACGTTGGAGGACGTAAACTGCAGCAAAAAAAAAAAAAAAAAAAAAAAAAAAAAAAAAAAAAAAAAAAAAAAAAAAAAAATAAATTGAAATGACCGATTTCAGTGTTCCAATTACAATTCTGACGGACACGGGGCTGGCTATAATACATTTATTTCATTTCATATATTACTAAAATATTAAAAACAATTTACATAGCCCTTGTATTTTAATATGTATACGTTTGTTATAAAAGAATATGCTTGCGAAGAATACATTGATTTTAGTTAAGAGTGCCATGGAGTAAAACAACTAAAATAATACAAATGCCACAACTATCTCATCCCAAATAATACATGCGTGGATGTTCACGATTTAGCTACTAAGACACAAGAGAAATAAAAGAGAATCGAATGTGTTTACAGCTCTACGATACGCATACGGTACTAATGCCAAACGTTTTACTCAGTAAGAAAGTTTTGCTTTAATTCCTTTGTACTTATGGTGCAATTAATTTCATTAGTGCTAAGCAACTGCACAAAAAGAGAAAATGGTGTCATTAAAGATCAATGAACCTATGACTAAACATCTTAACATTTTTTTTCACATGCAACTCTAACGCAGTAGGTGTATTATATTTTTCATATAAGTCTTCAATATTTATTGAGAAATACACCGACTCAACAAAACATGTAAAAATATAACTTTATTATTTCAGCAGAGAAAACAAAAGTGATAACTTTATTGGTAAATACCCAAACCGATTAAAAATACTTCCAAAAACTGAGCACTAGAACAAGTCAAATATTTTAACTACCTCTTATGTGATATTTTATATGAACTTGGAAAAAAACGGAAATTGAAAAACAAATGAAGAGATACAATTTACACTTTAATAAAACTATGGCAGTGCCAGGATCATACAGGTCATACCTGGACCATGAAAAGAAATGTTAAAAGAATAATTGAAAAAGGCCGAAATTAAAAGTTTGAGGTACATGGCTGGCAGTAGTTTTAATGAACATATTAAAGTGAAACAAAGACAATTAAAATTTTTGGATAGGTAGAGTCAGATTGCCATAGGCGGGATTTGAACCACGAACCTCCCGATCTCCGTTCGGTCGCTCTTAACCTTTGAGCTACTATGGACAACATGCCAACAATATTTAATTTATATGAAAAAACCAGGGAATATAAAATGAAATGGAAAGATTATATTACTCACAAAAGAGGCCTTGCAATACAAACTAATAGGACTCAGATATATTAGTTCGCGCAGACACTGAGAAAATCCCTTTTGAACCAGAAACGGCTTATCTGGCCAAATTGAAGGTGGCTGTTGAATTAAAATCCTTGGAGCCAATTTGAGAAAATAAAAAATTAAGAGAAGTATTTCACATACATAAAGGGCACATCCAGGAAATTAGCGAATTTTCCAGAATATCTGCGAATATTGGAAGATGCTGAATTAAAAGAGCAAAGTTTGGTATCTCTCACCGACTTTTCGTATTTTTAAGTACATTTTCCGTGCAAAATCTAAATGTCCAAGTTTGGGTGGAATACAACACTTGTACTTACTACAGTAAGTATTAGTGAAAGTGCAAAGAGAAGATTCAAATATTCCCACAGTTGTTTACTCAGAATATGAGAAAGGGGTTTCTTCTTAGAAAACCCTTAACAGCAGCTGAGTACCAAACTGGGACTCTCAGAACATGAGACAGTCATGTGCCCCACTACCCACTTCACAAAGATGCGCTTAAGAAGTATGAACTATAAATTACACACATGCCAGTTTTAGCAAAACTGCGGAGAACTGATTGCATTTTGAAACAGGTTATACTAGAAAACATTGCAGGAAAGGTAACGTCAATATATCTGTATTTCACGCTGGTCTATCTTATAATGAGTTGAATATGACAAGATTTCGGTCACCCTTTGGACGAAAAAATATGGACACTCGAGACAAAATCTGCTCAGAGAGAGAACTTTAAAGTGGCACATTATGCATGATGGAGCGCTACGCTTTGACACTACCTTAGACAGGAGGCTGAAAGTGCATGGGTCGATGAGGTTCACAAAGCGTGAACAGATTGAACCTCCTTATACTTTTTATCAACAAGAGGATTGTCACACGGGGAGACAGTGCTAATATCCAAGAAAAAGGTCTACTTCTGGGTTAAAAGTAGAAACGCCTATAAAACAACTAATTCGTCGAGACCAGGAACTTCTCATTAGACTACGTATTGAACATACTGCATTTACATAATCCTTGCAAAGGATTCGCAACCTATGGCAGACGCAATACTTAATGGCGGCTGAACGTTAACCACTAATCCATGTTTCACATAAGCTTGCCCCGTATCTCTTAACGATGGCCGCGCCGTGGCTCAGTGGTTAGACAGCTTGGCTCTCACCAAGGCGGCCCGGGTTCGATCCCAGGCGAGCGCAAAGTTAGATTTGTGGTGGACAACACGGCGCTGGGGCGGGTTTTCTCCGGGACCTCCGGTTTCCCCCGCCATCTCATTCCACCGGTGCTCCAACTTCATCTCATGTATCATCAGTGTCATCGCCTGCGGTACCATATGTAGTAAAAGCGGGCGTTAAACACTACACATACATATATCTCTTAACGGTCACATGACCTTATCACCACTCATTGGCTGCTGTTGTGTATAGATTGTTGTGCGGTAAAAATTAGTTCGTTATTTAACATGGTGATATATCTTTATATGTTGGAAGAGAATTGTCAAATTTATATTTTCGTGACTGAATTAAATATATTACGCAACAGAGCTGACTTATCTGAAATGCATGTTAATTCTTAAACGAAGTAAAGAGGAGGTTCCTTTGCTCTAAGCCCGCCTTTCACATGGCACGATAGCACGTGCTTCAACGGTAATGATGACATATTTGTTTATATGACTTATCACGACCTTGTTTTGAACTGGATTAGTCATATATCACCATTCAAAGCTGTGCTGTGCCGAATGCGAGAGCTAAATTATTTTATTGATCGTTTATTGCGCGTGTACTTATTATATGTATAATGGCAATGTCTACCGCCAGTTTTTCGCTGAAGCATCGCAAGGGAAACCCTTTACAAAGCGGCGAGAAAAGAATTGTGGTGTATGTGCTTAATGCACTCACAGAGAAGAATCCGTCTTTGTCAGCAAGAGAAGTCGAACATCTGTGCCCTGAACTTACAAATGTGTTAGATGCGTAGGAACATCGCGACATGAAATTGAGACAACAGCAAAACTTACCACTCCAAGGGCGATATTGCTGTGTGGCGAAGACGTTATTTAAGGACAATCAAACTGTACCGAAATACAAGTCGCAAAATATACTACCTTGACGAGTCTTGGATGAAAGGACACACGAATAGTAAAGTATGGCATGACACAACTTTTAAGACTGAAAGACAAGCATTTTTGCTAGGTATGTGTGCTGGTTTAAAAAAAAAATCCCAATGGAAAAGGCCGAAGGCCTTTCATTATAAACTTGTTTCAGTTTCATTGCACATTCATTCAGTTTCAACTGACTCAGTTTCAACATAAACTTGTAACTTTGCATGCCTTCATACTCTTATTTGTATGATTTTATCTATCTTCCTCACAATTATTATGAACGTTTACTGCAGGTTATAAATGTGACGGGATGGCACCGCCTATGGCCTATTGCGCGAAAGCATTAGCCAATTAGGGTGAGGGGGAAGGTTGTTGCACGCGGAGTGATACATGTCAGCGGGGCAAGGTTATATGAAACAGAGTTTAGCAACGAAGCGCGACGTAGCCATATGTCAAAAGGCAGGGAGAAACTATATGCAGTAACAAGACGAAATGAAAATACTTTATAGGGTATTGCTGTAGCTGTCAAGTAAACATTGGCAAGCATTTGATTGAATGTTGTATTAACCAGCACTTCCTGTCAACCGCCATTAAATTTAGCGTCTGCCATAGATGTACGCACTGTCATTCCATGCCCGTCTTGGTAGCGTAGATGGTAGCGTGTCTGCATCACGTTCAAAAGGTCCGGATTTCGAATCTCGTTAGGGCTAGTTACCTGGATAAGGTCTTTCCCGGGGTTTTCCCTTATCCTGAAAGACGAATGTCGGGTAACTCTAAGCACTATGGACCCTGAACTCATTTGAGCATCATTTCAGCCATTTCATTAATCGTCCGATATGGCTTGACGTTGGAGGACGTAAATTAAAAACAAAAGTCATTCCATGCTTAAAGTTCAACATACAGTTACACAAAGCCCTTTCTTCGATGTGCATTGAACTTCCTGTGGTGCTCCTGCTGATCTCTCGGTGACCTTGAGAGATCCAACTGTCTGTCAGAATGTAATAGTTTATAAAAGTAATTGATTTATATAATTTTATATAACCAATGTTTTAATTGCTTCAAATGTAATTTACAATTAACTGTAGTCGCAATGTGACTATATTGTTAAAGCGAAAATAATAAATAAAAAAGTAAAGAAAATAAAAATATTGACACACACTATACACCGAGCGTCGTGAACAATAAGCTGCGATTCCGTAAGAAAGCATTTACTATGGGTTTCCTCTTGCACTCATAAATACGTGCAACGCATGACCTCAGTAACTTTCACACCAGCTAGAATAATGCAGGGAGAAATATAACCGGCAAACTGCAAATTAGCTTTCGCACACTTCATAAGTTCACCATTACTATCAATCCTCATTACCGTTCCATTCAGGTTTTCCAGAGCAAATGCACAAAAACGCAGAATGTTCGTTATAAAAGATGCCGCAATTAACACACAGCGGTTACTTGGGAATGAAGAAGTGCAATGTGTTCCACACTGATTGCGATTGACTACATGGAGCGGTAATGTGTGATGATCATCTTCTGGAGGTCACGGCTTCGTAGGACCTAATCTGACTTTGGATTTCTTCACGGTTTTCCGAGGTCCATAGGTGAATGCTGAGGTGTTTCAGTAATACCGCAAGTTTTCCTGTCAGGCAAGTGGTGCGGTGTACGGCGGTGGACATTGCGTAACTAATGTGCGTTATGTGAAAAACATTTCCACGAAAGACTCTCCTTATAGATGGAGCCTAGTGTAGGCGGCCCAGTCCGCGTCACTCATATCTGGAAATGTTAGAGACCTCGCCAGCTGTCTCATACCTAGTCGCGCCTTGTGTCCTTCTCTTCACTTCTTCCTCCTGAAGGTTTAGTAGGTATAGTAGGGCTCCTCCGTAACTATACAGCTTTGCTCTAGTTTGCGTATGGTACGACAGGATTAAAACTTATCTTTCGGCCTAAGCTCCAGATATACCCGGAAATGTCCTTTAGCTGCTCACCAAGATATCCCGAGCAAGCTTTACTTGGAATTGAGGGTACCTGCCCCTATTTCCAGCAACTAGGACGGTGATGTTACAGTGCACTGAGTACGGACGATCGCTCTGGAAGACTCTTCACTTATTTGTTTTACACTGTGGGTTGGGTATTTCCTTTGGTCTGAAGCAACACATTTCTGTATACTAAACTGTGCATATTTACTGTTCTCCTATACTGGTCGTAAAAGGCTCTTAATTTTGTTCGGATGTTTCTTTATCAGAATTGAAATTCTTTTACGTCCTGTAAATCTACAACAATGGGACCACCGGATTTACTTCCCTTCCGAAGGAAGCCATGCTAAGAGCATTTATGTCCCAACAACATTTATCGGCCTTCGACGTGTTTGAACCGCATCCACGGAGGACAACATCACGTTCCAGGAAGAGTGACAGCTTAAATACTAAATACGGATTTATCGAATAGTTATTCCTGAATGACTGAGTACATATATATGGGGCTGGGGAGTATATATATATATATATATATATATATATATATATAGTGACTAGGGAAAACCTGTATTTTCGGTGAAACCTGAGTATCAAACTTCTGGGTAGATTATAATATTAAGATCCACCCCGGATCGGTGGAGTAAATATATAAGAGCATATAAGAAAATATTTTAGTACTGCGTAGTTTTGATATATGGACTACATCACTAATTCATGGAGTACAGCTAGCAATCATGAAAAAGATATTCATTAATTCTGAATGCTACAAACAATTCCTGCTTCGTTCGAACTAAAAGTTTCACTTTATCCTCATAGCCCTTAAAATGCGGCGGGGATGTTCTGTAGGACCTTGATCTACCATCCGGCTGCCGAATTCACACCGTATAGGAAATACAAACATGGACGACCATCCAGTGAACAAAGTCAGCACCAGCCTGAATGTTGGTTTTTATGACATAATCATTAAAAGCATTACGATGCTGAAGGGGTCCTATACACTAGTTCAAAAATCAGCTACACTTCGCATTTCGGACTGAGAACCGAGCCCCATGCTCCAGTCCAAAGTGACGGAGCAGGATCAGTGCAAATCAAAGTCTCCAAAGTAAATGAATGTTCCTCCCGCATAAGAAATGGATGCATTGCGATCGCATTAACTTCTTTATACTTACGTACCTTGTAATAGTACCTACATACACTCTAAAATGCGACTCCTTCTTTGAGGTTACATTTTGGCTAGAAATACTTTATGAGTGCTTGGTTGCACATAACGTTTGCTCTCTATAGATCCTGATTTTCCATAACGGGGGAGCTTTCCGAGGCACTGCCCCCCACAGTGCAATCCCCATGTGTAATCTTGCAGGGTGTAGGGCAGCCGAGTACGAGCCGCCACTGGAGAGTTTAAAGTTGCAGTTAAAAACCAGCCCACCAGTCATCCCTCCCTTTCAGGGACGGCCTTTCAGGGGCATAAGGACAAAAATTCTTCCATAGGCCGTCTCCGAACTTTGTCATAGGAGCTTAGAGTCAAGGCTAAGAGAAAGGTTATTTGTCGCCAATAATGCATTTTAATAAGCTTCGTGGATATTTTTCTCAAATAATTTTTTAATTTTTTTTTTCAGGGGCATAAGGACAAAAATTCTTCCATAGGCCGTCTCCGAACTTTGTCATAGGAGCTTAGAGTCAAGGCTAAGAGAAAGGTTATTTGTCGCCAATAACACATTTTAATAAGCTTCGTGGATATTTTTCTCAAATAATTTTTTTACTGTTAAGGTTCCCAGTTGTATAATTTAATCACAGCTAAGAGAACTTCAGAGGATACTTATACCAAATTCAAGCGTTACACTTCACTTAGAACAGTTGTAATTTTTTCCACATTTACGACTTTTAGGCATGCTCTTCCCTGTCTTCCTTTAATTAAAAGCGATTTTTTTTGGGCATTTACGCTTCTAAAAACTACATTCCCTGTGTAGATATTAACACAAACTCTCTACTTACAACAAAGCTGTAGATAGAAACTAAAACAAAACTACATCAAGCATATCTTCAGAAAATGGCATATTCGTATGGTTGTTTTTGAAACACTGACAAGATTCTTCTAACACAATGACATTTTTTGGCATGCATAAGGAGTACTCACCGACAAGAGGTACAGTCAAGGTATAATAGTGGTCCGGCGCTGAACCAGCCTGCGAAATCGTTTGCAGCTGACTCAAGTAGTCGATGAAACAGTTTGTATCAGGCACCAGGTAATGCGGTTTCACTTCTATCTCCACACTAATCACTGACTCACGAAGAATGGCCTGTAGAGAATAAAATTGCTTATTACTAAGCAGCCATCATAAAATACAAAAAAAAAAAAAAAAAAAAAAAAAAAAAAAAAAAAAAAAAAAAAAAAAAAAAAAAACCAGTTATGTTCATTAGACATATGGAAGTTTAAACTATGGCTAAGGCTTTTCCTTCGCAAATGCGCGCTGCGGTTAAAATGGGACTGGTTAACTAGGAAACTAATACTTCCTCCTCCCATATTTATGCACAAGATGGTCCCCCTTTAAGGGGGAAGGGAGAGTGCGCCCTCTAATACAATTCAATTTTTAGGCACGTTAAGCCTCCCTTTGGCTCCAAGTCATTGAAAATCTAACATATTTGCAAGGAGGTGCCCAAGCCTCTGATATCCATATCCAACGAAACAGGGTTACAATTTGGTGACATGAATATGAAAAAGAAACCCCACCATGCCAAGTTTTAAAAATGTTGAAATATTAAGACGTATATGGAACAACAGGGCTTTGGAATGATAATATATCAAAATATATCAAAATCCGTTGTGAGGTTTCCCCTTCGCTTCCCAAAACGCACGCACGCACACACACCATTTTGACTAATATTATAGAAGTATAGAAAACCACCCAGTTTACAAGTAGGTACGTAGTTATTTGTGGGATTCAAGAGTTTTAGAAGCTCTTTTGGTAGCACATTTCGAGACCAAATGTCCTATGCATAGCACAAGGAAACAACGAGAAAAATGTTACTTTCACATGGCTTTCTCGCACTACTGTAGTTTATTTTTGTGTATATCTTCTACAAACAGTTCCTGCAGACATGTATTACTTTTTATAATACGCAAAGTAAGCAGGGAAAGTATTGCAGTCTACCCAGAGATTCAATGCAAGATGCCATCGAAAATATATATTTTGTGGCACCCTGAAATAGCTCCCAAACAGCAATAAGAAGATGTGTGTATGAGCAGCACAATTCAAAAATGAAAATTTAATCAAATATCAAACTTAGTATGATGCGCCATGAACATTTTCAAGAAAATTATTCTATTCCTAACTGACTTTTACATGGAATACTTTTCAAAAGTATTTTATCAAAATTAATTCTAACCTTTTTGATTAAAATATCATATGTTTATCGTGCCAAATGAAATGAGCATCTTAAATTTTCTTGGACTAGCCTTTATAGTCCCCTTCATCGTGAAGTGAGATTTTCTTCACTGATAAACGGAAGAGATTCAACTACACAAAAATGCAGATATCTTTGAGATTACTTTTTCTTTTGTTCCTTTGCATTTTCAAGTACTCATAGGTGTTTGTACGAGTAGAGAGAGCCAGTTGAGTAAAACATTTCAGATTTCTTATTTAATATTATACAAAGATGAAAACAATATTATACAATACCTCCAAGAGTGTTTTGTTAATAAAATAAACCAGCATCTTTCCAAAGCCCTACTGTGTAGTAGACCCTTGTAAACCTAAAACTTCATATAGTTAATATTTTGATTAAACACGCTTAAAACATTTATTTTCCTTGTGTTGACAGAATCTGATTTTGTAATTGCATGATCATGAGAAACGTTTAAAATTCCTTCAAAACATTCCTATAAAGGAAGCGTAAATACGCTTTCATTTCTCAAATGAAAAAAAAAAAAAAAAAAAAAAAAATGCAAATAATTTTCTTGAAAACTTTCTGCTGTCTAGATTAGCGGCTGGAAAACTGAAAAAGGGTTAAAAATCACGAGTTTATTTAACTCTCGGAAAATAAATTCATTAGTGTTAAGAAATAAGACGCCTCACTAATTATTCCAGCAATGTTATGTGCGTTCAGCAAGCAGTAAATGTGCTTGCAACAAATGCTGGTAACTGGTTCTCAAGGCTTGTTCCTGCATCTTAACACGCCAGTTTTTAACAAAAGTAATTTATGTTGCTCCAAAGAGATGCTAACGAACTTATTATGCGCATACTGAGAGTAACGTAACAAAATGCGAGACAGAAAGACGGATTTAAACGTTGTTAGCATTCACTTTATCTATCACGCCCTTAATTTGAACTGCACTCCGTTTTTTGGGCCAAGTTTTATCTTACACATACCTTAAAAGGTGCAGGATTGCACATGGACCTATAGTAATAAATTTTAAATATGTTAAGCATGTTCGTGCAAATAAGACGGTAAGCATTGCCTAATTTAGTATTACGAATATTTTGAGAAATCTAAAAGCGTAAAGTATGCCTCGTTTCTTGAAATCATTTTGCTGTATGCGTAGGGTTCACCCCTTTCCGTCCATTTCTTCTGTATGTGATGCTTCTTAAACAAGGTCCTCAATCTTATACACGTTTAATTGTATACGCGTTTATTTTAAACACGTTGAGAAATCCTATTCTAATCTTTACATATAAAATTGGATGTCCGTAGAAGCAGCATCACCACTGAAAGCTGTTCATTTTGGGGAAGGTATTCCTATAAACTATCCTAATGTTACATCAAATTC
The DNA here is from genome assembly GCA_030765055.1 of Mantis religiosa. Taxonomy (NCBI): domain Eukaryota; kingdom Metazoa; phylum Arthropoda; class Insecta; order Mantodea; family Mantidae; genus Mantis; species Mantis religiosa. Next base: position 108,654,718 of record CM060951.1, on the reverse strand, counting down.
AATGAAATATGCAATGTATCAACCAAAGTTCTTAAAACTTCTCCTATTTTTTATTCGGGCCTACGACCTCAGGGCAAACCAAATGTTTACGACAAACATGAACAGACTAGATGCTCAAAGATGATCCCTAGGATGACACTTTCTTCTGTGATTTCTTTGCCCTCTTCTCGACCAAGAGACTCGACTTCTATCAACAGACCGGTGCGCTACGAGTTTATATCCCCAAAAGACCGCTAGGGGGTCTGACAGTTTCATACCGGCCATGTTTCAGTCCTTTACTTTGTCTCTTCTGCACATTTAATTGAGCAAATATTACAAACCTGCTACACATATACGTCTAACGTTTGTTATCTCACTCATAGGAGAAAATAAACACTAGGCCAATAAGAGCCGCACTCATCAAAGGCTTTATACTATCCTGCAAGCTCTTCAGGGTTATCATGGTTCATCTAAGCACAGAGCAACATGTCATATAGCTCTGTATGCTGATAACTGTTGTTAGTATGTAGAAACATACATTGTTTTACATTACATTTGCAGAATGTGCAATCCTACTTAAAATACCTAAACCTCATTAAAGAGTGGTGGGCTTTGGCATAAGCCAATTAATCTGGACGCCACTCTATTAATGAAGCGCTAATTCTCCCCTGACTGACTTATCTTCGCCAAAGGACTGAGCGGACCAATAATGGGAATAAAGCTGTACGAAGGTATAACTTTTCAGGAACATGTTAAGAGAGCTGGCGCACGAGCCTCTGGGGCTCACGATACCCCATTTCAGGTTGAGTCATTTGAACATCATTTCATTCATCGTCCGATATGACTTAACGTTGGATGTTTTCCCTTATCCTGAAAGACGAATGTCCATTTCAGGTTGAGGTTCAAGTTCCCCTCTTCAAAGCAATAACAATCCCCTGCGAGATTTAGAACATAGCCGCAGACTCTAGTTTAGGGCCATTTATTCTATGCATCCTTCCTTCTCCACGAGACTACTTCATTAAGTCTCATTTGTCCTATATGATAACATGGAGGGGGATAAAATTAGGAACCGTATCCAAAAATATCATGAAACCACGAACAAGACACACCACCAAGACTTTCATTCGGTTTCCTGATGACTACAGCCTTAGACAGCCACTTAAGGTAACACCAGATTCCCAATTATTTGATTTTGAGGTATAAATTGGGGACAAAGCCTATGAAATGAGGCAATCCACCTAAAATAGCATAGCATATTGGTACCTAAGGTGACAAAGGGGCAACTCTTCTAATAGGAAACGTTGATCTCTTGTTCAATACTCCAAGAAATGCTTGGATTTCAACATTTTACAATTTCAACCCCAAATTGCCACATCACACCAGCGGTGAACAACAGCCGTTGCGGCTGTTGATGTCTTGCTACATTTCAACCTGCTCTATCTTTTCTACCCTCTCACCCTACAACCTTCATTCTATCCAACAAGCACTCAAACCGATCACGGGCGTGATTCATATAACTTAATTGTGCTGCCCTTGAATTTGTCAAAGCTTTGCCATTCCCTATAAACAACCTATCACATGTGCAAAGAAAGGTGAAATTCAACCACCATTGCAAATGTTTTCCCCGATTAACACGACGTAGACACAAAAGAAAACCTCTGTAAGATTAGTGTGCAGAAGAGATATAAAAATAAATCATTAAGGGTGCAGAAAATCATGTACATATATCAAACCAGATGAGCATGAACAAAAGTAGAAATTAATAGCTTTGCTTAGGGTACACTTAGCCAAGAACATTTGTGGCAAACAAATGAACACGTAACTGGCAAGTAACTGGCCTTGGAAACTCAAACATAACTCGTGCAAAACTTAATCTTGCAACTAGCGATGTTAGAGATTTATATTTAAACAAGCTCTAAATATTCCTTGTAGTAAGCATTTTCCTTTATGTTTCTAGTGATACTAATTTCAGTGAAAGTTAAGGGGACTTGGCAGGCTAGTTAGAGAACATTTTAGATATATGTGCCTTACATCTTTTCGTCATATCAGAAAGCTGTTGCAGAGACTCACACTAAAATGTCTGTGACAAAACATGTAGTCCCTACTCCAACCCCCTGAGTAACAACTCAGTATACAGTGAATGTGTCTAACGGACCTAGCTAATAGAAGCATTGTTTCATGTAGCTCATATGGAAGCTTTGGTGTTGGTTTTCAATGAATTGCAGTTAAAACTGAGAGCTTTTGGGTGTAGCCTGCTTACATATTCTTTCTATCACAGGGATGTTAAGGCAGGTGTCGGCATGAGGAATCTGATGCTTCTTGGCTACCATGATATTTTAATCACAGTAATTTTTGAAAATAAATAAGCAATGGAATATTTTTCGTGGAAAATGATGACAGAATTTCATGATAAAGTTTAATCTTGCATTGATGCTGCAATAAAATACGAGGTTCTGTAACCCTATTTTTAATGTTCGAGTTAAATTGTGTGCAAGCGCGCGCACACCTCATGCAGGATCTTAGCGACTATATTGACTAAGCGCTGTGTAATGTTCCCAAGACTGCTAGTTCATACTCAACCCAGACCTACAGTTTTCAAGTGTGCTTAAAAGCGACAGCCCCATGTCAGTACATTTACTGGCATGTAAACCCGGCACATTGGAGGCGCCGATATCCTGTCAATTATTGATAGCGTCGTCAACAAACAAAATAAGTTAAATAAAACACCACACACTTGTTTTAGGTGTGTTTTTTAGGGTACAGTTTCAAGAGATCTCCAAATGTACATTGGCGATTAAATCTACTTATAGAGTATTCAAGTGTAATTATCTTCTAGCAGCCACGTGTAAGCTATAGAGATAATACAACACCAAGAAATGTAAAGCTATCAAATATTTTAAGTAAAATACCAGTAATAGGTACTAGCACTATTGTTTACCACAGTTATTACGCGCAGAGTGTAACATTAAAATTGTAAGATTATTATTGTTATAACTCATACCACGATTCGATAATATGATAGGCTGCATGGAATGCTATGCTTCCAGATGGCAGTACCGACGACCAAAGAGGTATGGGTCGTAAAATAACTCATCGATGACGCTTTTATTACTCATTTCCAATAACATTTTGTATTAGATTTATGGCTGCTTCTGTGAACGACTCTTATTCGTTAATCTTCCACTTCTGTGCAATGGATGACTCGTTTTGATCAATTCTCTGATCTTCTGCAGCGCTACGTGGAAACTTTTCCACTCTTCTTCTAAGAGAAACTTTTTTCTTAGTTATTATGTCTTTCTATCTCCCCATTTATAAAAGCGTAAAGCTGAACGGCAAACGCATTTTATTGTTCAATGCACAACCGTAGCCCCATAGCTTACTGGTATCAAATTACAAAATACAGGACGGAAACAGTTACAATATTACACTTTTAAGAGTGAGAAGAAAGCAAATCAAAGGGACAAAGGACAGCCAAATATTTAAAAAGCGCTGGCTTTGAAATTCCATACTGCCTACAGAACTTCGTGTGAAACGAATGAATAGTGATGTCACTTCAAAAAACGACGAAAGTATTGAAAACATCGGATATATGGGAAATATGTCATAAGAAGTGATTTGAAGTGAATTATGTTTTAATGATATCTACAATTTTTGTGACAGGCTTTTATCGATCTCTTATGGTGCACAGTAATACAAAATCATAAAAACATTCTTTAAGAATGAAGACAACCAAACAGGGCAATCATACACTTCAACATGTACGATAGGGAGATGTGTTTTGAAAATCCTCGGGTCGCTTGGAAATTTTTGAACTTCAATACCACGTGTCTTTTTGACCGACTTTTTTTGTTTTAGTTATGCTGTTAACATCAAACGGATACTTTTCCTAAAAATACTTTTGGAGGGGAGGGGGTTTGCTGGGGGTTTCAAATATATACTTCTGTAAAATCTTCGCATAAGTTTTGTGTGAAATACAGTACTTTCCGAATTTAAATATGTACAGCAGAGAAATAGTAATTGTGAGTACTGAATCCACAGGAAAATATTGTACTATAAGCAGATTAAAACCGCAAGAACTTCTGAGCACTTGCAGACTGTTTGTAAGAAGGTAGGGTGTGCTGGTATAATAGACATTGCATTAAATGCATAATTCAAAATTATTGTGAAATCTACAAACGACACGCATCCTACGTTTATTAATATGGCAGATATTTCGAAAATGTATGTTGTCCTACTGTTTGAAACTTCACTCTTTACTTTCATTTTTATTTCATTTAAGATTACTCTCGGTGGAAGAAGGATGTGTTATTAGATATTATTCATTCATATCACGAAATCGCACAGTATTCTACAAGCATGGTATATGAATTCTCTAAGTAATAAAAATGGAAAATACCTTTTAGTATACACTACATTCATATTACTTGCGCAGTACAGAGGACCATTAGACGAAAGGACCCTTATGGAAACCTTGCATTTCTATGGGATTTTGAGAACCATCCATCCTAATGCCATTTAAAAACAAAGAAATTTGGTTGCGAAATTACAGGTTCACAAGTGCAGTGAAGTTTCTTACTATACCTTTGATTATTGTTTTCTTATATTTAAATAAACATTATGACACTTTTCCAAAAACAATTCACAGATCACTTCATATATAATACTTGGCCGCTACCGCAATGTGCTTGCCCGCCTCGGTAGCGTAGATGGTAGCATGTCTGCCTCACGTTCAAGAGGTCCCGAGTTCAAACCTCGGTCAGGGTGAGTTACCTGGATAAGGTTTTTTCCGGGGTTTTCCCTTATCCTGATAGACGAATGTCGGGTAGCTCTAAGCTCCACGGACCCTGGACACATTTGAGCATCATTTCACCCATTTCATTCATCGTCCGATATGACTTAACGTTGGGGGACGTAAAATTACAAAAGACCGCAATGTGCTTATTAAGCGCTTGGCGGCACTTGAACTTGAAACACTCTAAAAGCATTGTATTAAAATAGATAAATAAAAATAAATAAATCAATAAAAAGGAACTAGTTGACCCGGCAGGTTAAGAACGTAGTGGTAACTTTACTTCAGAAAACTCAAAGGACTCGTGGTTCTGAATGCTTACCTGCAACCAAGGGTCCAAGTAGATATTATGCAGTAATTACCATCTTATTCTTAAAAGGAAGTTTCTTACTTTTTCCACCATATAACTAGCAAAATTATATAACCGTATCCAAAATTTTTGCAGTGCTGTTATTATACAGTATTTTGTCACGATGAAAAACTAACAAACTAGGATCGTCAAGGCAAGTATACAGTGACCCGGTTTTAAACATTTGACCAATGATACCCAACCTTATGAGAAATAAAGGGAAGGCGCATTTGCCTCCACATATTTTTCGCCAAGCTATGACGCATTCATGAAACTGGAAAACAAACCTCTAATGCTAGGTTACTTGAATGAAGAGGCAAATGCCTCATGCACATGGTCCTCGTAGGCTACATACCTTGGAGTAACCCTGGATTGGCGTCTGACGTGGAAACAGCACATCACCACTGTGGCTAACAAAGTATCCAGAAGGATGGCCATGCTATATCCCATGATAAATAGGAAATCTACAATGAGCCTGCACAACAAATTGCTCATATATAAACAAATACTCCGCCCTGCACTAACTTATGCTTGCACAGTCTGGGGAGTTGCTGCAAAATCGCATCTCTACAAGCTACAAGTCCTACAGAACCGCTACCTTCGGATAGCAACAGCTTCCGACTGGTACATTCCAAACGACAATATCCATGCAGATCTCTCCTTCCCAAAAATCACAGAATACATCCTTAACCTATCACAAAATTTTTATAACAAGCTCCCTTCAAGCTTCAACAGCCTAATCCGCGGTCTGGGTGAATATGACCTAGACCCCGGTGAAACCTACAAGCGACCCAGACTAGTGCTTGCACCACCATAGGCCCATACAATCCCCTCCAGATGTTCATTACATTTCACCTCCAACAAATAAACCAATCAACCCTTAAATAATATCCGCCACCATCCACCCACCGTCATATCATTAAACAACCACCATCATGCCAGTAAGGGACGATGTCCCGAAATGGCAAAACGTCGAAGGCCCCTCCTCTGAGGAGGAGGTTCACCTTCAACGACACCACTGTGCTGTGTTTGCTGTGTTTTGCCTCATGCACAAAATGAAGGTCTGCAGAACAATGTGACGTCATCAGCAGTAGTGTGCTTGAACTTTAACATACATAATCGGTATTAGGATTAAAGCTATAGGATACATCATGTGAATGTCTGACTAGTATTATTCTAGTGACTAGTATGTGTAACATGTTTAATTGAAACTTACGTTAATTTTATATATACAATAAATAAATTTACTGTCGCAAACGGAATGGAAAACATTCAACACTTCCGTATCTTCATCAAAAGCAGATTCCAGCAAAGCACAATACGATGAACCACGAAGGAAGAAACAATATTGTTTTCAACGTAATTGGGAAAGAGAATTCCTTATAGTGACTAATGACGACAATTCAGCAGTGATCTGTCAAATTTTTTTATCGGGCTTCAGAAAAGCAAATTGTCGGAGACAGTATAATAAAGCATATTATCATAGTGCATTCGCCGTTACTTCAGGTGCAAGAGTACCTAAAAACAAAGCTCACGCATGAACAGAAATGACTTTCGTTTACTTGTAGCAATACCACAACTGAAGTGTCTGAATCAGTGTCTCAAAAACTTGTTAAGCATGGCATGCCAATATCCAGTGGGGAGGTTCTGGAGTGTACAGTTTTTGGTAGTAACTGCTACAGCAGAGAGCTGACAAGTACCGAAATGTTTTGATTAATGCTGAAAACTAGTGCTAGGCGCGCTCACCTCGTTACAGGTCGAATGTATGAGAAACGGTTATTAAAACTGAAAGAATGTTTTCTTTTACTGTTAACGGATCAACAAATATTGCATCTGTGGCTACATTTATCTAGGAATAGGGCAGTTTCTTCTCTCTCTGGTACAACTATGCTCGAGGTACAACTTGTACCTTTTAATATCCAGTGATATCAACATACCAAAGCCTCTGTGTGTGTGTGTGTGTGTGTGTGTGTGTGTGTGTGTGTGTGTGTGTGTGTGCGTGCGTGGGTGGGTGGGTGGGTGTGTGTGTGTGTTTGTGTGTGTGTGTGTTTGTGTGTGTGTGTGTGTGTGTTTTTTTACAGACGGTACACCATCAATGGTAGGTAAAAGCAAAGGATTCGCCATTATTTCGAAAGAATATAAACGCTTTCCTACGCTCAATCAATACCATTACCTGATTCATATTGAAAATATAGCTAGTTTTTCAAAATCTGTCCTTGAAATTTCAGAATACTAGAAGCACAATTTTGAATTTCAGAATACCTCAAAGCAACTGTTAAAGCGAAATAACGTTTTTGTTGTAAACTCCTTAATTATTCTTGAAGAACAGTTTAGTGGTGTTACATAACTAAACATTTATGTGAACATTTGTTAGTTAAATCGCGATGATGGGTCTGGAAAGTATTCGACAAAATCAAGAATTAAATTTTTCAGTCTGACTCTACGTTTCCACAATTTAGCCTACACACGGCCAGTGTGAAAGAATAATTAATTTCCATTAATTAACCTAATAGTGGTTTACTATAAAAAACCCGGGCCTTAAAGTACTTACATGTAGTAAGTCGCCATTAAGGTAGTTGTCTCATGTGTTTATGAGAACTCCTAAGTGGTTTACCGGGAAAATACGAGTCAGTTGGAGAATTTAATGTCATATCGGCACGTTGGACATAGTAGCACAATGGTAGTGCGGCTGGACGGAAACCAAAAGATCCGTGGTTCAAATCCCGGCTATGGCATTGAATTTTTCAGTCTGACCCTACTTTTCCACAATTTAGCCTACACACGGCCAGTGTGAAAGAATAATTAATTTCCATTAATTAACCTAATAGTAGTTTACTATAAAAAACCCGGGCCTTAAAGTACTTACATGTAGTAAGTCGCCTATAAGGTAGTTGTCTCATGTGTTTATGAGAACTCCTAGTGGTTTACCGGGAAAATACGAGTCAGTTGGAGAATTTAATGTCATATCGGCACGTTGGCCATAGTAGCATAATTGTAGTGCGGCTGGACGGAAACCAGAAGATCCGTGGTTCAAATCCCGGCTATGGCATTGGATTTTTCAGTCTGACTCTACGTTTCCACAAAATCAAGACAGTTTTAGATAAAACTTGCCCGAGCTGTTTGAGAGCGATTGCCTAGTCTAGACTGATCGTACCAAAATTATAAATTTGGAAGCTGAACACATTGTGAATAAATATGAAAAGCGTTTTTTTTTTTCTGTTTTGAAGAAGAAACTTATTTAACGTGTCTTGTAATTTCTTTCACTTCAGCGTTGACTTACTGGGAACAATAACGTTCACTGAAGGGAATGACTGATCGTGCAGAACTTGAATTGATTTGCATTCTTGCATTCAAACACCTAGGGTAGATTATCAGAAACTAGAAGGTTCCAAATATTGCGTATTGTTCCTCTCAAATGTTTGGCTACGTTCGAGACAACCTATCTCAAGTAGGCTTTTTCAGTCATGAAACACATTAAGAACAAGGCACAATTACGATTAATGATTCACATCTGCAAGAGTATTTGTGTATAGCTGCAACGGGTTTCCTTCTGAACATTGCTGCTCATTACACTAGCTGAGTGTTTTAAACAATTTATTTACTATATGTACCCAATTTCGTTTTGGCCAACTGCATATTACTCTTGCCCGGCGTTCTCAATCTTTACGTCGAAAATCCCTAGAGACGCTCAATATGGTGACTATTTTAATAATTTACGTATTTGTCAATTAACGTTACCTCAATTCATGGTGTTTTCGTACTGCTGTTACATGTGGGTCCTGTTCAAACTCCTAAAAAGGTGAGAAATCTTACCCTAAGTTAGGGTAGAGTCTCGAACAACGTGCAGAGCACCTACTCAGAAAAGGAGAACGTAGTTTCGAAATATAAAGCAAAAGCATCTTTATGCAATTACAGCAATAAAAGAGCTTATTATAATGAAATAAATAGTGCGAAACTGGCAGCAGTGCTAAAATGAAAGACGTAATTACCATGGCAACAAGACAATGATAATGTCATCAGCGCCATAACTTTATTTTCCCTCGCGTGTCTGTAAGAAAACCTGAAATCGTCACTCTCGCACGTGCAGCAGCATCCAGACACAAGAATCAACATTTCTTAAGCATCTATATTCTGGAATTCATAAACTATAAGCACTTTTGGCTTCACTCAAAATTTCGAGCGGAATACAAACCATATTTTCAATACTTTTATGCTTCCATTTTCCCACTAAGTGTTGAAATGTAGGAGAAAAACATGTTAACAACCATATTATATCACATATCTCTTATACATTATAATTTTACATTTAACACATTTACTAGTTGTTTTTACGCATTTAATGCTAAAATTACATAAAACGCCGTATGTGACATTTATGCAATTTTCCTATTGTGACACTCGTAAAAATCAGCGCGTTCGCTTTCACTCCACGCTAAACATATATTTACCTACTTGTGTCACAATTAATCAGATTATGCATTAAGTAACTTACATAAATATCTATTAAAGAGGACAGAACATTTCGGACTGATTTTACAACACTCCTGAATCTCAAATTGATCATTATTCATTACTGCCATCTTCTAAGTGCATCTGGATGAACTTTCCTATGAGTTGATCTAAACATTTAAAGCTTTATTCTGATTTTGTAATATTTCTGTGATACGTGGTTCAGTTTATAGAATATATGAACGTACAACAGCTTCAAAGAACGAGAAAAATGTTACTTTTTTATTTAAATTCATAGCTCATTCAATTCTTCAATCTTTATTAGATGAATCACATAATATAAACAAAAACCTACTAATCTTGAATACATTTAGAACATCTCCTGCATTTAGCTATTCTGCACTGCGACTGACGGAGTACTGATAAACGCAACAATGCTCTGATTTTATGCGAACACCTACGCTGCACGCTGTTACATTGACTGTTCTTCGGTTCCGTTAACATACGAGTTTCGATTACGACTGGAGCTAAACAAGGCTCTCTTTATGCTTGTTAGTGTTGCATATAGTCCACATTTGACATGTGATTACTCTTGTACATACTTTACATAAACTTTCCCGCTTTATACAACGATTGTCTTCTGTTGGAATGTGAATATATTATATCCGTTTCACGAACAACACTCGCGGTACAGTTGAACCAACTAACGATTTAACTGTTTAAAATAACTTTAATCCTCTTTCCAAATTGTAGAGACGCTGGAAGGAAGCGTATAATGAATCCTCAGCTGCATTATTGTGGGTATAGGCTTCGTTTCAACATGCTAATGTAGACATCTGCGTTGACAATAACGTTTATGAAGTCCAGACGACCTACTCCGTGGCTAGAAATGCACCCACAGACCATCTCTTCTTATGGGTGTTTAACGATATGTGTATACATGATCACAACAATTTATTTTCTCCTCGACGCACAAACACTTCTCCATCAGAGCGACGGAGATTAAATTTGGATTGAATTGAATGGATTACTTTGCTCCACATTCTCAGGTATCCATGTCGCGTGTACTTTTGTCCATTTTAGCCACTGTTGCTGCATTGTCTTGGTCAATAAAGGTTTTTTTTCTAGCACGACGGGCTAGAAGTTCAGCTTCCATAGTCTATTTCTGACAGTTCTACCTATCTGTTACTGGGATGTCACACATTGCTTACCAATCTAGCTTTATTCGCTGATGGCAGACAACGATTTTAAGTGAAATTTTTGTCAATGTCCTGTTCTGTTTGGCAGTATATGTTCTTCATCGAGCTCTTCCTTTCTCGTGACATTTCCTTTCTTCTCCGAGACCAGCCAATAAGTAAGCAAGTATAGCAGTTTTCTTTTCTGGTGTTAATTCACCTGAGCAACCTATATTATTGCAAAGTCTCCATTCAAATGACTGTACAAACAATAAGTTCATTGCGAGCACAATGACACTCAGGTGTTATGTACTGTTGGAAAAAATCTGAAAGTCAAATTATTATCAACATCAGAATTCACCTACAATCTTTAACAATGAGATTTGTATAACTTAAGCACACTAGTACCAAAGACAAAATTATGAAATAATTGACAGTGATGCTATAAATATTTTCTCCACTGTATATTCTACAACAGTATGGATATGTAATGACGTCTTAAACCTAATTTTACACAATGGAAGCCTCTTAAGTTTTTCAACCAGCAGCATAAGATGACACAGCATCTATAAAATTCAATTTGTGCGAAAAAATGGACTAAAGATTAATATAGCAGGGATAAACAAATAACAAGAATATCCCCATATCTGTCTTCTGTTCTACATCTGCTTCGGGGATTTGGTGAAGAATTACTTCCAGAGCGAGGCTAAGCAGTGGTATACACTAGAAACGACATATTGCTAAGCGTGTATATTATGCAATTTATACTCTTGCGACAGTCCACTCGAAGTCGGTGCTGAAAGTAGAACATCACAAATTTATCAGTTCTATTTAAACAATTAATTTTGCACTAGGCCATAAATTTCCCAAAATGAAGTAAATATAGAAACAGACTGTTATGCATGACTACATGTACTTTACCAAGTCTAAACCTTTTATGAGTTGGATTTAAGCAATTTAACATTTGAAAACTAATTCATTATACGGAAAAATAGGTCTAGGATTAGGATTACTACGGAGGGAATTCGGCACTACGATCAGTCTTGTAACCTATACCTACCAAGTGGGACATCCCCGAGAGGAAGGATGAGGCGAGAGAAGACAGGGTGGCCGTCGCAAGGAGTCACGACAGTGCCTCCTACATTTTACTTAGAAACCGTCCCAGGTTGGCCAGGTCAATGGACATTCCCCCCTACTGTGGTACAGAAATGGTCCCAGCAGTCGGTTCGGAGATCGGCTACCGACCTATCAAAGGAGGAGGTAGTTCATTCAGAGCATATCATCTTACCATGCACCGCCGAGACTCAGGCCGACATTTCTATCCTGAAAGAGACTACCAGATGAGAGATGACTTGAAATGATAATGGAGCTAAAATGGAGGCACAGAAAATTCGGGGGATGTAATTAACCTACCCAACATTTGCCTGGCGACCCGAGAAAACCACGAAAAAACCCATGGGTCAGGTAGGTCGTCCACGGGAATCGAACCCGGGGCTTCCAAATGCGGGCCAGAGACGAAACCGCCTGAGCCACAAACAGCCTCAAACTGAAAACAAAGGGGACCACCTGTCGTCGAAGAAAGTGCATCGGTAATGATTGCGGCAGACGAAAAGAAACTCGGGGATATGCTGATGGACATAAACGACAACAGTGAGGTGCACAGGATGAACTAAACTTGCAAAGAATGATGGCCAGTAGTTGCTGGACCAAAATCAAAGATATATTTCATAAAGTGGAAGGAAGAGAAGTAAGCGGTCAGTTACAGATACTTGTAATATGCCATAAGCAGTACCAGGAGCTATTGAAATGAAGTATAACAGTGGCAAAAGATGTTTTAATTGAAAAAGAAACGTTCTTTAAGGGCTCGAAGAAAGAATTAAGGACACCATTGATGTCGTGTGTCCTGTGTAACCTGCATAGCGCGGAAATATTACATTTGTGGTAATATTATGAATTTCGCACTCGGAGAATGGTCCGAATGGAACGGACTCAGTTAATAATGAAGCTTTTTATAAAGTGATGTAAGAGGAAGGAAAATCAACATCATGTGAAAAGACATCTAAGAATTAGTTCCCAAGGAAGTTCCTACTAAGCGATGCATTGAAAGTAATGCTGCATGAGAAGAAAAGTTAAATACCTTATGCGTATAGACGAAGAGAACAGGAAAAAAAAAAAAAAAGCTGGGGAATAAAGGAGATACTGGTCAAGGGTTAGGTAAATCCATTTGGATGCGTTTTCGTGTCAGCTTATCCGTGTCAATTTACCAGAGTATGCAGGGAGACTGCTGTCTTAGGAAACACTTCTGGAAAACAGCACGACCAACTGTAGAGCACATTTTGTTAAATTGCTACACATTCTAAAACTAGTAGCAAATGACATTGACATTTATTCCATTTAGTATTTGTGATTCCCTTTGGAACCGCTTCCACTCAAACGCTGGCATTAACAGCTCCCGGAGGATCTGGCGACACGCGACTACTTCTTCTACCACTCACACAGGGGAAAACGCGAAGAGTACCCTTCAAAACCGAAGAGCTGATATCTGAAGTGACTCAAACAGTGGGAAGCAGCCCTTCGACGGCTGTCTCATCGAATACTCAAGTATCTACATGTATTTAATGGGGAATACCTCGAGAAGCATTGTAATGACTATGGGAAGAACATGTTTTACTATGTATGGTCCCATTTAAACGGGACAGAACTACCGAGATCATCAGCACCAGGTATGTACTACCGCTGCTGTTGTTTCTGAATTACCATACACATGGCATCGTAGTATACTATAATACAATACAATCTTCGAAAATGGCAGCAGGTTTGTAACACGCTTTCACTGTCATGTCCTTCTGTAAGTGGACATTCTTTCAATCTTAATAGCCATTATTCATCAGTGAAAGACAGGGTATAAACTGTCTTCTGAAAATGATGTGTGTAGCAGTGTGTCTGAAGAATATAATTTAAAAACAAGTAAGATGAAGGTGTGTAACACTCTGTCTTCTGCTCAACTTGTGGGGAAATTTATACCTTCATTGTTAAGTAGGTCTTACACTGGATTCTCCAGTTGATTGGTATGAAATACTAGGCGTGTTGCATATGTATTTGAAGCAGAGGTAATTTCTGAATTTGTTCGTTGGTATATACTCATAAAATATACATCTCCTTGGTACCATATTTTGACTATTAATTATCTATCAGTTACCTAAAATTCTATGAAAATGAAGACCAAAGAGAGAGAGAGAGAGAGAGAGAGAGAGAGACAGAGAGAGAGAGAGAGAGAGAGAATAAGAGACGATTTACATATTTAATATACTTCTCAAGCTGCTTCAAAATTGTAATACTTTAAACAAAAGTGTTAAATATTTTTTAAACAATAGATACAGTATTGAAACATTTTCAGTATTAAGAGTGCCCGCCTCCGTGGCGCGGGGTTATCGCGTCTGCCTTACATTCAAGGTCTCGAGTTGAAAACTCGATCAGGATAACTTATCTAAACAAGGGTTTCCCCCCGGAGGTTTCCTTCATCCTGAAGGATTAATGTTGTGTAATTCTGGGCTCATTTGAGCATCATTGCACTCCTTCAATCGTCCTACAGGTATGACCTACGTTAGAGGATATTAGAAAAACTATTAATAGTTTGGTAAATTCTATGGAAACCTCACCTTGCTCGTTTTTAAATTACGTTCTTTAGAGACATTGGCACATATGATTTCTACCGTTTTTTCCCCACCTTTCTCTACCTCGTGCATAGATACTAGGAAAACAAAGTATTGAGTTTCAAAAAAAAAAAAAAAAAAAATCGATGTAAAGCTTTCAGTGGAAACTTGCGTTTTAAAATGCTCTTAATAAAAACAGTTTTTAAAAAACTGACGTGTTGTACCCATTCGGTGTTTTCCTCTTGTACAAACTAGGTATTCTTACAAATCATACATATTCCTCTATCTACTTAATGTTCATCGAGGTCACTTTCATAAATTATCTTATTGCTATTTTTCTTCTAGGTGCAAGGGATGTATGGAGACATTGTAGCCTTTAAGTGATAATCTTGTAAAGCTGATATGCAATAGCTTTGAAATTCCGTTCTCTTTGCACGGCCAAGAGATACAAAAATGAGTAACAACTCCCCATTTGAAAAAAAGTAGTGTTGAACAGCTTTAAAAAATAACAATATTTCCGAAATAATTCATTTATGGTACCAGACATAAATTATGTGCTCTAACAAGCACTATATTTTTAAGTAGTAAGATCGTCCATTTATTACGGTTTACCAATTATGCAAAATTATCAAGAATGAAGAAAATTTCTGACAAAATTCAACATTCACATTTTATTTGTTATGAAAATATTAAACATATGGTATTTTAGACGAAGCCGCTCGAACCAATTTTGAGCGAATCAAATTTTTCCAAAAAATTTCCATTTAAAGGGCAGCTTGGGGAGGAGGAATTTTCTTCAAAATCATCGCGTTGAATCCTTGGAAGATGCTAAACTTAAATACTTTTGGTATTTAACAGACTTTTTGCTTTTGAGTTATGCTGTTCACACACACACACACACACACACACACACACACACACACACACACACACACACACACTACACTACACGAGGTCTACCCCAAAGTCCGAAGACTCCGGCCTCTATCAACCCGGGAGCGATGGAAAACTCCGGGGGTCTTTCCATGGGGCAATACTTTGAGTCGAAAAAGCCCCCCCCCCACCCCCCGCCCATCTCAAGACGGGTGGAAGTGGATACGCCACTTACGCGCGTCAACCCCGCAGGGAAGACTACTGAAAAACTCGGTGGGGCCGCCTGGTGATCTAGCACACCTACTAGCTACACACACACACGCACGCACGCACGCACGCACACAGACATACACACACAAAACCAAGAGTTTTTCCAAAAATGCTTTTCTTAGATTTAGTGAAATTTCTATATCGAACATTTGAGTGGAATTCAATACTACGCCGACTTACTATATGTTGTAAAGAAAATAAAAAATGCCTTGTATCTAGCATAAGTCAAAAAAGAAAAGTTGGCTGAATGCCAAATTTTGGTGCTTGATTTCATCATCTTTCATTGAGGCGACATGAGGTTTTAACTCTCTCAAAAATGACTTAACGATTTTGATTAAAATTAATAATTCGGGTGTTTTCATGTCAAATAAATCTTGATTTTTCTGGGGTCTTCAGAAGTTCTCTTCTATCTGAATGGCTTTTCTACATAACTAATCGCAAGAGAGAGACCTAAGTTTACTACACAAGAATGTGAATTTCCTTAAAGAAAATTATGTTAAATATAATTTTTAGTGGAATGAGTCACTTCTGAGATATTCCTTATTTATCCGAATTTTCCAATAATTATTTTTTTTTTCAAATACTAATACGTTATTCGTTAGTTTAATTCCTTGGTCATGCAAAGAGAATTCCCACGTTCCCCTATACCTACAGGAAACTTAGCATAAATAAATTTCTGCATATTTTATCTCGATTATCATGACGAAGATGGATGAGTAAGCGTTTGTAAAAATAACTTAAACAAGAGTAGAGAAACTCATGTGAGTATAATATATATATATATATATATATATATATATATATATATATAAATTCCTTATATGTTGTATGAAGCAGTTTGAAAGCATGCAATTTTGGCTTCCCTAGTCGAATGTTATATTAAGATATAGAGAAAGAAAAGTTTGAAGGAACATGAGTTACTCTTCTACGAACTTCATCCAAAAGCGTATTCTTCTTATGTTATGATTAACCCAGATGTTTTTCCATATAGATACAACGGGATTGGAAGAATACGGTAGGCTTAAGAAATAGTAAAATCTTTTATGAACTGTGATGGCTTTGAGGGTTTTCTCTTTATACCAGGAAAGGAAAGAAGGGTTGGGGGGGGGGGGGGGAAGAGTGACTTTACGTTTGGGAAAGTATTCTGTTTAGTTACCAAGCATGTCTTAAGTATAAACATTTCGTTAACATTTCCTTCGTTACACATTTTTGAAGAAATCAGAAATACGAAAGATCTTCCATATAAAGGATATCTAGGGGGTAGGTTATTTTCTCGAAAATCAGTCTTATATTCTTCGGAAGATGAACCCAAAGCACCGAGTTTGCTATTTAAAGCAATTTTGAAATATGCTGTTTACACATCCGATGTTTTATTCAGGGTGCCACAAAATGCATATTTTTAATTTAATCCCAGTACCTAATTATTGGCTGGAACGCAATATTTCTTCTGTACTTACTATAGGTAAGTAAGCAGTAGCGAAGGTAAAATGAAATAAAAGGTAAACGTATGAAAAAAGAACTGAAATAACGTGCGTTCGACAACCACACAGGCATTTTGTGATATCCAGTACATGCAAGGAGGCCATTAAAGAAAAGGATAGAACACTAATATTGTACGAAAGATGTGAAAATTCCATTACTGAAAGTGCAGTTCTCTTTACTGCAAGCAACGATGTATTCAAAGTCTTATTGGAGAAGTCCAAATCGTAACGCTAATCAGAATGCAAGTCGCGCCTGAGGACAGCTGGCCGCTTATATCGCCAAGGTTAAGATGACTGACTACTTGGTCAAGTACATCAGAAGATGCCTCAGAGACCAATAAAGCTTATGTTCAAGCATCAGAAATTTTGAAAGGGATAAGGAGGAATTTATAAATGTAATTCTTCACCTTTTTACATTTTTCATGACGTCTACGGAGCGAGGTTCGTTGCACGTACTGCACAGCACTCTAAATTGTCCATCTTCTATTACCTACTATGATGTTCTTTTAATAGAGGATTTTTTTCCCCAAATAAAACAGAGGGATATTTCTAGAATTCAGTTAAACTATATTCAATCTCTTCGGAGAAAAAAGAAGTATAGTTAATTTCATTTTAGCATAACTGTTAAGCTGGATTATCAATATGGTAAATGTATGAGCGAAAAACACGTGTTTCCTTTACCGATCAAGCAAGCAGAAATAAACAGGGAGCTTATTTGAAGATACCATTACCAAACGCTCTAAGTGAGGTGGAGGATAATATTATAGTTGAACCAAAAACTGCATGGAACGTTCTGGTATTCTAGACAATGCATACATGGACTACCACCTTCTGCCCCCATCTCTCACACTTCCTTCTTGTAATATATGTCCCTTTTGCAAAATGCGTCTTGAGACAAGGGAAGAAACTATCAAATGAGCTTAGGTCCATGGAACTCAGGTATATCCAACATTTCTCCTAGACGGGATAAGGGAACCCATCAAGGGAATTCCCTACAACCGAGATTGAAATTCGGACCTTCGAGGTCGGAAGCACGACATGCCATCTCCACATCAAGGAGTTCAGCTACTTCTGCTTTGCCACCACATCGTTTCATATGAGCTATGATATCACTTTAAAACATAACCAGGAGAGAATCAACAGTGCAAAAATGTTTGCTGGCTGAACCCTTCATTTTATTTCATAGATTTATATAATTTCTTTTAAGATAAATTTACTTAATGTCATCTATCAACAATGGTCTTATAGCGACAGCTATAAGATGGTACAATATTTTGTATACAGTTGGTCAGTACAATTAACAATTTAGGTTACGCTACAGTATAAACATACGTTCATAGTTGTTATACATTCACAACGAACTGAAGAATCGATATTGCACAACACTATGTTCATATTTTTATGTACTACTTATTAATTATTTATGCAACTTTGTCGTGTTATCTACAATATTTATAAAACTTAAGATTTAATGAATTATGACTTGAAGTGTCAGGAACCATTAAGAAAGCTTACTGTTAGATTAAATTAGAAATTTAAAGCTCTCTCAGTGATCATCGTTAATTATGACTAAGTGGGATGGGAGTGATGTATGCCTGCTTGATCTAGATTTTGGTCTTTTTCAGGAAAGATGACGAAACTGTACAAATATTTCATGTTTTACATTTCTCTCCACTTACTGGAGCAAATAGGATTGGTTTCAATAAAACAAAATATATCCGGAAATAAAAGTTCTGAAGGCCTTTTAATAAAATGAGGAATTTTTCGGAAAAGATCCTGTGATTATGAAAGGCATACCGAATCAGTTGGATTCACAGGGAACGCGGTATTTAAATTCATCTTCCAAGAATCAATACAACGATATTCAGAAAGTCTCTTTCCCTAATTACGGTTTATATGAAAAGATTTTTATTTTCTACTTTCTCAAAATTGGATTCACCTCGTTTTATATATTTGCATGAATTTTCTGCGAATAATCTGTGAATTTTGTATAACTTAGTATAACTGTTAAACCGTAAGAGATATTAAAAGACACTATTTATATTCAAGATTTTTGGGGGGTCGTTGTTCATTAGGCTTGAATTTTAAAATACTTAGATATATTTTCAAAGCTAAATTTCTATTCGTTTTCTTTCGTTTTTTGTTTCTTCAGATGGTCATTCAAAGAATATGAATTTTCAGAACCAGGACATAAGCAATTCGCTTTTGAAAATTCTAACACTGCTTCAACGTTCTGAATTCCTTTTGACCTTTAATTAAATGTGTAATATATAATTTCAGCAAACATTTATCTCGGTTTAAACAAGTAGATATTAGAGTAAACTTTCGTAATACTAGTATGTAGACTAATAGGTAGAAACGTTATGGATATGTAATATATCGGATTTTCAAAAGTGAAATACATAAAGCAAAAAGATGACACGTCTGCCCAGTTAGGTTTTAAAGTAGCGCTGCGTCTATTATTTGGAACTCTTAATCCCTACTTCTTGAAATACTAGCTGAAATATAGCAGCTCCCATGTGTCCAAGCTACTTGGATTCTTTCTTTGTAAATACCTAGAGGGGCTTACCCGCTCCAGTTTTACTACCAATTTGCGCTGTGATGAATAATCTTGTTTCTGAGATACTAATGAAGATGGGTGCATGAAGTTTTAGGATAAACAAAATCAACACGCAAATACCTATTGTAGTTCTACTTTAGTATTAAAGAGTGGACTGGCTTTTTTTAAAGTTTAATTACTAATTCAACCCAATAAAAATTGTGTAATAAATTTAAGAAAAAAATATATCGCTTAATAAACGACAATAAAGGCATTAGCGATTTGGAAACAAATGTGGAATTTACACCGTGTGGAACGTTCAGTGCGATATCTGGATTTGTGAGATAATGGGAAATTAAGTTAAAAAATTCAAACACTGGTGGACTAGAGGTTAATCTAATCTACCTTTATGCACCACTTGCCAACTTCTTGAAAGTTGCAAAACTCCTCCTTCTTGTACACTAAATGTACAAGAATTAGAGCAAAATAAATGGGAATTTAGTTTCATAAGAATCCTTGAAGAGTCAGCAGCCCTGCTTCTTTCTGAGATATATTGTCTTTTTACTGATACTACATAAACACGTATTAAAGCAAAGGATACACACATTTTTAGCCATACTTTACGCTTCATTACATGAACGACGTACAAAAACAGTCACAAAAATAGGAACCACATGGGAATTGACTTTACAGTTCACGCCATCCGTTGCTGAATGCTCCTGACCATTTACTATTGTTTCAGGGGGAAACAACTGTTGCAATGAAATCTTAAATCTGGATTGCTACAGCCCAATGAAGGGAGACATCACATGATGATACGAGTACATACAGGTAAAGCTCTGGATTTTCGTAACACTGTATAACAATTAGTAGAGTTCGTTCAGGCTGTAATCGTAGGTTACATTGCAACGCATTATACATAATTTAATGGATTGTCATGGGCGTGATGAAAATTTATAACACTTTGAAACTGCCTACAAAGCCACAGAGTCGTAAATGTCCGCTCCGTAAATTTTGCGGGCAAACCGTAAAGGTTGGTATGTCTTAAATGTAATTTTAACTATATTGTTTAAAATTTGAAGTATCTACATTATTTAGCATTTTATTTACAATGTGAACCTAGAAGTACGCTGTGGCATGTTTCGGTTTCAGTTTAGTTTATTGAAAAAGAGAGTGGGGCCTGGTGCCGGTACAGTGGGGCCCGGCTTACAGGCTAAACGTTTACATTTGTGTGTATATATATATATATATATATATATATATATATATATATATATATATATATATAGTTTCAGCGCGGATAGTCTTTTTGGTTTGCGCGAAACCCATCCGGCGGCCTTATTTCGGCCTGTGACAGTATCCTTCCATCTTTGGTTAACGTATTGAAGGAATGCGTTTGGACAGAGAACCATTCAAAATGTGGGTTATGTAACCGCGTGCAGAACGTTATTATGGGGACTGGTCGGTGACATTTTGGATGCACAGACAGAAAATGTAAATGCATAGAGGGCAGTGTCCGTCTGCTGGTGACCCAGACATTGTGAGACAGGAGAGTGATGGGACACACCCGCTACATGGACTAGCATCTTGATGACGTTGTTGCTTGCCAAGGATGTGTGTGCTTGCAACTCGTGCATTATTTCACCAATACTCGCGGTGCCAATTGCTCTTACTCCGTTATACCTTTATAGCCTAAAGACCAGGATATTGTCTTGACGCACTGACCGTTACTCCAACATGACCCTTGAGCCGATTTATCTCACGAATCTTTGCAATCCCAGGCTGTTCGGCACATTACTGTATTTTTCAGTAATGGATTTTTGCCGAGAAAACTTTCCTGAATGTCTCGTTCATTATTCAGGTAACTGCAAATAATCATAATAATCATGTACACAACATTGGAAGGAATGTCAAGAACCAAAAACTCATTGGAAATATTAATGTATAGCCCCGCAGGACCTATTATCTCATTGAGCATCTTCAGACCATTATATAAATTAGATAAATTCAAAGGATTCTCTCTAACCGTTTACAGAGAACACATAGGAGGCGAGAAAGTGAAGGACAAACATACTTTCAATAGAGAAACACTCTTAGGCTATTGCTGATTCCCCTCAAGAATGTTCTCTTGTAAAAACACTTGAATTTTCCTCCACCAATCACAGCCTAAGAGTGTTCCTTTAAAATATCTGTCTCTCTCTCTTTCTCGTCTGCAATATGTATACAGCAGAATCGTTGTAGTTTAAGATAGATTATACAAACTAACCTATTAGAAAGCATATTTCCCTACCTACTTCGTTATAATCGAGTTAAACCTTGGCAGAAACCTTACTTCATTACTTATTCAGCAGTGAATATATAGGAGGAAGAAGAAACTAAATCGACAGATGTTTAAAAAATTGTATTGCTTCCATTACATAGAAAAAATGGGCATGTTTCTTTAGCCAGATTATTTCCTATTCTCTGTCGAGCTGGATGTAGTAAACAGTAAATCGGAAGTGGCTAATGCTACAAGAAAAGTTATCTCTAACTAGCTAAGTTTTAAAGAAATCTATATCTTCTGTACAATAATTTTTTTTCTATCTGTTATGGTTTAATATTATGTAAAATTATACAAAATCCCTTTAAAATGAAAGTGAGCTTCATACGTTATTCCCAGGAAATTCAAGATGTAAGTTTTCTTTATCGTGCACCTTACAAAAATGGTATTTTAATACAAATCACCAAAACCATTTTTGAGAGAATCCAGTATTTTAAAAAGTCGTCCTTGAAAAAGAGAGTATACAAGGTTTACTCAAAATGACATGGACTTAAAAACGTTATATATAATTTAATTTTAATAACAAATTATAATCATAAACAAATTTAGTCCATGTAAAGAACTGTTTAGGATTTGGGCGATTTTCTTTAAAACCTTCATCTTAACAAGTGGGTCATTTCACTGAACGTTTACAATTCTTTTTCTCTTCGTTTGCACGAACTGTTAATAAGACAAGATATAAATACTGGAATATTGCTTGAATATCTTGAACACAACCGTAGACTTCCTGCTAAATCCAAAATCAATTTAATCAACATTTATCATAAACAATCTAACTGGGTTGAAGATCGGCATTTTATATAATATGTATATGTATCCATAGCAATAAATTCATATTAATTTACAATAATCTACTTTTCAGTGTTTTCATCCTTTGACCGCTGTAAATTTTCATAAAATCCGAATTTAGGCCGCACTTCAAGGACTTGCCAAATTGAAAGTGCTGTATGGAAAATTCGTAATAATAATTTAATTACTTTTTTGATATTCACTCATATTTATTTAAAAACAATATTCTACTTTGTTATCTGTGTTGCGTTTCCAGGATATCTCTTCAATAAAGTATGAGGTATTAATGGAAAGGTAAGTAGTGGTCCATTGGAAGGGTCATGCAGGATTGTAAGGGAATGAAAGAGCCGACTATCTCGCTGCGATTGCTGCCAGCTACAGGACTCACTAGATTACAAATCAATTCCTTTAACAGCAAACAGCTGTTAAAAGACTATTACACTACCATTTGGAATTCCAACTATACAAAATCCAATGTTGCCTTCCGCACCAAACTTTTCATCCCAAACATATTTCACAGGCAGTTTTATCTCCCTGGCCTATTCACATAACCCAATATCTTGCAAATCATAGCCGTTTTCTATCCTACCTGCACAAAATGCACATAAGAGCATCGCCATTATGTAGCTGCACTGAAAAACCCGCACAGACGGCCCGACAGAATGATGACAGCTGATGACAGAATGCACCCTGTGCTCAAGAGCACAGCTGTATTCAGTCCCGCGCCCAGTGGTTTTGAATACTCATTTCAACACAAAGAAGGTTGCAGAGTTCCTGAAGAGCATCTTCCGCACACTTGATTAAAAATATATAAATTGCACAACAAATGTATATATCTCGTGATATACACATGAAACATAGGTTGTAAATAAATTGTTTAAATAAAATATATTTGACCTTTTCCTCTAACACAAAAGAGAAACATACGTGAAAAAGAAAAAGGGAAGATTCTTTCACATAAGATTTCTTTGTATTCATTTCCTTTAATGTGAGTTCAGCAATTTGTGGTGTTTAAAAACTATGTGAAAATATCGTGCTCCATGGGACGTGAATAAATTCGTGAAATAATAATAATAATAATAATAATAATAATAATAATAATAATAATAATAATAATAATAATAATAATAATAATAATAATAATAATAATAATAATAATAATAATAATAATAATAATAATAATTAATAATAATAATAATAATAATAATAATAATAATAATAATAATAATAATAATAATAATAATAATAATAATAATAATAATAATAATAATAATAATAATAATAATAGTACTACCTACAAGAGGTAAGGCGAAGAGCACATGTTGAGCTAGCTTTCGTGCGCGCTTTTCTTCTCCAGGTACTGTGATAGTCGTTCGTTTTAGATGTATTTGATGACTATACCTTCAATCCGAGGTGAGTCTTAAAATGAACGAAGTGTATAAGACAGACTGTCCAGTGTGTCTACGCTAGGCGCCATTGTTCGAAATTACCTATCTTGCCGGCTATTCCAGGGCAATGTAACTAAAACTGGACCAAAAGTAATGTATAATATGTAGCTTATCCACGATTTGCAAATGATCACCTTGGGTACAAAGTATTCATCGAATCTATTTTTTGCTTTCTTTAATCAGAAGATGTTTAACTAATTTCTGTCCAAAAGGACACCGTGCGCTTGAATGCATTCATAGAATTGTGGATAGTTACAATAAAACAAAGAAAAACGTTTGGAAGTTGACTTATTTAGCATCTTTCAAGGATATGGCACAAAGCTTGTAAAATTCTCCTAGCCCTAAACTACCCTTTGCAAAGGAAATGATTTTCTCACAAAATGATAACAACTTTGAAGAAAATATGAATATCTACATGACAAATGAAACTTCTATCTTATATTTTGTAGGAGGAGTCTATGAAGACATCTTTCTTTGATTGAAATCAGAGTAAGTTTGTCACTAGGAAAGTATGAAAAATGCACGAAAACCTACTGCAGGAAAATCGTCCAGTTCATTAAAATACACATTTATGTCAAATAAATTCTTCGTTCATGCTCGGTTTCGATTCCCAGCTGGAGAGCGGGGAAAATTCTTTAGCCACACTTATTTCCCACCCTCCACAGTCTGGAAATATGAGAGAGTGTGTGAATGTTTATGTGAATTTGAAGTAACCCAAAAATTAATACCAAGAGTAAACAAGTGAGCATCATTACCAATGAGCAATTATTTCATTAAAATGTGGCATATATACAAGTTTACATTTACCTCAAGTACACCAAAATAATTATTCTTTTTGTTCTATATTTCCCTACATTGCGAGAGCTTTTACACATTTTAATTTTGTTTCTGCTTAATGTAATAAATCCTTCTTGTTTAATCTGAAAACAAAAGAATTGTGCAGGGAACAAAGTACCATGTATAGAGGAATCACGTCTTATATGTACGAAATACTATACCATACAACATACTAGCCCGCCTCGGTAGGTAGATGGTAGCTTGTCTGCCTCACGTTCAACAGGACCCGAGTTCGAATCTCGGCCAGGGTGAGTTACCTGGATAAGGTTTTTTCCGGGATTTTCCCTTGTCCTGATAGACAAATGTCGGGTAACTCTAAGCTCCACGGAGCCCGGACGCATAGAGCATCATTTCACCCATTTCATTCATCGTCCGATACGACTAAATCCTGGTTGACGTTAATTAATTAAAAAAAAACGTACATACATGAATTTGTCATCTGTAAAGAACGTAGCAGACCTTTTTTTCGAGGGGGGGGGGCGGTTAATGTCTTTGTTGTGTAGGTCATCTTGGCAAATGGATGAAATGATGCTCAAATTCACCAGAGGCCATACAGCTACATGAACTCTTCAGAGGTCAAGGAAAAAGCTCAGAGAAAAAATTAACCAGGAAAACCTTCCTAAGAGGAATTGAATCCATGAATTCTTCAATATGAGGCAGGCACGTTACTCCAACACAACTGAAGTGGAATTATTTGCTTTTTGTTTTAATACATCTGTGTTGTACTCTTCACAATTTCTTATTACACTGGGTCACCGTGTGCAAGACAAATGACCTAGTTGCATAATTTAACAAGCGGATAGATAGCCTCAGTTGTGCAGTTGTCTACTAAATTTTAATATGTGGATGATATTTACATTCATGGTAATCAAGCCATTAATCTGGAATTTATATTATGAGATCAGATTGCTGGGTAAGTACGATATGAACCAGAAATGCCCCGAGATGCCAGCCATTTACGCTACCATCTGATCTTTTCGCTTAGTCTTAGGTTTCCATAGATTTTTCAAGCACAATTACCAAAAATAAAAAGCAATAGGCGATGAATATTTATAGGAGATGCTTATACCTTAACTTATTACGAATTTTGCATTGACAACAGTATATGCCGTTTTTCACATTACATGGTTCGCCTGGCGCTTCTTCTACGGCAGTTCTTTAAGTTTTTATTGCCTCATAATACATATATTTATCTGGCACGTCTTTGAATGCACTTTGTTTGCTTATTCGTGAGGTGCCTGTAGCCAGTGCATAAAAAGCACCACATTCTCGTTTGGCTGGCTGGTTTCAAACGCCCACCTGTTTCACCTCGCTGACCTCTGTTGTCTCGGCGCGGAATGCAGCCATTTCTGGCACCCTAAGGGCAGACGCCGTTATGCCGACGATGGAATGATAGCAACAAACTTAGGTTTAATGCGTATTTTCTGAGCTACTCGTTGATATACTACCAAAGTTGGTCACCATTTAAGCAATCATATAGTTCAAAGGCGCTTAATCGGATTCTGGTCTTGTTTCTGTAGATATCCCACCAGCTGCAAAGGAATGCACCACCTAGAACTTAAGCCTAAGATAAAATATCCTGCTCCTATGCAATAAACAAGAATGCTTGTGTACAAATACTAAAGGGAATATCTTGATCTCGCCTTCATAAAATGGGGATAAGCGCATATCACTATATCATCTACCACGATTTCTTTTCCATAAATTCCCTTTCATTTCGTTTCCGGTGTACTTCCAGGTTTCGTGGCGAACATGGTGCCTGGCAGATGGCACGAATGCTTGCTCTCTGTGGACAAGGTCACCATGCTTGGAACAGTTAGGGTCTTGCGCATATATATAAGGGCGCTCAACCACGGCGGTCACCAGCGCCCTTTAAAAAACTAGTCATGGCAAAAGCCAGACATAAAACTTTCCATAAGCTATACAAGTGTAACAAAACCTATTAAAAATACACGTACATAAAAAACATCAATCAAAACCTACCAAAAACCTCGTTCACCAAATCCCAAACCCCAAACCAGAAAAGAATCTAAAATCCTTCACGGGTCTCCACGCACGGCCTACACGTGGGTGGGCCTGTTGACCGTCTCCCTCAACCACGAAGAGGAGCCCACACGAGGGAGACTTGGCTCGGGACCCCGGGTGCGCCAAACCCGTACCTACCGAAGTAGGCCCCTGGGGGGAGGGTCTTGCGCATCTCTGCATTTATCTGCCTGCGAGCTTTGGACATTTGTGGTTCCTTAACTTCATCATTTCCTCCAGTAATAGAACTATGTATTAGGTCCCATTGTGCGAGGTGTTCCTATATCTTTTTTTTGACGTTGCAGAATGCATACACAAATTAATTCTATAATTAAAAATGCACGTGATATAATTACAAGCTTTGTGGTTACTTTATATATCTATATATCAGCTGCTACTATCTCTGGTTATCGGTAGACAGAACAACGGATTCATGTGAAAGGTTCACTGCCAACGTATAAAGTATAATTCGTATCCTGTGAGATACAGCCTGTTTGAGATACTATCCTGCGATTTCGGGTGAAGTGGAAAGCAACTCTGCTTCATACAAAATGAGTTTAAGGGACAGAAGAAAATGTTTCCGGAAGGAAAAATTAAGGATTTGTCTGACTATAATATTAAAGTTGAAACAAAGATTAGAAGTTCATACACTTATTACTTCATATAAATCAATAAAGTCATGCAAGAAAATTGTGAAGGTAACTTTGGTATTACAATATTTTGTTGTGCATTCGTATTTCCATTTTTAAAGCAACTTAGTGCATATATGAATTCATTATATTTTAATGCATAAATATTTGCCCATTAATGTTACTAAAATGTTATGCTCCTTGCATGTCCATGAGAAAAAAAGTTATACGTAGTAAAACTTTACCTACCTCTCAGAATGATGAGTTCTTCTCAGGATAATAACAGAAAATTGAAGCAAGTTGATGATACCTTAAGAATGTGATATTTTTTATTCAAACTTCCAATGATTTTTGAGAAAATAGCAAGCAACGAAAATATTTTCATCTAAAGGGTAATATGTGGCGATGGAACTTTCTTAAAAACCCTCGTGTGCAACCTTGTAAGATACAAAATTAAGGTTGCTACTTCGTTATTTAACAGATTTTTCGGTTTATCGGATGCACACACGGACGCACTCACAGCACCATTTTTAAAAAATGTCTCTTATGGATTCAGGGACTTTCAAAATACATTATTTCAGGCGAAAACCTGCAACTGAACTTTTTGCTGGAATACAATATCATGAAAATATGGAAGCATGCTATGAACATAACTTAAACATATCGTATCTTAATTAAAATCGTCAGGGACGTTTTTCAGAAAACCTAGAGCGAGAGATTTTCTGGAAAATCTTCATATCGCATCCTATGAAGACGCTAAGCTTAAATTCCAAGAGTGATTTAAGCCACTTTTCGTTTAGGAATTCTTAAACGGTAGCACAGCTCTAGATCAATGTGTTATGTTTGTAAGCAATATTGACTGCATGCAATACAACAGACATTTAATATCGAAATACTAATATATATATACATATATATATATATCGGTTACCCTTTTCGGAACATATATTAGACATATATTTCTTTGCAGTACTACACACTTCGGCATTAACAGATATGGTTCTACTTCAAAGAAGTGTTAATGCCAGGTAAGGTCTTAGCTCATTTCAGTTAAATGGTTATGACCAAAGAATACTAAAGTTTTGACAAAGCTTATTTCAAATGAGATAGTGTAAATTCAGATTTTATTACTAGCTACAGAGATATAGGACGCTTTACACAGCGCTTGAGGGGATTGATTAAACAAACACGGCTAAGAAAGGAGAAATCGTAATTTGTTTGTTTGCTTGTCAAGCAACTACAACTTTATACCTAATAAATTACAACGGTGGAGGATGCAGCTTTAAAATGCGTATTTTTTCATCTTGAATTATACATAATTTAAGAAGTTCTGATTCAGTTTATATTAATAAGTACGTAACACGCCCTACTTAGCAATTGAAAGATGTTTTAATCCTGCTTTTCCATCTAGTTGAGTTCTAAGGCCATGTGTGCATTCATATTATCATACAATATTTTTTCGAATTATCTTACGAAGAGAAGTATTTTTGTTATTAAAAATATACCATAGAAGAAATGACTTTGAGGTTCACTAGTCACTTATATTTCGCTATCCAAATCTGGTATAAAAGGAGTGAACTTCACATCCAAAGGTGAAAGGTTTCCCACAAAATGAAATAGTATGAATTAAATCGTAATCATACAACTTTCATACAAAATGGTATGCTTTCAATGATAGGCATGCCTTTTCAGGCATATTTTGCTCCTAGTGAAAGTACCTAACGAAAAAAAAAAAAAAACCTGCAGAAAACAGAATACAATAAGAATGTTACCTTCATTTAAAAATCCTGAAATTAAAGCAGTATGGCCTTAGGCACAAAACTAACATCGATGTCCGTGTCTGAGTAACGTAAACTTTAATATAAATCTTTAAATTAAGGTACGAGTTCGTTAGATTAAATTATCGGAATGAAGCACAAAATTATAAATTATATTATTGTAAATCTCATTTTTCAACAACTCTCTCTCTCTCTCTCTCTCTCTCTCTCTCTCTCTCTCTCTCTCTCTCTCTCTCTCTCTCTCTCTCTCTCTCTCTCTCTCGATATGAATACAATTACCCCAGGAATGATAAATGATCATATTCCATGAGCAGGCCAGACTTCTGAGAGCTACAAAATATGAAAGGAACTTCCTCAGTTTAAGAAACAAATGGGGCTAAGTCAGGGGAATAATGTGAAAGCGGTAGCAAATACCTAATTTCGTAGATTTTCTCCATTGCAACAACATAGTTCGAGGACAATCATTGTCAATGGAAAAACAACTTGTCAATCCCATACTTTTCTCGTGTATATTTGTTATCAACTGGCCCATTGGGTTAACGTAATAGACTGTGTGGCCAATTTTACAAAGGAAAGATAATTAATGCACAACCTTGGTTGCACAGAAAATCGACTCCATTGCAACACATATTTCGCCTTCTTTGATAATGGAGAATCTTGGAGAATGGAGAATCCACTGCTTGAATTGTTGTGTTGGACATGAAGTAGTGCACCCATATTTTACCACATGTTACAAATAGACGCAGCTAGTAGACGGTAATCAAACTTAAAACAAAGATTTACCCTCTAATTAGCTTATTCGTGGTCAACAATTGTTGACTCATCTTGCTGATTGTTTTTCCATGTCCAATTCTTCTCTCTCATAATAGAAACTCAATTTCCCCAGAACTTCAGTAATCTCTAACAACTTCATTCATCAATGCGTACGTTATTGCTGATTTCCGTCGTGGTAGCCGACTTCGATCATCTTCCAAGCTTTCATGGATGCATTTAAATTCGACATTCTATTTGGAAGTAGTTGAAAATAACGGTGTAGTCCTCTAAGAGTGTTTGTCCCACCTACTTAATAAGCGCACCACCTTATTTCAACCTGGTTTCATGTATACATGTCTCTACTAAAACAAGCCTACTATAAAACTGCTTCAAAAATGCTGCTGCAATATGTGGGTCATTTCGAGAACTTTTTTTCATGACTCTCGTATAAATTTTGGAGTCTAGGATACATGAATCCAATCAAGCGCATCCTGGCAGTTGTGAGAAACAGAAATAAAGGGGATACTTTTGTACATGTATGCTATAACCTTAAGAAAAAGAAGTTTCCACATACCTGTACACGCTGTTTATGTCGCTCCATTTTTCTGTGACTCCTTTCCAATTCTTCTTTCCTGTGCAAGAGGCTCTGTATTTCTGATGGTGTCGCACCATGACTGAATGTTGTCTTCTTATCCTCATTTTCCCCCTCGTCTTCACTGAAGCTTTCCACTATCAGTTCAGAATCACTCTGAGAAGGACAATAATGCTACTGTAAGATGCTTTATGAATATGCCAATGGAATAAGAAATAAAAACAGAAATAACAAAAGAACAAGAAGGGAATTTAAATAAGCCTACACTTGTCTACTCTGTTTAGATCGTAAGGATTAGTAGAAGTTGCACTACTTCATTAGCTTCATTAAATCTTTGATGATTTTAGAGACATTGATTGCATTGAAATTCTCAGAGTTAAGGATGATGCTTTGATACAGAATTCCTTACCAGCAGCCAGAGTCACAAAGGCTAACATCGACTGGCCGCAAAGTTAAGTCCTAACTTAAGCTGGCAGAATGCATGCAATGAAGGGAAAGTAAGGCCGAGATGTTCGAAGTTCACTATGTGGACAATGGTTACGTATTATAAGATAAGGGAAAGGTGGTAGCAATACATGCAGCATCCATTGCATTTGTAGTAGTATAAATCCTGCTAGTCACTTGATATCCAATAGAGGATAGATTGGAGAAGGGTATGGCAGGCTGGGGACAAATCTGTGATTATTTTTTCTTCAACATTTTCGATGCAGATATGGCTGTAGTTTAATACAACTTCGATGTTTACAACTTTTTGGTTTAGCGAAGAGAAAGCAAACTAGGTGGTGGATTACTGTGCCAGGCTGAAATCAATTACACTGACTACGCGTTCCATCATGAGTCAACTATAGCCCACCTCTTGCCTCAAGGCAAGGGATACATATGCAAGTCCAGAGAAAATTGAAATGGGAGAAGGCAGAAAAGAACTGAGAAAATAACACACAGTAATAACTACTGGGAGAAATTAAGATAAGGACTACAAAGGAGAATCAACAGTACATCAAAATAAACCGAATAGCATAGAAAATGTATGAACAAAGAGTACCTAAATTTTGGATGAGGTTCACATAATTACTGCAAAAGGGATGGAAGAAAAATAATTAAAGGCAGAAGTGAAAAACCTAACTCGCGCTAAAAGGAAAGAGGATTCGAAAAAAATATGTTTAAATTGCATAACTGGGAAAAATTCCTGCTGCAGAACAGATAGAGAAAAATGGGGGGAAATAAAGAAGGCAAGAAAATGAGAAGAGAATCGAGCGAAATGTGCACTCTGTTAATACTCGAGAAAGGAATAGAAGAAATTCTAAGGGGAGAGGTTAGTACCAGAAGAGTATATATAGACAGAGTAGAAAAAGAATAAAGGCAAGTCTAAGAAAGATGAATTAACCGAAGCAGAAGGTACTTACCTGGCCTTCATCTGCTGCCAATGATGGAGAGCCCTGGCTGGATGACTGAACCACTGAAACGTACTCACTGAAGCCGCTTTCAAACTTCTGCAGCTTCAACACTGGTGGATCTATGCCACATAGGAACACCGTACCAAAAAATACTACCTTACGAATCCTCAGAACCAACTGTGCGAGCTCCTGCAATGGTGACAGAACACAGGTGTAAAATCAGTGTTCAGATGCTCAAAGCAGCAACTAAAATTATTTGTTTGTGTATCATTAATGATTAATTTAGTAATCAGCATGTTATAGGCTTGTGTTGTGAATACAAATCGGTATAAAGAGACTCGACTTCAACGAGGACAATAATATACGTTTATTTCTCAACAATGCAGTTGTTTTGAGACCAACGTTGATACTGAAGGCGCCTGGTACAAATTGCCTTCATTTCATGCGTGCTTTCATTCCATTCTTTTTTGGTAGCGCGCTTTATTGAATACTTAATTTGCAAAACACGCGACAATATGACATTAGGGTGAGGATATACTTTACAGTATTTTTAATAAATAAAAATAATAAAAAAAGAAATAGTTCAGTGTTACACTCAAATGACTTTCTCTACTAGTTTTATTATTAATTAGCTTCTGCAAACTACGAGTATTTTGTGCAAAGTCTATTTACTTCTTGTTAACTCAGATAAACTTTTACAGAAATAGTTTCATTGCACATTTCACCGAAACTACAAAAGAATATTGGAAAGTGAAATGAATGTTCAAATGTTTAAAAGAAGGTTGCTTAATACTGTTCTTGAAATTCTAAGGGAGAACCAGCTAAACCACACTTCAAAACAATTTAAGGCACGAAATTTGAAACCAATAAAATGTATATGCGAAAACGGCTAATGCAATCTGAAATTATTATTATTATTATTATTATTATTATTATTATTATTATTATTATTATTATTATTATTATTATTATTATTATTATTATTATTATTATTTTATGGCCACTGCTTTAGTTCTTAACATCCCACGTATATTGGGTGTGAAAGATAGGAAATTATACTCACACACACATACACACACACACACACACACACACACACACACACACACACACGCACATCCACGCGTGGATGGTAGCATGTCTGCCTCACGTTCAAGAGGTCCCGAGTTCGAATCTCGGTCAGGCTGAGTTACCTGGATAAGGTTTTTTCCGGGGTTTTCCCTTATCCTTAAAGACGAATGTCGGGTAACTCTAAGCTCTCTGGACCCCGGTCTCATTTGAGCATTATTTCATCCATTCCACTCATCGTCCGATATGACTTATCGTTGGAGGACGTAAATTTAAAAAAAATCCATTTTTTTGTTCCTTGCCGCCTTTAACTGCAACGGTCATATCGGCGACCGTGCTCCTTTGGCACGTATCGTCTATTGGCTATGGTGTTGACTCGTATACCTTGTGTTGCTGATTCTTTGGGTTTTTAATCATTAGATCATGCACACATTCGTACTCTCATACTTCCAGACTCTGGGGAAGATGGGGAATCATCTTGGTCGGAGAAAAATCCTCACCCCCAGCCGGGAAACGAATCCGGGATCGAAATCTTTAAACAGCCAGTTTTTGTGTATCTTATTGTTTACAAGCTATACACGGAATATACACAGAAAAATTCTAAATGTAAATGGTATTTGTCATTTAATTATCTTAGATATTATTAGGTATTTTAATACAAGTTGGAGGTTTCCTTTCTCGCTTTTCTTGAGAAAATCGAGATAACGTAGACTTTTATATGTAAGGGATAGTTTGGACCAAGAATTAATTTTTTTGTAGTATCATTGGCAGATATTAAATTTAAATACCAAGTTTAAGAAAAATCTTCGTGCTGCATCTATGAAGATATTAAGCTCAAATAAGTAGCAAGTTTGGTATTAATCGGCTTTTCGTTTTTTAGTTACAAGGCTCTCTCTCCCTCCCTCTCTTTTTCGTTATATATGTGTATATATCACATACATCTTTTTTTTTTTTTTAAATAAAACTACTTTTATTCATGGGCCTCAAAACATGCATTGTCGGTGAAATCTTATATTAAAATTTTGCGTGGAATGCTGTGTGTGGTTAAGTGGTAAAGAAAGCAAACAGAAGAAAAAGAAAAGAAGAAATACACTTTCCTCAACATAGGAGTTTCTTAAAACATTTCACATACATGTATAGTACACCTATTAATTTAGTATAAGATTAATAATTTAAAGTTTATTTACAATATAGTAGAGTCTGTAAGTGTAAATTATTTCAATACTAAAATTAATGCTTATTACTGGACCAGAGTTACCAACATAAACCTATCCTATGAAGAAATCGGAGTTCTAATGGAAAGGCAGAATAAAATTGAAGAATTCAATGTGATTCAAATCCCAGATATCCCACAATGTTTGAGTCTGATTCTCCCTTTCCAGCTTAGAAGATTATGATTTGTTTGAGAATTGTACCAACAATATGGCAGAAGGTGGCGCTCCATGCCATTGCAGTCGATCGGCAAGGAAATGTTTTTACAGCAACTTTATGATCTAACACGTTCAGATTTTGAAAAGATCTACAGATTTGAAACATCTGAGAACAATTACTGAAGAAGTAAGCATGTACGAAGTAAGAAGCATGTGAGCTAAACGATAACAAAGATTTGTAAAACGATGTTGTAAATCTTGTAATGAACTATAATGGGAAACATTTTGAGCAACTTGAATAAGTTGGAACATTTGTTTCCTTGGTCTTGTAGCTTGCTATTTTCAGTTTATTGATTAAGCTGCTTTTGGGACACTCTATATTACGGCTTAGACCCATCTTTTCTTTAGTCACTATTGGTTTTTCCTGCACTTAGCACTTGAATTCACAGAACGCCTATTCTGTCTTCCGGTCGTGTCAAACCCATGACTCGTTAAACAAGTGTTACTTATCCTCGTGCAGAAATTAGCTGGGAACAGAACCCATAGCCTTCTTTTTAATACCGAATGGTGTATTCTGGAAGTTTCACAAAGAGCCAAAAAGAAAGGAATTCTGGAGGTTTCCATCTGCGTTCCGCCAGGGATTCCGTAACCTACATAAGCTGAGAGAACCTCACTCCTTCCAACTGTACGCCTAAGGCAGCGCGAGCGGCTAGACACTAGCCACAATATACTGATGTATAGGTTTACTAACAGCAATATTGATTGGGTTTCAAACGGAGTGGGAAACAGGGAAGACGACAAACGCAGACCATTATTCAAGGATTACATACACACACTAGACTGGTCAGGAGTCCGACAGCCACTGCAACCTATCGCTAGTTTAAAAGCAATATATATCAGTTGTCTTAAACGATAGTTGCGGATACAGACGTTTGCTGCTTTCTATTGATAATGATAAGAGAAACATTTATCTTAAATTTCCAATCATAAAAATTTCTAGCAAGAAAGACATAACAATAATCTTAAGATCAGTCAAAGAAAGTAAAAGGTCAACACAATTATGCGTTAAGAGTTACATGTAGTTAATGCCAGTAAGCTAGGATTTGGTAATGTGAGTTTTAATGAACTTAGTAATGATATTTCTGGCTATTTTTACAGGAAGGGTTCGGCAACTCTAGCTTCTGGAAGGCTTACTGCTGTGGTCTGCTGCAAATCAGAGCTGGGTTGCCAATGGAAACGGCTGTCCTTTGGTTTGCCTACCGTCCAAGGAGCTTCTTCTGTCCACCAGAATAACGGAAAAGGAACTTTGAGGTTTGAGGGGGGCTTAAATATTAATTTGCTCACGTAGTCGATTTGCTTATTACGAAATGTAATTGTATGAGTCACCCATGCTATCAAATTTAATATTTGCATAGAACTGATGGGATAGGTATTGCGCATTTATCTGACAACACTGTATTGTGTATGACACTAGCGTGGATAAAGGTGATGGGAACGGTAGAAAATGTAGCACACATTCCTCTGTTCGCTTCTACTGGCTACCATAAGGAGCTACGGCTACCTCCCTTCTTTTCATCCACATAAATTTAAACCACCACCCTGCAAAACCCCACATATCCTGTCATTAAGTGGTTAAGTCCGTGTAGGACAGGTACACGAATGACACACGTCGTCCTGACTCTCAGTCAGCCGCCAGATACTTGATTGATTGATTGATTGTTCGCTTCTTATGGAGCACTGCACGAGACCTTTGTTATATCATGGCCCAATTCAGCGATAAGGTGCACTCACATTATGATATACTAGCATTTTATTTTTAGAAAACCGGGTATAAATAGCAAATCACTTGAGTAACGGCACTGGCTAGAGTATTATTACATAACATATTTCTGAATGCCAAATCCAAATTGTGCCTTCAGGATTATATGGTACAATGTTTATACATTGTATAGTATTAAATTAATTACTAATTTGTTGATTTAACGAAGAGTATAAATATTACCAAGGTGACGTTGGTAATGAACATCCATAGCTATACACTTCAAATTGTATCTACTAATGTTAAGAAATAACCATAGTAGTTATTCCATGTTAGTATTCAACATCAGTGTTTCGTCCTCTCTTTTTTAAATGCCGCCGTGCATTTGTTGTATACAGGGATGTATATCAACTACAGATTAAAAAGAAAAACTCAAAGGACTGCTTTCACATTCCCAAAAGACGATACTAAGAGACAACTGCAAATTAGGAGCTTTCATGGAAATATTGTGTGGCTAGTAGAACTGCACTTGTGTGCAATGAACATTTCGACGAGCGTTTCATAGTTGATTACGATATTGCTAGTAGGGATGATGGTACGAGACTTATTGTTCCTAGAGACCGGCCTAAATTGACTAAAGATGCGCACCCAATTTTTCAAAACCAACCCTTCTATCTGACAAGTACTCCTTCCCGAAAGAAAATACTACAAAAAAAAAAAAAAGAAAAAAAAGGTAGAACTGACGTACTAGAGCCGAATCTAGCTTTAACCACTTGCTTTGTAAGATCAATTAACTCATTTCAACACTTTAAAGAATGCTACTGAGTAGACTTACAGAAGAGTTCACTGTGAGCGAGAATTAAATTCAATTACATTTTAAAAAATAGTATATACCTTACCCTGTCATTTTCAGCTTGCTCTGATCTCATTGTACACGTTTGGCATAAAACAATGAAATTCCCTACCCGCCTGAGTAGCGTGGATGGTAGCGTATCTGCCTCACGTACAAGAGGTCCCAAGTTCGAATCTCAATTAGGGTGAGTTACCTGATAAGGCTTTTTCCGGAGTTTTCCCTTATCCTGATACACGAATGTCGGGTAGCTCTAAGCTCCATAGACCCGGACTCATTTGAGCATCACGTCACCCATTTCATTCATCGTCCGATATGGCTTAACGTTGGAGGACGTAAATTACATCAACATCAACAACAACAATAATAATTAATAATAATTAATAATAATGATAATGATGATGATGATGATGATAATAATAATAATAATAATAATAATAATAATAATAATAATAATAATAATAATAATAATAATAATAATAATAATAATAATAATAATAATAATAGTAATAATTAATAATAAAAAGGCCCAGATCTACATACATTTCAGAGGCTCTTAGGAAATTGCTTATTCTGTGACAAGTGGACAAAATAAGAATTTATTTCTTGTCACCTGCTCAGCTGCAAAAGCAAAGATTTGACAACTGAAGACAATGAAGTAAGCCTGTTCTCCTATAGGAGAATGTATAATAGAAAATGAAAATGCCTCGACGTTTTCAAACCAGCTTATTTTCCTTCGGGAACAAATTCAACTTTCTCATATGTCAAATCCAAAAATATACACTTAACATTCTTATATAGTCATTATTCTATGTTCTCATAGGTCAAGGTGCATACAATAAACTAAGAGAAGGCGGTGTTCTAACACTTTTACATGTATCGTGTCTTAGAAAATTAACATTAGACTTAGGAACAGGTAAATCCGGACAGCACATGTGAAATATCTTAACAAAGAAACTTAAATTCCTTATAGAGCATGAGTACATTTAAGTACTATGAGATGGATACACGATTCTCCAAATTTAAGTTTTTAGGGTAGTACTACAGAACATATCTTTGAAAGCTTCAACACTACAAGCATTCATGCTCAATTCCTTGATATCTTCTAACAAATATAGTAGCTCAGTTCGTTACAACAAATGCCCACAAATGTTTTTGAGTTCACAAGCAGGACTGTCAAATTGTTGACAGAAGTAAGCTACGAAGGTCATTTCTCTCATTTCAGCCAATACAATTAACCGTGTAAACAGAAAAATGTTTGAGACACTATCAGAATTTATGCATCACAAATTCATTCAGTTCGGACCAAAAATGTATTTATTCCTTCATTTTACTCATTTATTAAATTAGAAACAATTGATTAAACCAGAAAGACAATTTGCAGTCCTACACGTTTCCTGATTTTGAAAATGGTAATTTGTCAAAGGCTTGGTTGGTTGCGTTGAAGAAACACATGCTTTGGAAAAAGAAGCATATGAAATTAGCTCTAAGCTTAAATAGCAAAGTTCCGTTCCTAGCGTCTTTCGAGAAGCAAAATGTCAATTTTGATCTGACACTAATGAAAAAATTATGAATTATGACAGCCTTGACTGTGTTTGAAAACATATTGGATAGTAAAGAAAAGTAATGGCGAGTTTATTTCCATCATAAACAAATGGTGGAAGTTTGTACATTTAAGCACCCTCTGATGGGATGCCCAGGCAATCCTATTCATGCAATGGAAGACCACAATGTTCACTTTTCGAGCTTTTTGTCATACTTTGCAAATGTGCAAATAGTTCATTACGGGGACCGTCAAGTCAAACCGTAATTTTGGCCCTTTGAATTCAGACACTCAGACTGGTATCAAATAAACATTTAAAATCCTAATTTGTCTGTGAGACATGCATTCCTAAGTACATTTTAAAATGTCAGTTATGAAAATTTCAAAGAGACAATTTGAAAAGGTTTTAGTCAATACCGGCAAATGAATGGAGCATGGGCGTTTACCTCTGAGAGACAAACCTAGACTCACAAAAGAAATTGATGCTAGTGTGCTTAATTAAATTACATTCCTTTATAAGCGGTGATTTTTTCTATAAAACATTTTCTAATATCTTGCAGCGAAAGCTCTGTAGAAGACAAAATAAACACAATCAATATAGACGAGTTGTATGAAACTATGAAAGATACAGTAGACTAACAGAAGTAGATGAAACCCCAAAAATGAGTGCTTTTATTGCGGGATATATTATAGATATAGTGAAAGAAACAGAACAGTGTGACAGGAAGATAGAATAGTGGACGAGACAAGTTTCAAATACTTCTAAATGACAGAGGAAGGATGACCAACAGATTTTATCTTGGAAGTAGAACTGACAAATTCCTCATTAATTAATGTCTCATATTTCATACACAAAGTATTTGAGACATTAATTAATGAGGAATTTGAAAGTCAGTTTTTGAAACATTGGCACAAGATTAGCATTAGGTAATGAAAATTGAAGAGGAAGTGACTTTAGTGCATTGCTTCTGTTACTGTAGTATGTAAAGAATGACATTATTGAAAAAATCAGGACCTACACTTACAATTTTAGTTAAACAATTATTGCAAATGTAGGAAGTATTTCTCCACTCGTAAAAAAGGTAAAAAGAAAACACTGGGGAGTTACAAAAGTGATTTTTAGTTCAAGCAGTAGAGAAGCTATTTCCAAACTTGGGTTCAGAAGCTACATTGCATTTCTATAACCTCCAGTAAGAGCAAATTCTGATAAGCTAAAGTTAATACTTTTTCGTATGAATATAATACTTGCCAGTGATTTCTTTTTCGTTATGTTTTCGAATACAATAATTACGTCTCGTTTATAACACACTTCTGACACAAGGTACAACACAATGATGTAAATTCCACTTAAATAATGACTAATATGTTTCTATCCTCGTCGTAAATAGGGCGGACTTTAAACCCATTTAAATCCATAAAACACATAAAAATAATGCAATAGGGTTTGTCTTTTTTCGCTGTTGTTGCACTGTTCCTGTGACGCCACAGTGGCGAGCAACGCGCCATTATGTATGTATGTATATATATATATATATATATATATATATATATATATATATATATATATATATATATATATATATATCCAAGGCAGTGAAGTCATATCCTCCAATACATGAAATTGAATAATGATGGTGAAAGGAACTTTAATTTTTCCCTTTTACTGACCGAGGTTTTAACTACTGGGACATAGCGCTGCATTTTTTGCTTTTCTGGGTTGATAGTAGCACTGTTTACGCCATTCGTGTCGCTTATTTTTATATCCAGTAACTATTCTACAATAGTCGTGTGACAGCGAAGTTGCGAAAGTGAAATATGATTTGATTCAGGTTGTATTATTTCCTCAATTTTGACAGCTTTCCGATCTCAGCCTACACTCATGTGAATGAACAAAAACACAAATTAACTATATATGAACTACAAGGCTGGAATATAAAAGTACCTGCTGCAGAGTGACTTCAGAATAAGTTAAATGAATTGGATGAAAGAAATTAATACTCAAGCTGAGGCATTGGTCCAAGTATCTGAGGGTGAACGTCATCGTCACGGTAGGCCGAATAATATCCGTGGTTCATGTCCCATCTGGGGAAATGATTTTTCAAGTGTGCTTCAACTTCCCAAGCCTTTTATACCCAACTATTCCGAAGCAGGAAACACTAGTGAGAAGTCAAATGCTTGTTTTTATGCTTCGAAAATATGTTTGTTTACAGGTGTGATGCGTTATTTAAGCGTCGTAAACAACGAAACCCTTGAAGTATTAAGAAATTTCAGTCTACTACATTTCACCACTGCCATGTCAAATTTGCTCTACCAAGATGCAGATCAACGGCATGGACGAATCCGCTACATGACATTTATGCGGACAGTTTCTAACACGTTGAATGGTGATGTGCTTACATTAAACTAACTGATAACACCGAGTAGACATCACTACCCTCTTCTTGGTTATGTACACAAACATAAATTCCATTTTTGCGAAGACACACAACCCTACAGCTGTCTGAAATGCACAACTCTACACAACTCAACAACAGCACTCGGAACAAAGGAATGTGATCAAAATGACATCATTCTTTCACCTAGTGCATTGTGGCAACATATATATGAAAGATATTACATCGACATCATGATCGCCACACCCTAGTGCATATCTTGTTGTTTGATGCTACACAGGGATTCTTCTGAGACAGCACTGCGTTACAAGTTATACGGATAACGAAGGGCCACTTGCACAGGCTCAGTGCATTCCCATAGGCTAGGTGAGAGTTTTATTTGAAACAAGCTTATCGGCCATGAAAATAAAGATAAAAAATTTAGTGTATCATATTCAATATAAGCATTTTCATGCAAATACCATAAATATATCGTATTTTAGTTAAATCATTGACATAAATTACTAGATGCTAAAGCCAAAATAAATACAAACAAAAATAACTTATAGCATTCTTTATTTCGCGATGCTGAGAGTCCGAAATAGTACAGCTGCTGAAGACTGCCTTCATTATACCAGTAGAAACAATAAGAGCCCCTGGTTAACCCCACTGCAAATATTACAACGGCACAGCAACGGCAAAACCCTGCCTCGTTCCATGCATTGGTATAGAGTACATTCTAGGCAGAGTGGAGTAATGAGGGTCAATAAGGTAGTGCTGCCAACCCGCGATTCCAAGCTCTAAGCCCATTTTTGGAAATTAGCTCCTCAGCTGGTCCCAAAGTCCTGCGTGAATCCCTGCCTCCAGCAGGATAAAAATGGCCATACCGGCACCGGAAACCGAACACGATTCCCTCTGCTAGCAGCAACAGCAGAAGCAGTAATAGTATTAGTTGTTGCTTTTGTAATAATAGCTTTTTATGCTGCGGGGGGGAAAAACCCAGAGTGATGGTGGTTGTCGTTGTGGCGGTGGTGGTGATGGTGACAATAACTGTCAACTAACGGGTCGAGTGGTACGCATAACTTAATCTCGGGCTCGTTTTAGACCGAACCGACCCTAAGGAGTTCGCTCCGTGCAGATCTCAGTCACCTCCTTCCCACACGATTAGGGCTACACCCGTTCTGGTTTCACATATGCTCTAAAAATAAAAATAGTAATAATAATAAAAAAGCCCTTCGATCAATGCGTCTTCCAGGCCTGCAGTATCTGCCGTGTTTATCCTACAGATACATCCTACAAAGGATATAGAGGGGCGTGCGACTGTATTTCGAGCAAGTAGCTCATTATTTCTCAACAATTGGGAGGGGGAGGGGTTATAGTTTGCAGGAGAATGC
The DNA here is from genome assembly GCA_030765055.1 of Mantis religiosa. Lineage (NCBI taxonomy): Eukaryota > Metazoa > Arthropoda > Insecta > Mantodea > Mantidae > Mantis > Mantis religiosa. The sequence goes on along the minus strand of CM060951.1, from coordinate 108,612,243 downwards.
ATGCAACTTACCCAGAACAAAAACCAAATTGTTATAAGAAAAACCAAATTGTTATATGATAAACAGAGATAAGGGTAACTAACCATACATATTAACACCTGTATTTAAATAAGCTTAAATTTCATCACAGCTATTGCATTAATTCTAGTCTTTATACACCTAATTTTTTAATATGTGTCCAAGCGAGCATCTCTATCAATTGCTTTGGTGATAAATACACATCGATTTATATGCACTAAAAACTGTAAAATGATGTATGCCTGTAGAGTGCAAAAATATACAGAATATGCCTAAAACTAAATAAATAAAAATATGAATCTAAAATGGATGATTTGTAGAGCTATTCACACAGCGTTTCCAATTATATGTCTTCTCGCTGGCTATAATTGGATTTGCAGTAAACTATGATGATCTTCTCCAAGTGTTCCGGAGTAAATTTATGATGCTGCTGGTTAATATGCTGAGAAACCTCTCAACGTCTATAGATGTTATAGGACAACGTTCATATGAACTAACAAGATCCGCTGAAATTTCCTCCGGAAGGTCAAAACTATCATTTTACAGTTATTTCTTCAAGCAGCATACGATATTAGAACCAGTATTTCTTTGTTGAATACTGCACCTTTTTTACGCAACTTTCCGACTTACTTTACAACCGCACAACTAAGCTCATTTTTCATTTTTACAAGGATTAATAGGGCATCGTAAAGCGTACACAACACTTTTGTAATTCCACAGTGGCTTTGGGTGGAATTTTGAAATGAGCTTTGATTATATTTAGATTCCTCTGTAACGTTTTACTTTTAAATATTTCTTGCGAAAGCTGAAGTGACGTCACTTAGATCTAGAAATTGTTTAATGGCTCAAAAATTATCTGAATAAAATAGAACATCGTTCATCCATGTGCCACAATGCGTAGTAAATGGTTCTGGTGCTAAATGTCTTTCCGGAAGTAATTCTCTGGAAGGGTTTGCTGAGGCGGGAGCTTTAAGAAATACCTTCTTAGTATGCAACTTACTAAAAGCTGTATAATTATGCTTGCATTTATGGTGCTAAAATATGCCTGAAAACTGAAAATATATAGCAGTTAAAACGCATGATCAAAAAGTTTACTTCAGAAAATTGTTCTTGTACTATTTCTGCCACTTTCTTATGTCAATGCACAATTTAAGTAACATGTATATAATGAGATTAAATGTTTTTTAGAACCAGCATCCACAGAATCTAAAAGGAGGCCATAAAACTTGTCACTACCTCCTTCTGATCACAGTAATCTTAGAGCGTTCACAAGGCGTTCAGCACTGAAGTAATGCTATTTTTTTCTATGACCTTACCTGCGATCACATATGGTTCTATTTCACTTAGTCTGTTATCGAGAACATTCGCGACACAGCAGCCCCAAGCGTCTGTAGTTTCATCGACTATACCCCATATAAATAGCTCTTTCAAAATACTTTGAGTTTCAGTAATTGCTGAATGGTAAGAATCATCTACCTAATTTAAGTGCTGATTAATTCTGGATGGTATGGTTGAGATGTTTCTTTAAGAAATCCCGGAAACGTCGATTTTTAGTGAACTGCATACCCTTGTTCCAACTAGCAATGACATAAATCGCTGAAAATGCATTTATTTTACAGGAAGTGCGACTTTGCTGAGTAAACGTTGCTTTGAGGTCACCAGTCTCTACTGAAATACACTCCTGGAAATTGAAATAAGAACACCGTGAATTCATTGTCCCAGGAAGAGGAAACTTTATTGACATATTCCTGGGGTCAGATACATCACATGATCACACTGACAGAACCATAGGCACATAGACACAGGCAACAGAGCATGTACAGTGTCGGCACTAGTACCGTGTATATCCACCTTTCGCAGCAATGCACGCTGCTATTCTCCCATGGAGACGATCGTAGAGATGCTGGATAAAGTCCTGTGGAACGGCTTGCCATGCCATTTCCAGCTGGCGCCTCAGTTGGACCAGCTTTCGTCCTGGACGTGCAGACCGCGTGAGGCGACGTTTCATCCAGTCCCAAACATGCTCAATGGGGGACAGATCCGGAGATCTTGCTGGCCAGGGTAGTTGACTTACACCTTCTAGAGCACGTTGAGTGGCACGGGATTCATGCGGACGTGCATTGTCCTGTTGGAACAGCAAGTTCCCTTGCCGGTCTAGGAATGGTAGAACGATGGGTTCGATGACGGTTTGGATGTACCGTGCACTATCCAGTGTCCCCACGACGATCACCAGAGGTGTACGGCCAGTGTAGGAGATCACTCCCCACATCATGATGCCGGGTGTTGGCCCTGTGTGCCTCGGACGTGTGCAGTCCTGATTGTGGCGCTCACCTGCACGGCGCCAAACACGCATACGACCATCATTGGCACCAAGGCAGACGCGACTCTCATCACTGAAGACGACACGTCTCCATTTGTCCCTCCATTCACGCCTGTCGCGACACCACTGGAGGCGGGCTGCACGATGTTGGGGCGTGAGCGGAAGACGGCCTAACGGTGCGCGGGACCGTAGCCCAGCTTCATGGAGACGGTTGCGAATGGTCCTCGCCGATACCCCAGCAGCAACAGTGTCCCTAATTTGCTGGGAAGTGGCGGTGCGGTCCCCTACGGTACTGCGTAGGATCCGACGGTCTTGGTGTGCATCCGTGCGTCGCTGCGTTCCGGTCCCAGGTCGACGGGCACGTGCACCTTCCGCCGACCACTGGCGACAACATCGATGTAGTGTGGAGACCTCACGCCCCACGTGTTGAGCAATTCGGCGGTACGTCCACCCGGCCTCCCGCATGCCCACTATACGCCCTCGCTCAAAGTCCGTCAACTGCACATACGGTTCACGTCCACGCGGTCGCGGCATGCTACCAGTGTTAAAGACTGCGATGGAGATCCGTATGCCACAGCAAACTGGCTGACACTGACGGCGGTGGTAACCAAACGATGCGCAGCTAGCGCCATTCGACGGCCAACACCGCGGTTCCTGGTGTGTCCGCTGTGCCGTGCGTGTGATCATTGCTTGTACAGCCCTCTCGTAGTGTCCGGAGCAAGTATGGTGGGTCTGACACACCGGCGTCAATGTGTTCTTATTTCCATTTCCAGGAGTGTATATTGCTTACTGTGGCTTTCAAACGGGATGATTTTGGTCCTTGAACGCTACAAGGCCAGCAAGCAATTGGAGTTCCAGTGTGCTATTACATTGCATTCCCCCTTAAGCGGGCTCTGACGCCAAATGAATCCATCTCTATACCTAAATACTATTTGCGCTAAGACATAAATTTAAATGTTGCAAAAAGTGATCCGGGAGGGGGAGGGAGGATGAGAGCAATGTTTCTAGCAACGGTAAACACTCCATATTTTATTTCAATTTTAGTTTTAGTAATACAAAGAAATATCAATGTTTTATAACGATGCATCAAGACGTAAGAACTGTAATGGCCATTATTGTTGGTTATGTATGTATGTGAATATATTTATAATTACTCCGAACTGAAATTTAAACTATTGACATGGTGTGCTAAGAGAATTACTTTGAACAAGCCAAGGTGTGTGTTAAATTCCAGAGAGAACAAGCGGTCCATTTCCTGCTAGCTTGTAGAATGCTGCAAGTATATGCCGAACGTGAGCAGTCACGTGGTATGTTTATGACTGCTTCGTAATCGAGGAATATGTTCATTTAACCTACAGAGTAGGGTATTAAATCAGTATTATTCCCTTGCTCTGGCGTTTAGATACCAGGAAAAAGTGTATCAGTTGGATCAATGTGCAACGGAAATGGGACACGAAGTAATCAGCCTGCCCCCTTACCAATGTCAATACAATCCAGCTGAGTTAGTGTGGGTTCAAATAAAGGGAGGTTGCAAACAGAAATAAGTCTTTAAACTGACGACGTACTACTTACTTGACAGTATAACATAACAAGACTGGGAAAACTGCGTAATGTGTGCACGTGACGAAACTTTGGAACTTAGCATTATAAATTTGCAAGACTCAAATATTGAAGTTTGTCGAATTGTTTGTCTGTCAAGTCTTTCAATTGACGAATTGTCTCTTGACGTAGTTGACATTGACCGCTATACAAATGAGCCCATGACCGTTCTACTGGATTAGAAAACAGGCAATTTATAAACTATAACTATAATTAAAGCATTTAAAACGTACACATAATATGCGAATGCTTTCAATTTTGATTTTAACAACTGGATTACTATAAAGGTTTGGAATATTCAGTCTGGGTTTTTTTTACGACGTGCATGCTCTAGGATAATTTGCGAGAGAGAGCGAGAGAGAGAGACAGGGGGAAATATGAAAAGAGTGGGGCTAACGAAGTAGCAACGCTGAGCGCACAAACGCATTTCATTCGCTGCAGAGTAGAACTCTCCCCATTTGAAAAAAATGATAGTCGAATGTTGTGTTAATTAGAACTTTTTCTCATACGCAATTTGTTTGTTACGCAGTTGGCGAAAAACAATCTTACCATAGGTTATGTAATCAACTGATTCATAGTCCTTAACTAACTTAAAAGTACATTTCTATTGCTTTTATATTTCATCATTTATAACGCTGCCCAAAAAATGTACTTCTCACAAAGAAAATCAATCACTCACTGGCTACTGTGACTAGGTACGGCTAGTGGCTAGAATATGATAAACCCTTTGACTTCTACACCAATTTGTTGTGATTTCACGGATTGATGCCATTACTTGAAATGCAGCTTCTGGCCACAGGTTCATTACGGGGTTTCTGATTAGTAAGCAGAAGTAAAAAATTATGTTACAACTCCATAACATATTGTAATACGCAATATGCGCTGAGATTAAAAATACCCTTTTATATGTACTGTAAATCTTCATATACAGCAATGAGTGATGACAAAACGTGCTTGCAGTGTTTTTTCCATATTGTCGCGAAGCCGTGATCTACGATAGCGCGGCTTGTGTACACAAAGAGCCGGCAAATAAAGATAGCTGAGGAAAAGGACTTGCCGGCATAGATTAAGTTACGTTTCTCGAAGGTGATGGAATATTCGGTTTATTTATTGTTCTGGAACAGTCTCGAATTTATCAATGAGGTATTTAAGAAGCTGACGACTCGCCAAGAGTCAGTAGTAAACAGGAGTGTAAACAGCTGTGAAGTGTTGTAACGAGAGCTGATGTAAACAGGTGTAATCAGAACGCTGTTGTAGATTGTGATGTAATTCTGCTGCTACAGAGTGTATTTCTACGCAAATAAAAACATTTCGAATTTCGGCAAATTGGACTCTTAATTCTACGAACCCACAAAGTCACAATATTATCTTGAATGGAGGTAGAACATGCACTTCCATATAAATCCGATGTTTAGTGATAAAGGCTTCAACATGCAATTCTGTTTATTCCTAATGCTAAGTACGACATTCTACTATTAACTTTCTTGACCTTATTGCTCTTTGACAAGAGAATAATGTGACTGAAACAAATTGCTACTTAACACGAGAAGAGTTATTCCTGTGTATTTGAATTAATGCTTTTTAAATTTGTCTACTACAGCAGTAATGTTTAATGTGTTGTATGTGACCTCTAAAAAAAGCGCATGACTGTCCGCTTGGTGAAACTTGAAAGTTCTGAAACACACAAATAATAGGTACTTATTGAGAACAGTATTTTTGAAACTTTTGCAATAATCAAATACTAAGACAAGGCGTTGTGCATCACCACCATTTTGCTTAAGGCACAATGTATGTGTGAAAAAACTATATAAATACTTCGCGCTTTGTATGCTTATTACAGGAAGATAATTTAATATAACCACATGCAACATTTCAATCGGTATATGTATTTCTTTCAGAGATATTAAAGTTGTTGTTCTGGATTTATATAATTTTTGTTGATTATAATGTCCCACATATTACTTTCTTTAAAAACACTAGGGATTTGATTTTGCCTTTAACAGACCATGTCAAGTACCATTTCAGCCGACCGTTTGTCGCTCGACACTGAGGGATTTTGATTCCCTCTTCTTTCTCCTGGTCACAATGTTCAATCGCGTTGTATAGATATTTCTCGTGTCTGCCGATGTGTCACGCTGCTGTCCACAAAACATGATTGCATCTGAAAAGAGTGTACATGTGCCATTATGCGATGGACTTGCATAAACAATTCCGCTGTTTCTAATTCTTTCCGATATGCTTCCACGCTCTGTCATATAGTAACGGAAATAACGTAATTATAACATTTCAAAAATGGGTATACTCTTTCAGGAAATCTTTCAGATAGTTTTTCTAAAACTTAGAAGTTAATCGCTCAATTATTTCGTCACGTACAGCATTTTAATCAATGAAAAATACTGAAACATCCTTTTTGAAGGGGGAAAAAAAAGAACATTTAAAATTGAAGGAATAAGTATTGCAGTACTCAGTTCAGGAATATTCCAAAGGGCGGACAGATTGATAAATCTTACAAATATTAGTAAATCAAAAGCGCCAAATGAAAGTGTGGAGAAGAAATACAGTAACAGATTAATAATTCAGTTTTAATTCATTTCCAGATTTTCAACCAATTAATCCTAACACGTGCCTAAGTAAGAGAACTGTACAGGAATGGAAATAAAAATATGGAGAAATTGGTTTATTGGTGAATCATAAAAATATACCTACTCTTATTAAGAGTTATCTCTGTAATCTAAACAGAAGAATGATGTCGCGCAACAGAAAGATGACAAAGGAATACCACGGATCAGATTTACTTCTTGTATATTAATATAAGCGGAAATGATCGGCTGACTGCCTAATTAATTAACTAAACTATTTATACATGCATATATGTTTAATTTTAATTTCCGGATAAATATGAATAAAACAGAATACATGAAAGTTAATTTGGATAGAGCTGATAAACTAAAAACAGAAAAGGTCAAATTAAGAATACGACTAAATTCAAATACCTTGGAATAATACTATAAAGTGATGGTTCGACTCCTAAGAAATAGAGAAGAGAATAACAGATGGAAGAAAAGTATAATGCTTAACTCTGTGTTATGAAGCAAAACTATTCTTCTGAAAATCAAAAGATTAATATATAATGCATTGGTATAGAGTGCCATGTTGAATGGTTCAGAGACCTGAACAATTGGTAGACAGCAAGCGAATACATTACTGACAAGTGAAGTGCATTTCTGGAGGCAAGGAGCCCGGAAATCAAGAATTGAGAAAATTAGAAACACCACAATTAGGGAAGCGATGAAAGTCGAAAAGAACGTTTTGGAAATAATTGAAGAGAGAAGACTGAGATGGTATGGACATTTCATAAGAATGCCAAATAAAAGAATACCAAAGAAGATATGGGAATGGGAGATGGAAGGGACAAGGAAGGAGGAGGATACCTAGAGAAGTGGATGAATGCCGTTAAAGGAGCATGAAATAAAGAGGACTGTCAGACAGGGATGTTGAGGACAGGGAAACTTGGAGACTAAACATTCATGTGTGTGACGGAAAACCATTGTAGTTTAAAATGATTACGGAATAAAAGTAAAACCAGTTCCTAGCCGTGATTTACTCCATGTGAGGAAATAATCTGACATCTTTGATTGCCTAAAGATAGATAGGTATCCTATATCTTGAAAGACGAATTTTAGGCAACTGTAAGTTCTAGGAAATCCGGTCCCCTTCGAGGATCGTTTCAACCATTTGGTTCATTAACTGCCCATGCGACCTACCCAGTTAATGCCCATCTCGGTAGTGTAGACGGTAGGGTGGCTGCCTTATGTTCAAGAGATCCCGTGGTCAAATCTCACTCAGGGCGAGTTACCTGGATAGGGTTTTTCCGTATCCTTAACTTTAAGTTCTATGCAATCCGGCTTCGTTGAGTATAATGCCATACGTCGTTCGATATGACTTAACGTTGGAGAAAGTCATTAAAAAAGAAATATTCAGTTTAGCGAGTTAAACTGGAAGCAATAAATAAATATAAAACTGGTAGAACTTTACGAAATCTATAGGCTGCTAGAAATCATTAAAGTAATTTCGAATACAATGTTCTAGCTCTTCGTTTTCGAATTAGGCTGCTCACAAAAAAAAAAAAAAAAAAAAAAAAAAAAAAAAAAAAAAAAAAAAAAAAAAAAACATACTCCCAAAACGATCTGTACATAACTATTGTCCTATTTCTAAATGTTTTTGTTTATATGAGGGAACTACAAACGTGCATTTCCTCTTAATTTTCTGGATGGGTGGAAGATATCTAGTTTTGAATTTAGGCATTCAGTTGCCCATCTTCTTCAGCAAGCTCCACTATTAATGTTCGAACACGAAGAAGCTGAGTTGAGAAAAGTGCTCAAATTACTGCCTCATTTGTTTCCGCTTCTGGATAAGCTTAACTAATTAAGTACATGGATTTTAGTGCTAGTAGCTACGCCTTATTTTTAATTCTTGTTTTATGTTCTATGCCAGCATTCCAAACCGACACTGCCAGACTTTATCTGCATTAATTTTCCCAGCGATGAAGAAGCGCCAGCATTTAATTTCTGGCACCTCTACAAGGGCCTTTTCCATTTATATCTTGCTTGTTATTCAACGCGAATAGTATCAATTAATACGCGCTGCACGAACTGCATGTCGAAATCATCCCGATCAATTTTCAAGGTAATCCCGCTACACTTCGACACTCCCCTTCCACTTGTGATTGGTGTACGAAACACCCCAGCCACCGCAAGGAAATCCCCAACATCTTCAGAGTTTATTTCTTGTTGCGAAATAAGACATACTTTCTGGGACAATAACATGCACTGTTACTGGAAAACGCATTCGGGGATGACGATCTGCGGTTATGCACCATGGGGTCAATGATATATTGTCATTACCTTATTGTTAACAGATATCTGAGATTCCGAAACGTAATGTCCCACTTAACTAAAGAATGGAGGGATTATTTGATTCAAACGTGCATGTTTCCACAGAAATATAGCGGGAAAGTTCGGATAACATCACACCTCTAAGAATGATGTCATGGTGCTTAGTATTCTAACATGTGAACAGTTCCTTACAACATCTGAAGAGGTTCAGAGAAGTATCGGGCTTTTACATGAGTCACTAATTGTGTAAGATAAACACAGCTATGCAACCAAAATATCAAATGGGTCTCAAATTATTAATATTCCAATATTAATCAAAAATCATAATTTTCACTTGCACACCTCGGACGTTATGCATTTTTCTAACAAACACTCGAAAAAGCAATGGTTTCAGTTTGTTTACTGCAAAAGTACTTTCTATTAAAACGGGAAACGTAATAATTATTGTAGTATTTCCATCCTCACACCCTTTTCAATATTTTTATTACCATCGTCTGCTTCCTAATTTCGTTTCAGATGACAGTACCCTCAAAACACCTTATTGAATACACTGAAATAACGTGAATTGCAACAGAATTCAACCCAGCTACTCCTCCGATTTCTCTTGCCAAAGAGTACATTAATACGAAACGTACATGCAGAATATTTGGCCAGATTTCCCATAACGGATATCGCCGAAAGGCCATCGTATTTGAAAGTTCAAACATCGTTGATAGCTACATGCAAAATAATTTCAAATGAGTTTTTTTGATGCGGCTGAGTGATGAAAGCATGAAACCTGTAGTCTAAAGGCTTGTCGATCTGCGATTTTCCCGCAGATGGGAGGAATGTGCATATTTCCAACCGATACTACTGGGCGATTATTTTTCTGCAGATACATCTTCTCACTTACATGATCATCCTCTTCTATGCTTCAATATCAAATAAACATCTGATAAGTTCCTTACTTTCTGGCAGCATAGTAAACGGGTATTTTTCTTTCAGTATGCTATAAAACGCTATCATTAATGGATTTATCATATTTGCAGTTATACATTTTTCGGTAGCGACAATGCTCTCTAATGGTTTACTACGACAACTTGGATAAATGTAACTAAAATTTAAAAGCATTTTTGTCACGTCACTGAATCTACTTAATGAAAAACCAAATAAAACTGCGATACAACATGACTTGAAATTGGTAAAATTAGTAAAAATAATTGGTAAATTACTATTTCACCAAGATGTATTTTTTCTTTAGGAAAGATTTCAACATAAATACTTCTTATGGTATCCGACCTATAAAAATATAACTACTACTTACCGACATGTACATCGTATTTCTTCTCTCGAAACGTCCAACGTGTGCTAATCTAATCCAAATTTTCTAACCTTCTTAACAAAATAAAATATAAAAATATTGTATGTAAAACCTAATTTGCGGTGGTGGAGAATACATGTTAAATTTTTGTTGCCGAGGTTGCGGGTTCAAAACCAAGAAAGGGCGTAGGAGTTTTTCGGACTTAACAATTTTAGAGCTCATGCTGTGATCGCTCTTTGTCTCAAAGTACCATTTCTGACGAAATTGCTATCTTAAAATTAGATCGAATTGTCCCTTACTTCTTACCCTAAGTTAGGGCAAAACTGAGAGCATTAGTTGGAGAGAAAATAGTTGCTGATGCTATCTAATATCTACCAGCGACAAATGCCGAAATTGACAGCTGAACATGGAAAAAGTGTAGAATAGATCCCAAATGGTCGGATCGTATTTTACTAAAAGACAACGCCCTAAAAGGTATCAAATATTTTTCTGTACAAACGCAAGTTTCCCAAACGTAACCAATACATCGTTGCTGTTGTTCTTAACCCTTGAAATCCTGGAAGGATCACTGTCTTCTAAGAGCACCTACATCTTAAGACTTTTTTTTTAATAAACTCGGTACAACCACCGTTCATGCAGAGATTGGAAAAGGAACCAGTGCTGTGGTGGCCTTCCTTGTGTTAACAGTAAACTCCAAGTTTTCTTTGTACAGCTGAAGTAACCTCAGGCCTTAAGGAAACACAAAGTACTCTCTTGGGCATAGCTGTTGAACTAAACAAGGAAGCTGTTAACGGATACTTTGAATTATTGGGTCAAGTTCTGGATGAGTTTAACTCTCTAGGGGGCCAGCCTAGTGCGGTTGAAGTTGGTCTTCTCTTAAGCAGACCATGAAGCGGGAGAGAAAATTACGGCTAATTCAGTTTGACAAAAATAAATTGCAAGACTAAAGCTTAGGTTTTACAACGTCAGGCATTACTTGAAGGTGTTTATTTAACTTGGAACAAGGTTATGCTGTCAGTATTCAAACTATTGTAAGCACCAAGTCTAACGGATCGGGCACAATGTGTATGGGGGGGGGGGGGGGGGAAGAAAAAAACTGACTTATGGGTATCAATGTTAATATTTGAGATAGTCATACTGAAAATATCGGCCATGGCACCAAGACAATATTGTCTAAACCACTGTGGAAGGGCTACGTATCAGAAAACATTTACACACCATAATATTCAGAAGTTCTTTAAGAAAGCCACGCCTGTTGTAATGGCGCCTGTTTGGATATCTGGCTGTAGGTAAATTACGAGGGCTGTTCAATAAAGAATGAACACAATTTCTTTTGACAATGTACCTTTACTCATCCTCAAAATTTTGACGGTCCTTCTCAAAATAGTCTCCCCTGAATGCGATGCACTTGTCCCAGCGTTTCTGCCAGTGTTCAAAGACATGCTGGACACCATTTTTGAGAGATCCTTCAAAATCGCCTCCGCAGCCTTCACCACTGCTTCTGATGATGGATAATGCCTTCCACGAAGGCGTCTCTTCAACTTAGGGAATAGAAAAAAGTCACATGGGGCTAAATCCGGACTATAAGGAGGGTGAGGGATTCACTTCAAGTTGATTTTTGCAAGATATTTAGCAACAACATTGGCAATATGCGGCCGCACATTATTGTGGTGCAGCATCCAGCCTGCTTCACGGAAAAGTAGTCTTTTGTGCCTGATATGAACTTGCAATGTTATCAGGACATCCATGTAGTATTGTCCAATTACTGATGTGTGTGCAGGTACAACATACTGATAAACCATGCCATGAATATCAAAGAATGAGATGACCATAACTTTCCCAGCAGAAGCAACCACTTTTTGTTTTTTGGGGGTTGGTGATGAAGATTTCCACACTGAGCTTTGCTGTTTGCTCTCAAGATCAAAATGATGTAGCCAAGTTTCATCAGCAGTGATTACGTTTGAAAGAAACTACGGATCTTCCTCTAACATCAACTTTAACTGCATTTTTTTAAATATAATTTACGTCCTCCAACGTCAAGTCATATCGGACGGTGAATGAATTGGGTGAAATTATGCTCAAATGAGTCCAGGGTCCATGGAGCTTACAGTTACCCGACATTCGTCTTTTTTAGGATAAGGAAAAATCCCGGAAAAACCTTATCCAAGTAACTCACCCTGACCGAGACTCAAACTCGGGACCTCTTGAACGTGAGGCAGGCATGCTACCATTTACGTTTAACTGCATGCAGTATTTCAGAAAGTGATCTTAAGGTAATTCGTTGATCATCTCTTACAATGGCAGCAGCATTGTTGATGTTTTCTTCCGTGAGAGCAGTAACTGGGAGCACCGGGTCCATCTTCCTTTAAAATTGATTGTCTCCTCTCTTTGAACATTTTAAACCACCTTCGAGCTGTGCTGTAGGGAAGACTAGACTCTCCATAGGCCTTCTGTAACATTGCATAGGCTTCAACTGAAGATTTGTTGAGACGAAAGCAGAATTTCAAAGCCGCATATTGTTCCTCGCGTGTTACCTCCATTGCAGCGGTAGGCGATACTGAACATGTCTGAACTTGCCTGGTTCTCACAGGCGCGAACCAGGAGTACCAACAATGAACTACTACGGCGTGTTTGTTTCACATTAAGCTAACAGAATATAAGATTGAATTTTAGTGCGAAAAATTATGACCGATTATGATCATTCTTTATTGAACAGCCCTCGTACAACAGTAAATATATTTCGAACGCCATGGGAAAAAAGCAGGAACCGTGGAGTGCTGCTTGACCCAACGTAAACACGCACGTGCAACTATCTACACTTACATTACCTGATGGTGGAATTAGAAAGACCATATTTGTTGTTAACGGAGTATACTCTTCCTATCCATTCTACCCTTTCGTTCAGTTTTCCTTCATATCATATTCTTTCCCTTAACTATATTTTCTTAACATGGAAATTAATGACAAATTATTTATTTGTCAATTCGCAGCACTGCACCATGGTGGTTTACGTAGAAAAGGCCCGATACTAAAAATAATAATCTTATTTTTACACGTGAAATACGTTATAGAAAAAAGGTGCACAACTACAATTTACTATCCTAGGCAAAAATAGAATTACACAATCTCCGTAATAACGATTACAGCATACAGAAGTTGCAAAACTAATTCAGGTTGTTTCAACAATGAGTACTCGCAATTCAGAGTAACAGAAGAGTGGGCAAGATAACCATACCTTTTCTGAACAACGGTCATAAAGAGATGTTAAATTGGATTGATTTTAAACTTATTAAAACTACTTAATTAAAATGTTATTTTAGAATACAAAAGCTGGCGTTTCCTGCCTCTTCATTCAATCGTAATAAAGATTGCCTCCTAACGTTGAACTGTACTGCACGCTGCACACGGACTCCTGCAAGTCATACGTATTCATTCCATTGCTTTATGGTGCGCACAGAAGCTGGAACAGCCAGGTTTAGATAATAGTGGTCCTGAACTTCGATGACGGAGAATTAACTACGCTTAATTAGAGCAAAAGGCTGAACGCAACTGACAGGTCACTTATTTGCTATTTAGCAGATACATCTGCCATCCTTAAAGTAATATGCACAACTCCATGTCGAGCATTGCTTATTAATAATCTATATAAATTAAGAAAAGCAAAAATATTTAAATTGGCGATAATTGTGTACATTAAACAAACATCCGTGAGGAAAATGGGACACTAGCAATGTCATTTAACATTTACACGAAGAACCTTAAGGTTTTCCTTTGCCATCATTGGACTTTTTTCACCGCTAATTTGGCAACGCCTCAATCCGAAAACGCCGCTGATCCGATGGCAATGGTGGTGTGCTGGTCGAAAATGTCTTTGCACCTTGATTTAAAACACGTAAAATATTTAACCTCAGCTTAGTACGAAACTCTCTATTTTATAATTTTACATTATTGTGAAGTAATGTAATCTAGTGTAATCTAGTTCTTGTCGGTGGCCTAAGGGTAAGATGCTAACTTCTGGTTCCCGAGCTCGCGGGTTCAACCAGGCGGAGGGGATGAAGTTTTTTGAGCATAAAAGTCCTTAGTATGTATGCCTTGGAAAGAAAGTGGTCACGTGTAGTAGATTGCGGCATATAAAAGAATTATAAGTCTGATAAGGAGGCTTCTTAGCAGCATTAAGGGATCTTTCGCGGTAAATATAGAATGGAAAATTCATGGAATCATAAGAACCATGGCGGGAGCATTTCTAATAATCAAAATTAATCTTAATTTAAATAACGGGGCGGAAACTTTTGGATCTATAGGACTTCAAAGCTGCAAATGTTAAATGCGTGTTATGTCAATAACCAGAGTTCTAATACACGTGTCATAGATGTGTGTTGAAATATCAACTAAACTGGCGTTGGCGGCCACCGGTAAGAAATACTGAGAGATTAGCAGCGCTCCCACCCATGAAAACCCTATAAACATATCGAGAGATATGCACAACCTTCTGCCCACCTCACAAACATTCTAGAAGACGAAATATTCCAGCGGTTAGGAATATTAAGCGAGTGTTATCGCGATTAAGCTAGTTGGTGATTGCGTTTATGGGAGACATCGAGGTTGGTTCTATGATCGTGTTCCTTAACACAATGAGTGTTGCCACTATGATGAATTATAATTGTCTTATTTTCGACTACACTGCGAGTAAACCACTAGGAAAAGAGCCTAGTCAGGGTTACACCCAGAAAAAAGTTTAAGCAATAGCAAAACTGAACTAGAATCACATTAGTGAAGTAATTGTGAAAACTAGACGTCACAATATTCAAATTTATACATTTGCACATAATGGATATGGCACCAATACCATCTCATGTCAGCGGTTAAGACAAAATCTATTCAAACCTTATACCACAGTCCGTCTCTTTCAGAGCTATCCAAAAGTTTTGGGATACTTGAATATAGTTCATCGTTTGCATGCCATTTCGTCATAATACCGAATAAGAGGAATCCCGCTCCAATCACTGCAGTACTACATATTTTAGAATATTTCGCTGATTCCTAGCATACCCATATCCCATACAGGATATTGTTGGGATAGCTACTGCTTAAAACTATTTTACATTTCTCGTCTTGCAAGGCTTCTCTATACAGTTTAATAGCTATTACATGTTTAGCCATATATTTCTATGGAATAACTAGCAAACCGCTGTCTGTATAACGTTAAAATGTTATACCTATATGAGATTAAAGAAAAGCTGTTCAAACATTTAAAAACTGGTCGCAGATCGTTGAAAATATTAAAGACATTTTATAGGATCTTATAGTAAGATCTGTAAATTCTTTAGAATTCGCCAACTGCCTATTTGTATGCAGAGTGTAACTAAAAAGTATGTCAAAAATGAGAAAGCATTTCTTGCGGATATTGGATAAGAAATGGTATATGGACATAGGTCCAGAAATTGTCTACAGCTGAACCCCATACAATATCCAATGACAGAACCGTGAGAAACGAGGATATCAGAGAACTTGTTCAAAATGATCTCCATTAGCTACAACACATCCATGAACCCACCGTCGCATGGACTCCCTAATGCAATGAGTTAGACTTGAAGAATTTCGTATTGTCTGGTAGCCTTCCACAATACGAGTACAAAGAGTCTCTACATCTGGAACTGGAGTTCCATAAACAAGAGGTTACATATGTCCCTACAAATAAAAATCTAGTAGCTTTAAGTCAGGTGAGCGTGGAGGCCACATACTGGCCCACATCTTCCTAACCAACTACCTGCTATACACAAATCAACAGACAGAAAGTCGGAAAGCCTCTATCATGCATGAAATCCATACCTAGTCGTATTGCTAATAGAGAATTTTTTTAACAAGACAGTTAATTCATTTTTTTTTTACCTTCGGCCATAATACGAGGATCGGCTGATAAGTCACGGGCATCACAATAAAAAACATTTAATTTTGTTTCTTTGTTTCAACATAAAAGGCTAATACATTTGTCATATCGGTGTTCTAATGTAATTAAACCATCTCTGTAGTGCGATTTAGCATGATTCTCAAAATAGCTGTTTACCGTATCAATGAACTCCTTGTTGTTGTGAAATGTTCGTCCTCCAAGACATTTTTTGAGATTCGGAAACTCTCACTGGGCGCTAGATCTTGCGAATAGGTTGGATGTTAAGCAAATCGAACTTTAATTCACACATTTTTCCAATTGAAATGAGTGAACGATGGGCCGGAGAATTGTCCTGAAGAAACAAGATCTTTGTCTTTGTTAAATGAGGTTTGTTTCTTTCCCCCTCATCACTCAAACGTTGCAGTAAGCTTGCGTATTAGTCACCAGTGATATTTTTACCCCTTTCCAAGTAATTGATAAAAATAATTCTCTGTACATCCCAGAAAACACTCGCCATAACCTTGTTAGCTCACAAAATTGACTTTGCCCTTTTTTGGAGTTACTTCACCTAGCACTAAACGTGATTTACTTTCTGGTGTGTAGTGATGTATGCAAGTTTCATCCATGATAATAAACCGTCTCAAAAATTCACTGGGATTTTTACGGTAGTTCTCCAAATTCATAACAGAAACAGTTTTTCTTGGCAACTTTTGATCAGGTGTAAACAAATCGGCACCCATCTTGCACAGATCTTGGAAAGCCGAAAACATTACCTGCACGTTCTTTTGATATGTTTACAACCTCTGCTACCTCAACTTTAATCTGCGGTCTTATCTGCCCACGACTTATCAGTCGACTCTCGTACGATGTGGTAGTACATGTGGTCCCACAGTCACCAACAATCTCGGCTCAAACATAAACGGAGAATCGATGTTGATGGTTTGCTGGAACCATTGCATGCAGATGTCAGCCCACACATGCTAATTGTGGAATTCACAATCCTATCCCGATGAATTGAAGCCTCATCTCTTAACAGCGTACTTGCCGCAAAGCGAATGTTTACTACTGTACAAAATAAAGCACTCTTCTGTTGTGGGTTACGGCCACAGGACAGTTACATAATACACACCTTACCGTGTAAGCAGAATTGTAGAAAAGGAGGTCTACCATGGAAAATAAAAAATTTCCGGGCCTATATTCATATAACATTTTTTTTAGCCTCTGTATGCAAGAAATGTTTTCCTAGTTTTGACATACATTTTTGTTACAGCCTGTATATTTCTCTTCTGCTTTTATCTCACCATAATTATAGCATAAGAAGTAGCATATGGCCCTAAAATTCGAAAACCAGTTTTCACCCGAAACAACCGTTTTGATTTCACTGCATCACAAGCGAGCAGGTATAAAAGAGAGGGAGAAAGAGACAGATGTGCGAGAGAGTTAAGAGAGTGAATAAGGAGCATTAGTAAAACAATTTATGCTGTAATCATTCGTTCAACAATCCTAGTCGAAGATTTTAAAGAGAATCTAGTCCACATAAACACTTTGCATAGAAAATTAATCGCATTTCTTTCTTTATTTTTTCTCAAAGAGTTCAACGATATCGACTGAACAATTTTAACAGCAATGTTTTTGACAAAACATTTGCTGAAACATATAGAACTTGTTTTAAATATATGTAAAATAACGCTTTTCCTTGTATTAGCTTATACAATTTTCCCATAGTGAGACTAACGTTATCACGCATTGATATTTTCTCTAGTTACCAAGGGTGAGTATGATAGAAGCAACGTAATTTGTGTGTAAGGAAGATCAAACTGCCTAAGGTGTGTTGATTTTAGTCATTACATTATGTAAAGTTTAGATAAAAGAATCATTTTATACGAATAATACATAAAGCATACGGTATAACAAAAACGTCGCGGTCTTGTAATGTCTGTGGTTGATTTTCTTGCTACCGAAGTTTCTCTCACACATACACAGAAAAATTACCCTCAAATCGCGAGTCAAACTCGCAGCCTCTTAAACAACGATATGCCTTAACGGACGTAACTGCTCATCGCAGCCCGAATACTAGAAATTTCAATGCTGTTATTAGTATGCAAGGCCGTTCAACTTGCTTGTTTTTTGGACCATTTGAAATGGAATCTGCTATACTCTCTTGACATCCTGTCGGCTGTAACTGTCATGGACGTCCATACTTTTTACCTCCTTTCGATTTTTCCAACATGCGTTAACATGGACTGCTTTAATGATCAGTGCGGGAATGCAGGATCCGCCCAGAGGGAACATCGCTTGTTGAAACGTGAATGTCGATTCACTATGATTTGTGCTACCGTTGATTGGTATCGATGTTTCACATTTGACTGATTTTAGTCGACTGAGTTGCACCGTGCTTACAGCTACAGGATGTGGGATGTGAAGTAGCAGATTTTTCACTACATCTTATTAAATTGGTATTAGTTTTCTGAACTTCCCCTGAATGAATGCGGAAAAAAGAGTGACTGAAGTCGAATTTACACAACATGAAGGTTCTACATCTGGGTACATCTGGAAAATGTCTCGATATTTCTCTTTGATGAAGAGATGAATAATCGTATGCAGATTAAAACTCAACAGGAGTTACTTAATCTGTATTTGTGTGTAAGTTTGTATGATAACCGCATGTTGTGGCAATATGCTACGTGAGTATTCAGGGTAGGTAACCTCAGATATTACCAAACTACTAAGAAGCACATCTCTAACTTAAGTCAAAACCAGGATCTTTATATAAACAAATTTTCTACGCTTTCCTTGAGTACCGATTTCAAATTACCTTTTTAGCCCAGAACCCAATATGCAGGATGTGTGTACAGAGGAGGAAACGGCCTCTCATTTAATATTCCAGTGTGAAGCCCTGGAAGTTAATAGATACAATCAATTTGGAACCTTGAATCCAAAGGAGATTGTATCGAACAAGAACCTAATACATGGACTCCTCAAACTTTTTAGAGATTGAGGAGAGAGTGACTAGGGGAAACGGAGAAAAACCGTAAAATAAATCTCAGGTTTCAGTGCGGAATTGTGTTCCTCCTGTTCAATTCTCCTTGAACAAAATCTAATTTACCCTTTTAGGCTTAACTATTATATCTGAATCCTACACTTAGTTCGGGAATCACTGAGTCGATTAGGATTGTCGTTTTCAAGGCTGTTGTGCAATATAATATATTGCAACACAAAACAGCAAATTTACTAATGAGGTCTTTCGTAGAAAAATGAAATATAGGACGAACACATAACACTAAATACTTCTATGGTACGTACTTCTATCATTCAGTGTTGTCAAAGATTTCGGACATGATTTTCGGTAAAATAACTTCTAATATACTGTTTACAAGCAAGTGGAGAGGAGAGAGGCACCGGTCTAGTGCGCTACCGAGTTTCAGGAAGAGGACACTGCAATGAAACCCTGCGGGCACCTATTTTCCAGTCTAAGTGCAATAAACAGCAGCCATGACCAACGCCTACTTGTGAGAGTACCATTGTCTAAATCTTGTAATAGGGCACATTACGATATGACTCACAGGCCATGCCGTGATTGAGTGGTTAAACCGCTCGGCTTACACTAAGGTTGGGTTCGATCCTAAGCATGCACGCACGCACAGACACACGCCCAATTCTGTAGCATTGGTAGTAGCGTGTCTGACTCACCTTTAAGAGGACCCGAGTTCTCATCTCAGTCAGTGTGGGTTATGTGGACCAGGGGGGTTTCCGTATCTTAAACGATGAATGTCGAGTAATTCCAAGCTCAAATAACCCTGGGTTAATTTGAGCATAATTTCACCTATTTTCATTCATCATCCGATAGACATAACGTTGGAGGACGCAAATTAAAAGAAAAAAACACGACCTTTAAAAAAAAAGTTGTTATATTCAGGAGCCTTAAAACATTTCCGGTAAAATCTCGAAATCAATTTTTGGGTGGGATACAGTATGTTTAGGAAATAATACGTAGTACAGAAAGTAAAAACATATTTCCTTTTAAGCTATGTACATACTCACACATGATTATCGTAGAATCTGCTACTGAATTTTTTAGAATAGTGTTCATAATTCACTGGAATCTACACATAAGAAGTTCTGACTGAGGCACTATACCAGTCTAGGAAAGAAGTAAAACTTACCATATCTGTCTCTTTACTAGTGTAAATAGTTTCCTGGTCGTTGTACATCAGTGGGGTGAAACCACTTAGTGTAGCATCTTCAGGTAGTCGCACAAGTTCATAGCCTGCAACCAAAGTGAATAGATGTTAATTATTGTAATAACAGAATACCTGGTCTCATTTAATTGCAAATTCAGAAGGCAGAATTTGTTTTTACAACCATGAAAAACAAAAGTTGTGACATAAATATAGTAATCAGCTTATTAAAGCAAATAAAACGATATACAGATTAATGAACCACCCCGAAATATACGTTAAGGAAGTTTTAAAAAGTAATCTTCTTACTAGACGCCAATAAGGCACAATAGTGCATATTTTAACTCACGGGAATATTTACGAAGAAATTTTGTTGAAAAGGCTTAATGTACATTAGACCAAGCCTAGCATTTAGTGACCTGAGGGTCGTTCTCTTATTTCCCCCCCAATTATTACGGTGTTATGGGTGGCCGGACTTGGCAGCATGGAGTTATCAGCATAGAGGCTTTTTGGGCGGTAGGCAAACCGAAGAACAAAAGAGGGAGATAAATTAAACCTTGTTTCTTCTACATTAGCACCCCCGAAGGCAAACCTTTCAGTAGTAGCAAAAGCCTTAATTTCTACTTTTTTTACAGCTAAAACTAAATCAATGATACACAATCTTAATACAAAAGAGAGGAGGGTGAATTTGCCTTCTATTGTTCGTCGAGCTACGATGTATTCATGGGACTCGAAAACAAACATCTAATTGATTGATTTGTATATAAGGGCGCTCAACTGCATGGTCATCAGCGTCCTTATAAAAAACTAATTCATGGCAATTGCCACATATAAATTATTCAAAATTTAAAAAACAGATCAAAACAAAATGACAATAAAATAAATAAGTCCACATGGGTAAAAAATAAAAATAAAAAAGCTGTAATTACCAATAAAATACCAAAAGGCATACAAATTACTACTTTCAATATCAACTTGCCATGACAAAGGCTACCTGCCCAGTGGTGGTCGAATCAATTTGTTCCTTTTCTTTGGAGCAGAGCTAACTCTTTCAGCAGGTTTGTCCTGCCTTTTCCTCACTGTCGTTTGGGCAGTGTGGACAGGATCTACCCGCTCCACATCCTCAATGGAGGAGGACGGCTTCCGTACTGGTAACTTCGAATCGAGTCTCTCGAAACGATCGGAAACTGCGACCGGCGAAGATGAAAGTCGCCGATCGGCGTCTTCTCTATATGATTCCTATGATGTTGATGGAGATGTTCGCGGACTTTTGTGCTGGCTAGTTTTCCTTTCACTGGTCTTACTATTTTCCTTAAGGAAGTCAGTTCTGTCATACGAGGTCTTAATTTTCCTTGGCGATAAATTATATATTACCGGTTCACAAGTTCTTGAAGTAGATGCTTTCGGTGGTGACTTGGCTGAATCCCTGTTCTTAGGACTGGACTTGGTCGGCGCGCTTACTGTTGTTCGTGCTGGTGTTTGTTGCTTTGGCTGTGATCTTGGTGTAATTGAGCTTGCGGATATTACTGCCCCGTTTACGTAGCTGGTTTGTGTTGCGATTTCACGTCTAGGTACTGGTTTAGCTGCAACTGCACTACAAGTAACGGTCCTAGGGACAGAAGGCTGACGAATACGCAAGAGTTACCGGGCTTCCACGAAGGACACCCTATCTCTTACCCGGATCTCTTGGATCGCCTTTTCCCCCATAAAACGCGGGTATTCTCTGGAGTTAGATGAATGATTAGCACTGCAGTTAACAAATGTTACAGGTGAAGTACAAGCATTTTCATGTTTAACTTCCCTACAGTCAACGCAAGTAGCAACTCCATTACAAGAATCATTTGTGTGGCCAAAACGCTGGTATATTTATAACACCTCAGTGGATTGGGTATATACTGCCTCACTTCAATAGCTACATACCCTGCCTTAATCCTTTGCGGGAGATCTACCCGATCAAAGGTAAGACACAGGGTACGAGTGGGCACTAGTTCACCCAGTTCTTTGCGGTGAACTCGATATACATTAGTCGCACCTTGTTCCGCCAAGTTTCCCTGAATCTCCTCATTGGTCATACCACCCAATGCGCTGGTGTTTACAACACCACACGAGGAGTTCAGGGTCCTATGCAATTCAACGCGCACCGGATAGCTAGCAAGCATATTGGCTTTCAAGATTTTTGCAGCCTGCGTCGGAGAAACTGCTTCGACCAGGAGTGTGACATTGCGAGATCGAGCACATGACTTTACAGGACCAGCAATATTATCTAAACCCTTCTGAATAATGAACGGTTCACGGTAGAAAATTTTCGACCTTCCTCAATTCTACAAATAACTAAATAGCGAGGACCACAAGACTCAGCTATTTCTTTTCCACGTTTAATTTTAAGGTTTGCCATAATAAATTGAATGTGTTTCATCCCCCAGTGTTCCCCACCCACCACGGAGCCCAACAAGGGGTCATCCCACTGGGATGACAGGGCTATACAGGGGATATAGCGGGCTCGCCGTCCCACTCACCCTGGAGTTCGGTACAGTACCTAGTCCTGGCCGATTAATTAGGGGCGGGTTATCCCCTAATCTCCCGTTTAGGCGAAGCAGAAACCAAGTAGTGTATTGGAAATGCGCAACCTCCACGAATTCAGAAGAAGACTGGAACGAGCTCAGAAGCGCATCCCTCAAGCACCAGGACAAACCTTTCCACCGACACGGGTCACCACCCACGGCCTACACGTGTGGGTGGGTGTTTTGTCTGACCCCTCACCACTAGGGAACCCACATCAAGGGTATCAGGGTGGCTCGGGAGCACAGGTTCACCAATTCCCGTACCTACTGCAGTAGGCCCCTGGGGGGTAAACCTCTAATGGTTGGTTACCTTAAGTGAATAAAGAAAAAAAAAAAAAAAGCTTTGTGCACAAAACGAATGAGGTGAAGTAGAGTGATCATCCTTAGCTCATAAGAGAAGACGTTGGCCAACACTGAACTATTACTTCTTGAATAAATGCGTTTGTTAAATGGCAATCTACAGTTTGAACATTAGGTTTGAGTATTTTTAACAAAGGTTAAAATGTTAGCATTTTTATATGATAAACGACTTTTTCTGCCAATCGTAAATTCATATATATTCCTTAGGGGGAGCCCAAGCACAGTATGACATGTTATTTATACAAAAAAAAAAAAAAAAAAAACTTCTGTTTAAATTCCAGTTTAGTATAATCGCATGATAAAACACAAATACGAGACCATACATTTTATTTGGGGACGCTTCTGTAGTTCCCAGCGTCCCATTCTATACTGGTAGTGAAAAACCGCTTAATTTTGCTCAAAGGTCTCAAAACAGGACTACGATCCTATATATTAAATGTTCACATCGTCGGCCATTAGTATTTAGTATCTCTTGTACACTCCAATTAATTTGAGGTGGCAGCTGAGTTAAGATGCAAACTAAAAGAATATAAATCGATTCCCACCGGATGAAATGGGACACCAACGAATTCAATAGTCCGCCTTTGTGATGTGGGGGTAGCGTGTCTGTCACACACTCTAGAGGTCCCGAGAAGGAATCTCATCAGGATGAATTATTTAGATAAGGGGGTTTTCCCTTAACCTGAAAGATGAATGGACCTGATCTTATTTGAGAATCATTTCAACCATTTCATTCATTGTCCAGTATGATTTCACGTTGGAGGGCGTTAAATAAATAATAATAAATAATAACAAAAAAACTATCCAGCAAATGAAGGATGCGACTGTTTTCATCCACTAGGAATAAATTCATATTTAACTTTAGCCAATCAACGTTATCAGAACATGTTCCATACGTAGCGTAGATCACATAAGAACTCGTTTCGCTTTACTGCCTTAAACACCTTAGTTACTATGTCAGTCTAATTGTAAAATGACGTATAAGTAATTTCCTGAAGCACAAGGCAACTACCAACAGTTTTTCTATGTAAACGTTTATTCAGGGTAGCCTAACTCCATGAAAATCTTCGCATTTTATTCTTATTCAACTTTTTGTTTTGAGTAATGTTGTTCATATACAACAACCTCAAATCGTCTATTTTCGTTGAAACGATATTTCTGGGCCGAATACCTCTATGTGACACAAAACTTTTAAAAAAGGGAAGAAAGGGGGGTGATCTTCCCTTTTAGCACATATCCTACCTGAAAAAACAGCCTTCACTCATACTAAGCTTTCTAAACAAATGACCTCTAGAAACATTTAAAAACGTTTACAAATTCGAAATTAACATCTCTAAGCCAATGAACTCATTAACCAGCAGATACATGTTTGAGAACGGCCGCATTAAAACTCGGGGATTGACCTTAAAATATTGTAAGAATATATCGTTATTTTTTTGCATTCGTTATCCGTTTCCCATATTTTATACGGCATGTCACTGCTTATCATGCAGGAAATGGGAGAATATCAAGAACTTACAAAACTGAGACTATTACATGTCCAAATGGTTACAGCTAAATGAGTGAACTAAAGTAGGAAATTTATTATTCGTGAGTAACGCTCCAGGGTACGTTTGGCAAAGTCGAACCGCTACTTAAGTATAAGGAAATTAAGAATAACTCCAGTTATTTACTACAGTAAATGGAAAAAGAAAACCAAAGGCCCAATTAAAAAAATAGTATTAAATAAATATTGATACAAAAGGTTAATCGACATAATACAACATGATTCCATTTATGAAAAAAAAAAAAAAAAAAAAAAAAACAATTTGTTCAACTGATAACAAAAGGATTAGAACATATTCAATGTAAGATGTAAATCAGGCCGCGCCGTGGCTCAGTGGTTAGAGCGCTTGGCTCTCACCAAGGCGGACCGGGTTCGATCCCAGGCGAACGCAAAGTGAGATTTGTGGTGAACGACACGGCGCTGGGGCGAGTTTTCTCCGAGATCTCCGGTTTGCCCCGCCATCTCACTCCACCGGTGCTCCATCTTCATCTCATGTATCATCAGTGTCACCGCCTGCGGTGCCGTATGTAGTAAAAGCGGGCGTTAAACACTACACACAAGCTATACGTAGGAAAGGAACTGAATCTGCTATATGACGTTTCAAAGCACATTTGCATTCTCTTTACCACGTATCAAATAGATGGGTAAATACTGCTTTCCACCCAAAATTCCACGTTGAAATGTCACAAAAATACATGTTTTGAGGCCCTCTACATAAAAATTAAAACAAAGATCTGTGTGAGAGAGAGAGAGAGAGAGAGAGAGAGAGAGAGAGAGTGTGTGTGTGTGTGTGTGTGTGTGTGTGTGTGTGTGTGTGTGTAAAAGGTATAGTTCAAAAGTAAATGATGAAGAATACCAAACTTTAACTTTAACAGACGAAACAATAACTTCAAGGAAATGCATACAAGTTATATAAAAGCAATCTACATCGCATGAATGAGAATTTGAATATGAATAAGACTTTTTTCCCCTACTTCTTAATCATTTATTTCGTCCTATTTAAAGGCTGCACAGTGCTAGATAGAATTGAAAATCCAGATATTAGAAATGAGCTACTTGACGACAAAATATGAGTATGAAAACAAGAGGAAATGAAAAAAAAAAAAAAAAATAGAAACAATGGCAGTAGAACTCCCAAGAAGGTAGCAGTACACTTAGAAGAGTTGCCTATGTGGTAAGACTTTTGAGACCGAAAAGGGCAGTGCTGCCTATTCCACGAAGAAAAAGAAACACTTACTACATTTCTAACTACATGCACTAAAGAAAAGCATGCTGAGTATCAGCATTTACTCACCTTCTGTTTGTTCCGATATAAGGAGTGTCTTCTGATGCTCTAGCTTTTCCAAAAGATTCACCAAGGTGGCTACTCGACTCCAGGAGTCATCTGTAGGTCTGGAAAGAACGAAAAAGAATAAAAATTAACCACAGAAGCTGCTAAAGAGTAGATGGAATATTTCAGAAAAACTACAGATGGCTCTGTTGGCAATCAAAGTGGTCTGCAACACTTTTGGATAATGCATCATTGCCCCTTAAAACTTATGTTAACTGTGCTGCTGCAATTTAGCGAGGCGTTCTGTTCAATCAAATTTTTACCTTTTTCTTCAGAGAAAGTGAAGACATTTATAATTTCTGAACCATTTGTTGCAGATTCCCAGCATGTTCTGAAATATAAAGCGCTTCTTCACACGAGTATCAATTTGATTGTAATGAACGTTTTATGAAATGCAGATGTTGCTAAAAAGTGTTTACATTCTTTTAACTTTAATAACTTTACATCAAGCCAGAGTGCAGCGTTGCGCCGAGGTTTAACTTGTTGGTTAATATATACAGATGCTAAATGGGTTTCAGTTTGTTTTTCAACATTTAAAATAAAATGCTGTTACATTTATATGATTAACCAACTATAGACCATTTCTGTCAAGCTTCTACAAAATATTCTTAGGGAAACTTTTATTTCCATCTACTTTTTAATCGAGATAAATATTACAGAGTAAGAAATAGGTAGAGTCAGACTAAGAAATTCAGTGCCAAAGCGGGGATTTGAACCGCCGGTTTCCGCCCGGTCACTCTTAACCATTGAGCTACCATGGCAACGTGCCAGTATGACATTAAATTCTCCAACTGAAAATGACTCCTATTTTATTCCGGTAAATCACTAGGAGATCACATATACGATGAGTTACATACCTTTTGCGGCGACTTACTATACTGCAAGTACTTGAAGGCCCGGGCTTTATAGTTAAACCACTATTAGGTTAATTAATGGAAATAAAATGTTAACATTAGTCAAATGTAAAACAAGGTTTGGATCAGTCCAGTCAGACTCAAAAATTCAATGCCATTAAGGTAGTTAGTTCTTTCATGAATTCCGGGAAAAATACCAATCAGTTGGCGAGTGTTAATATACTGAAACGTTGCCATGGTAGCTCAATGGTTAAGAGCAATCGGACGGAGACCAGCACATCCGTGGTTCAAATCCCGACTACAGCATTTGATTCGACCTATCCAAGCCTTGCTCTACACAACGCTAGTGTGAAAGAACAATTTCAATTGCAGATTAAGTTTCAGTACCGTTTCTTAATAAGTAAAAGGCAGATAGAGAAGAGCAAATCGATGGTTAATGTTCAAAAACCGGATCGATATATGCTAACCTTACAACTCCACACTCTCACTGTCATTGCGAGAACAAGTGTACAGAGAGAGAGAAAGAGAGAGAGAGAGAGAGAGAGAGAGAGAGAGAGAGAGAGAGAGAGAGAGAGAGAGAGAGAGAGAGAGAGAGAGAGAGAGAGAGAGAGAGAGAGAGAGAGAGAGAGAGAGAGAGAGAGAGAGAGAGAGAGAGAGAGAGAGAGAGAGAGAGAGAGAGAGAGAGAGAGAGAGAGAGAGAGAGATCGTGAGAGAGAGAGAGAGAGCGCTAAAATGACAGAATTGAAATAGTGCGTGCAGAAATTAGTTTTGTGTCTAATATTCTACATAAAAAAGTCAAACTTGATAACAAACGATAAAAATTATGTATTAAAGTATGGTGAGTGAAACAGCTTTGAAGACTGGCAAGGAGTGGAATATCATTCTGCGTTGTTATGTTTTTGTCGAAAATAAAAGGCGTATGTGTTCCATAAAAGTTTGCGTTGTGTACTTTCATATTTAACTAAGAACCCGATCCATTATCACTTCAGGTTTTGTTTCTCACCTTTTAAATCTTCCTTGGACTTATAAAGATTATTATTAATACAACGAAATATGCAGAATAAAATCACACAAATATGAATATTATTCTAATGTTTAGGTTGTTAACTTTACGCAATTCACCTTATACATTTCTTCTTCTTCCTCTCATGGATTAGGCAAATTGGCCTTTTCCAGTCTCACTTCCACCTTAACATAGTTGTTCCTATCGATCTTCTTCCTTAAGATTTGTATTAAACAGTCTTTCTGTCACTCTACTTGAATCAGTTCCACTGAGATGGTCTTCCCATTTCTGCTTATTATTCTCTATGATATCTCCTATAACATTTAAATCTTCTCTTATTTCTTCATTAAATCTATGCTATCTTGTTACTCCCGTCTCAAAAATTTCATCTCAGCTGCTTGAATATCACTTTCATCTTTCTTAAAACCCAACTTTCACTCTCATATAAAACTACTAGGACGTCTATAACTTTATATAATTTAATTAAGATGTGTTTTTTTCTTCGTATTTTTTAAAGTTTTTCTAATAGTTCCACATATCTATGTTGGTAATTGTGATGAATCTTATTGTGTAAATCATTATCACATATAGATATATCACATATAGATATATCACATCCAAGATAATTACAATTTTGCACCTGCTTGATTATTTGATCTTTCACGATTATTTTTACTCTTACTGACTTCCTAAAATACCCTCACTTTCGTTTTATTTACTAACATTTTAGTTCATACTCTTCTTTATAAATATAAATATAGAAATATGTATAAAAAGTAGTCAAATCAAATGCCAGTTTGCTGAGAAATAGACGGTTTCGTAGAATCGATCGACCAACGAACAGTTGTAAACAATGCTTCCTTGTCGCAACACTTGCTTTGCGGCATGTTTCAAATGAGCGGCACGTATATTATTACAAAATAATGACAATGACAATGAAAACGTGCACCAAAATATCACATTTTAGGTAGAAAGTTATTCTTTCTGGATGTTTAGTGTCACTGAAATTGTAGTATGCACATTTTGTTCTAAACATTTAACGTTTGTTACATTTTTGGTGACAACAATGTCAATTATACATACAAAATAAGATGTGTAGTAACGACTAGTCAACAGCCAATTCAGTTTTGGACGAGCTCTCTTCGTGCGTCATTCAGTGGTGTGATGTTTTTCCAACTTGACTACAGTTTAATTTGTTTCGTATTCATGTGTGTACTTTACAGAAAAATGAAGCCCTATTAAGTACGAACATTCAAGTGGTGCACAAAAAAGGAAGAAGCGATAATTAGAAAAAGAAACAAATTAGTGAAAATAAGTTAATCTTGTTTTCTCTTCCCAGCGGCAGTGTTAGTGATAGCTCAACGGTTACAGAAGTGTACAGTAATACATGTGAGTGTGGAAACGTTGAGTCAGACTGAAAAATTCATTGCCATAGCCGGGATTTGAACCACGGATCTTCTGGTTTCCGTCCAGCCGCACTACCATTGTGCTACTATGGCCAACGTGCCGATATGACATTAAATTCTCCAACTGACTCGTATTTTCCCGGTAAACCACTAAGGAGTTCTCATAAACACATGAGACAACTACCTTAATGGCGACTTACTACATGTAAGTACTTTAAGGCCCGGGCTTTATAGTTAACCACTATACATCTTTCACACTGGCCGTGTGTAGGCTAAATTGTGGAAACGTTGAGTCAGACTATAAAGCCCGGGCCTTAAAGTACTTACATGTAGTAAGTCGCCATTAAGGTAGTTGTCTCATGTGTTTATGAGAACTCCTTAGTGGTTTACCGGGAAAATACGAGTCAGTTGGAGAATTTAATGTCATATCGGCACGTTGGCCATAGTAGCACAATGGTAGTGCGGCTGGACGGAAACCAGAAGATCCGTGGTTCAAATCCCGGCTATGGCAATGAATTTTTCAGTCTGACTCAACGTTTCCACAATTTAGCCTACACACGGCCAGTGTGAAAGAATAATTAATTTCCATTAATTAACCTAATAGTGGTTAACTATAAAGCCCGGGCCTTAAAGTACTTACATGTAGTAAGTCGCCATTAAGGTAGTTGTCTCATGTGTTTATGAGAACTCCTTAGTGGTTTACCGGGAAAATACGAGTCAGTTGGAGAATTTAATGTCATATCGGCACGTTGGCCATAGTAGCACAATGGTAGTGCGGCTGGACGGAAACCAGAAGATCCGTGGTTCAAATCCCGGCTATGGCAATGAATTTTTCAGTCTGACTCAACGTTTCCACAATTTAGCCTACACACGGCCAGTGTGAAAGAATAACTAATTTCCATTAATTAACCTAACATGTGAGTGTGTTTCTGAGGTGAAATGCGGTAAACGATTGTGAAAGCGGAAAGGAAGATTAAACAAGCTCGCCATTAATATAATTAGGTCTATTAATTTTTCAAAGTATTCAAATGACCGGGCAACTTATGAGTTAGATGTAGATGATGAAACATGTTAAACTTTAAGTGAAAAGCGTTGGTGTCAGTAAAAATCTTCCATAACTTTGGACCGCAGAAGGCACGCCGTGTTGTTCAGCTTCACTAGAGATCAAGGTGAGTATAGTGACATTGCATACATACTTAAGTACAAATATCATGACACAGTACATAGAAATATATGCTTGATATTGAGTGTGAAACACTCAAATAAATTTAATTTTTAATAACATTCGTTCGAAAAACAGTGAACAAATAATCCCTTTATTTACAACATATGGGAAAATTGCATTAAATTTGTACTTCTATCTGCTGTAATCAAGGTTATATTAATTATCATATAAATTAAACATAATTTTATTTCATGAGGGCGAGACAAATTTTTATCACATTTATTACGCCTCTGTGTCTAGGCTCCGGGAGCACGTCCTGAACTATTACTAGGAAAGGTACCTAATGCAGCCATTAAATGTAAAATTAAAAGAGTACGATTAGGGACATCTATGGCACATTTAAAGTAAACAAAATTGACAGATGCTTCAGCATAACGAACGAGCATACTAATTACCAATTCATCGAAGAACATAGACATAGCAGAATTCTACTTGCACTACTTAAACAGATTAGGAACCAGTTTGGAATTATAGCAAAATGAGACTCAATATTTTCTCCTGCCGAATTAGTGCTTTCTTTAGGTTTAACTCACAAAAAGTTCAGATTAGGACATACTGCGTATCACCTGCAGTACATGCGCTGTACAGTACGTAGAACGTGGACCTTCTTACAGTATGCAGCATATTAATAACAACAAAGTTCATGTTTGTGCCAACATTTTCCATTGTGCCAGATTTCTTTGTACCAGGTCATTTAAAGTCCACGTTTTCAAACAGCAAGCGAACCACAGCAACGGTGAAACAACTGCTTTATCACGTGAAAATGACAGTGTGCATTGTGTTTTGTTTGGGTCTGCCGGAGCTGTCATTGGTTGGGACCTTCTCAAGAAACTAGTTACCTGTAAATAGCTCACTAAATCACACAAATCACAGCACGCTGCTCGTGATTGTATCTTATTTTTCGATGTTATGGTCATGGTACTGTTATCCCAGCATGTCATGATCCCATGAGAACTGAGTTAATGTGGAATCGAGCATGGAAACTCTGGGTTAATAACAGTAATCTGCAAACCAAGAGGCCAATAAGAGTACTGCCAAATATTTTGTATTCTATTGCGCGGAATAAAGAATTTGTCCATAATGTTGCGATATTAAGCTTTATAGCCTAAATAGAAGTTAAAAGCTGAAGCCAGTATTCCAAGCTCAAAATTTAAAAATTCACTCAAATTTATCTTCCTTTCATATGACTGAACTCTAATACACGCATATATTTTCAGTGCCTTTACTCAGCACTTGGTACTTACAACTTATTGTAAAGAAAATTGCAATATTTAGCGACATACATTTCAAACTGGCCAAATAATATAGAGTACCTATCTTACTATCTTACTACATTCGTCGTCACCGCCCCCCCCCACACACACAACACACACAACACACACACAACACACACAACACACACACAACACACACAACACACACACAACACACACACACACACACACACACACACACACACACACACACACACACACACACACACACACACACACACACACACACACACACACACACACACAGAGTTCTAAACTCCAATGATTATACAATTTCACTTTTCGCCTTATGCTTAATGTTTACATTTCATTTAAGTATTAATTTCTTCATATTTCATTCTTCCTTCCTTTATATAAGACTTAATATGTTGAACTTGATGTAAATTTAATGGTTTCTCTTGTATATGTAAGACTCCCTGATTCCTTAAGCCGATATAACTTATTAGGTTTGGTAGTATGCTGGCAGTATTAATGTTGTACGCTTTATAAATTCGGTTTCTTGCACGCTTCTTCAGCAAAAAGTTATGTCTCAAGACAATTTGCGGTGGCATTACTACTAATAATGGGGAAGTAGAGAGAAGTTTAAATTAGTGATATACTAGTGTTAACATACGCAAAAAAGCCAAATTATTTGGAGAGCTTACGAATGCATTGCACTTACTGAGGAAACACACACTTCTGAAGAGATCAAAAGCCTCACTGCTATATTATTTGTGAATCTTCATTACAAAGAAAATGCGATAGAATTTGGTAAATTTAACATACACATAAATATATACTAATACTTTCCACCGTTTAACATAAACATCTAACACTATCAGACATTCTAATATTGTAGAGAGAAACACAGGTTTTGGTAATTAAAGTATTAGTACCTCACAATTAATTCCACAATGACCGGTGGAATAAGAAGTCAAAAAACAAGACTTGAATATTTTAATGATCAAATGAAATAAATACATGCAATTCAAGTAACCCGAACATACACAATACTAAATATTCCTTTGGTATACCGTTTCAAATACTTATTGAATGCTTAATTTATCTTTATTAAGTTTGCACTTACAATTGTAGAACACTACCAGCATCTAAAAGGTTATTTCATACACTTTATACTTAAATATACTTTGCAACTGCTTGCAATAAGATTCAGTTTACCAAACTAAAATAAGAATAAATTACAAAATAAATAAGTACAATGCGCTGGAAACCAGCGATTTTAAATTATTATTACTTATGAAATGCTGGACGAACATGGTTATAGCTGGATATCAGTAATTATGCTGACTCCCAGCAAGTAGTTAATGGTTTATAATGGGTAGTAATTTTCTTTAATTGTGCAAATTTGAATACCTTTAATTACCTACAAATTACCTACAAAGAGATCTGTATAATAATGCTTGAAAAGTTGTTTTGAAATAATTAAAATAAGTATAACATTTCGCAATAAAGGTGATATTTTAAGGAACCAGAAACAATGACAACGTTTTTCAGATTTTATTTTAGTAGTCTTTACCACGTACATAGGAGGTAGAGAAGGTTTCATTTCACCCAAAAATTGGATACCGAGAATTACATGAAAAAAAAACAAAAAAAAAACACCACACACACACACACACACACACACACACACACACACACACACACACACACACACACACACACACTTCAAGTTCAACATCTTCCAAGGATCCGAGACGAAGATTTCCAAGAAAATACTACTACGCCAGATGACCCTTTACTTGGTAAATATTACCAAAAATATTTTCTAAACAAAGGCTCTTAATTTGCATTAAAATACCACATGTTCATATTTTCATGACAAATGATATGAAGATCTTCAATATTATCGAAATAGTGTTTGAAGTCCAGTACATTATCAATGACTTGCCTAACTGTAAAATGAAAACTTCACCATAGAGAAATTGTAGATCTCGCTAAAGCACGCTATTTTTTGTTTTGTTGTTGTTCTAGCTATTTACGAGATAATGCTCGAGTTAATCCGGCGGCACTGATATGGTCCTGGCAATTGACAGCGTTTTAAACAAAATATTTATTTATAGGTACAGAACTCACAATATAAAATGACATACGCAGATTTATATTAATAGTAGATACATATACTTAAAATATAAGCACTGTGTTTATAATTCTGTATATAAATCAAAAGAACAATTATTTTTTTTTCCAATTTATAGGATTCCACAAAAATTAATAAGCCACTTTTAGATTACTTTTGACAATTAGTGTTCCGTAAGTTATGCGTTAACTGTCAACACGCAAATGTTTTTTCACATAAATGCATTTCTAAAGGGATTCTGAAAGCTTCATTTCCTTTGAAATATGGATATGAATTTTTTGAGAATGCACGACTTCTGCTTTAGATGAACGTAAGAGAAAGTCCAAATGTCTGAACTGCTAACTTACGGAAAAAAACAAACAAGGTTTTAGTCTAACGAGATACCTTCCGCGTCTCTTACGCTCTCCTTTCATTCTGATTCCATTAAATGTAGTAACGTTTATATCCTGGAAACCCAAGTGCAGCAGGATGGAATGATTCTCAAGTCCCTGATCCGTCTAGCAAATGAAACGCAATATGCCGTGAAATGCGAGTTTAATCCCACTCTACCTTAGCCCAGAATTCGATCTATAAAAGCTTTTCAGTTGTCCGAGATGGACCGTTCCGTAGTCATGGAAACCAAGTTGTTCGGCAGACTTCTCTTGTACTATTGTCCTGACTCGAAGGTCAACGAATGGAAAAACAGTGAAACCTGCCCAAAGCGGTCACTAACAACCGTTATATCAGCCGTTTGGATTAGTATTACAATATCCGTTATTAATTGCTGGGCCTGGCAAACAAAGGGTCACGGGTTCCTATCTCGCCTGGAGGACCCTAACATGTGAAACAACTGCCGCCCTATGAACATTTTATCTCATCAATATTACACTTATTTTTATTTTATCTCATCAATCTAACACCTAAAATCTTTTGTAAATCAGCTTATGCCAATCGTTTGCACAACGAGATTTTTTTAAATTTCTGCCACAAATGCATAATATAACACAATTGGGAAAATATAAAAATCAACTGGTTAGGCCAAACTACTTTTGGATATTTTTTTTTAACTTTCACTATCAGAGAAATTATTACATTCCATCCACAAATTCGATACTGAGATTTCATTGGAAATACACATTTTGAAGTTCGCAAAATCAAATAAAACATTTTTAGAGAAAGGTCCGCGGTAAATGTGTGTGCTTATGTAAGTATATGTATCGATAAAAAGCATAACTCAAAAAGGAAACGTCAGCTGAATTTTTAAGTTCAGTATATTCCAAGAATACTCCCGAAGACTTTCAAGAAAATATTCCCACACCAAACTGCCCTTTACATGGAAAATTCTTCACAAACTTAATTTTCTCAAAAATGACCCTAAGGATTTTAATTAAAATGTCATATGTTAAAATTAAATGTCTTAATTTAATTTCATCATAAATGAAATGAAAATACCGACGACCTTGAAGCATACAACATTGAAAATTCAAAGAAATGAAAGTTAATATCTCAGAAATGGGTAAAGCTATAAACAATCGCCCGCCTCGGTAGCGTAGATGGTAGCGTGACTGCCTCATGTTCAAGAGGTCCCGAGTTCAAATTTCGGTTAGGGTGAGTTACCTGGATAATGTTTTTTTCCGGGGTTTTCCCTTATCCTGATGGACGAATGTCGGGTAACTCTAAGCTCCATGGACCTCATTCATTGTCCGATATGACTTAACATTGGAGGACGTAAATTACAAAAAAAAAAAAAAAAAAAAAAAAAAAAAAAAAGTTATAAACAATTAATTTACGGTAAATTTGTACTTTGATAAGATTCACATTTGTGTGCCATATATGTTTATGTACATGAAAGTATACCAAATTGACTCAGATTGAAGTACTTACAGATAATTCACAGGAGAATTAGCTACTGATATTAAGATGTGTATAGTTTTACATAAAACAAACCATTAATAAGAACAAAAATCCTTTATATATTTTGATGTTTCCGCGATTTTTTATAATAATAATAATAATAATAATAATAATAATAATAATAATAATAATAATAATAATAATAATAATAATAATAATAATAATAATAATAATAATAATAATAATAATAATAATAATAATAATAATAGATTGAAAATATACACTACTAGCATACAATATATTATTCATTAAGATAATGCTTAGGGCCTATTAGTATCACATCAGTTTTTGCGTGTAACAGCAGCCAACGAAATGTTACATCTATCCATGCATTTCAACCCTGGTTGGAGTTGATGCACAATTAAGATGCTATTGACATTTTCCTATCTGTTGGTAAACTGTAGCGTGTACAGAGCTTACATGTTATACAAAGTGACTTAAAGCATCATAGGTGTTTGTAGCTATTCTCTTACTTGAAAACATTTCCCATTTTGGATAAGGAAGAGAGAAAAAAGAATTGTTCTACAGATACGCTTTTTGTAATATACCTATGTATTAATTATTATTGCATTTATCAGCACAATAATGTTATACGAGTGTTGAGCAGCCTGCAGAATGTTTGAAATACATACAATAGGTCGGACAAGGTCTGAACACACAAACGTTTCGTTGTACTTATTTAACTTAATGTTTCCAAGGAGCAGAATACCTAGAATATTCTTTAATTATTATACTTTTTAAAGCTGACATATGAATCTTAAAAGGTACAAGTATTCATAAACCTATATCAATATTTTATGTAAAAATGTCAACTCCCAAATTCGAAGCATAAAAGGGGATAGGCTAAGTTTAGCTATAAGATATGATTTGAACCCATTCCGTCACTTTATAACGTTGAATGAATGGAACTTAATACTTTTTAACCTTCAGTCTCAGCATCTTTTAAAGTCTTTAAATTCTAATCCAGCTTTTAGTTTACCACTCTGAAAATGTGTTTATCTTTTACAGCCTCTTTGCATGGTTTTAAGACTATATTATTATTATTATTATTATTATTATTATTATTATTATTATTATTATTATTATTATTATTATTATTATTATTATTATTATTATTATTATTATTATTATTATTATTATTATTATTATTATTATTATTATTATTATTATTATTATTATTATTATTATTATTATTATTATTATTATTATTATTATTATTATTATTATTATTATTATTATTATTATTATTATTATTATTATTATTATTATTATTATTATTATTATTATTATTATTATTATTATTATTATTATTATTATTATTATTATTATTATTATTATTATTATTATTATTATTATTAGTTAAATATTATTAATGAAATGGTACAAACTACTGTGTGTCTACATCAAAAGAAGTAGAAGTTTAAGTCAGAAATTAATTCTCTAGAACACAAAGATCTTCGACTAGACCAGCTCCAATTTATGTTAAAGGAATAGCAATAAAAACCAATTACAAGTTGGTTAATGAGTGTTTTTTAATTTACGTCTTCCAACTAAAGTCATATCGGACGATGAATGAAATGGATGAAATGATGCTCAATGAGCCCAGGGTCCACAGAGCTTAGAGTTAACCGAAATTCGTCTTTCAGAATAAAGCAAAACCCTGGATAAAACCTTATCCAGGTGCCTGGCCCTGATCGAGATTCCAACTCGGGAGTTCTTGAACGTGAGGCAGACGGTTAATGGAAGAGTACTGTCGTGAAAAATTTTATACAAATGCTCAACTTTCTTTTTTCAGCTTATTTACAAGCTTAATTATACAGAGTGATTTATATAGAACTGACACATTTCTTCCATTAATTGTTTCAAAACGAAATGTGCTAGCGACAACTTCTTATATCTAAAATGTAGAGGAATTTTGGAGGATTATTTACCTCTATAGCACAACTCAACACGTCGTTGCATGTTACTGGCCATTGGTTGGAGAACTCTGTTGTCAATAGCTTGAAACTCTCTGTGATGTGCTTCAGACCGTCCAATGTCCGAGGACTTATGACGTAAACCCTGTCCTTTAAGTAACCCCTATAGAAAGAAGTCCAGCGATGTCAAATACGGAGATTTCGGTGGCCACAGTTTCCTGGAAGTTATCCGGTCGTCAAAGAAACTTGCAATTGGTTCCATGGATTCATTTGATGTATGACATGTAGCGCTATCTTGCTGAAAATATCCTTGACACAGGTCTACATCGTCCAGTTGCTCAACAAACTCCAAGAAAATCAGTCAGTACTCTGCAGTGTTCACAGTCTGATTAGAAAAAATGTGCCACTATTCTCTGTGGGGATACTGCGCACCAAACCCCTATTTTAACAGGGTGCATAGGTGTTTCATGGATGACATGTGGTTTTTCGATGGTCCAATGGCGTGAGTTCTGTGAGTTCACATAAGCGGATTACTGGAACCATGCTTCATCTGTGAACCATGTGATGGACGTCTGAAACCAACGACAATAATTCAATCTTTTGTCTTTATCTGGTTCCTGTAGCTGATGAACAAGTAGCGCTATATGGCTCTAGGCCTGCACTTCTCCCAGCTCTGACACATTGATTAGGTGTACCCTGTCTCCTGCGACAAACGTCTTTATGATTCTTTTGGGTGACTGATCCACTCGTGCTCTTACGTCAACTGTGGGAAGCCTAGATGGACGATGTTTGCCTTTTTCACTCACTAGAGATCCAGTTGTTTCCAATTTGTTTACCGGTCCAAGTATTGTGTTTCTTTTGGCAGAATTACGAACGCCAAATTCTCTCTGGTATGCTCTTTGGGCAGCTATAATCGAGTTCGTACTCCAGTATTGCGTCACAAGGAAGAGTCGTTGTGTACTGCATTTTCACGTTGACTAGAACAAAATGTCGAAAACAGCTACCAACAATAGCAATTAGGAATAAAAAAATATCTGCGCGTCTAATGACAAAGAATCAAAACTCCAGAACATTCTGCTTAATTTGGTGCTAAAACTGGGTCATTGAATAAATCTCCAACGGAATAATTAAAGAAACAAAACTGTTAGTTCTATATAAATCACTCTGTAGCTGCACCAACACTTTAAACAAATAAGGATTCATTAATGATAGGCAGGCAGACAGATAATTTTATATGTCCATACAAAACCCTACGGTTAAATGCGTATGGAGTCTGTGGCTTCTGTAGAACCCTAGTTTTATTGTTTGACACGCTTTGATGAAGGTTCTGTTTCGGAGGCATACACAGATCGGATTCGAAGTTGAAATATAATGTTTACTTTTTGGTAATAGTGTATTTCGATACAAGTGCCGTAAATCGTCTTTGCAAAACGAAGAATTTTTGTAAAACAATTTACGCATTTATGTTGCATATTATTTTCTCTACAAAAGCAAATACAATGAATCACTGTCAGCAGTTCTCTCAAGGTAGAGTGCGTTGTGGATTGATGATCGATTAATTAATTACGCATTATATCTCAGCTGAAGGTGATATGGCTGTCTGAGCCGAAGAGTTATATTTAAAACGTCATATCGGACGAAGAATGAAGTGGGTGAAATGATGCTCAAATAAACCAAGGGTCCACAGAGATTCGAGTTACCCGACATTAATCTTTCAGGATAAAAGAAAACCCCGAAAAAAACTTTATCCAGATTACTCACTCTGACCGAGAATCGAACTCGGGACCGCAGGAACGTGAGCCAGACACACTACCATCTATGCTACCGAGGCAAGCATACTTTAATTGAGGTAAAAGTTCAAAAAGCACGGTGTAGAAATTTATATATTTCACTCATAATAGTACGATGGGAAAAGTCAATAAAACATTATCCCCAGAAAAAAAACATAAAAAGGCGTTCCGAAAGCTCGTATACTTCATTGAGAGGATTGTGTTTTATATGAATTTAAATCCAGCATAACTTGTATCCCTTAAAAGGCATTTACAATTTCAAGTTTATTGAAATGTGCATAAAATAAACGGTAGAATAAAGAACAATCTCTAAAAGTTCATATCCTTCATAGAGAGCATTGCGCATGTGGAGTTAAAATAGATATACGCATGAGGAGAAACAATAGGGAGACATCCCACGAGATTATTACTGATAGGGGAATTAACAATAGATCGTATCGACGATATGTTCGGAACTATACTAAAAACTGTATTCGGAACAATGTGATAGGGGTTGTAATGCAGAACAAATGGGGGGAGGAATTAAACATGAAAAGCAAATCGTGAATGGTGAACTGAGTAGTACGACGGAGAAATGCAGTAATTCGCTATCGGTAGTGCACACAAGCATTCAGATGCATGATGGACACACTTGTGACATCAGAGTCATATTAAACTATTTTGATATATTGTAAAATTGATATTTGCTCTTAGAGTTAACCGTTATTTTAATTCTCTATGTTGTAAGATATGTTACGAACTACCTACTGCCCGCCTCGGTAGCGTAGATGGTAGCCTGTCTGCCTCACGTTCAAGAGGTTCCGAGTTCGAATCTCGGCCAGGGTGAGTTACCTGGGTAGTTTTTTTCGGGGTTTTTCCTTATCCTTAAAGACGAATGTCGGGTAGTTAAGCTCCCTGGACCCCGGACTCATTTGAGCATCATTTCACCAATATCATTCATCGTCCGATATGACAACGTTACAGGAAATAAATTAAAAAAAAAAAAAATAAAATAAAAAAATAATAATTTCTGGGCTCATTTGAGTATCATTTCACCCATTCCAGTCATCGTCCGATGAATAACGTTGGAGGACGTAAATTAACAAAAAAACCGCCTATTTAATTTCCTTGCCAGGAAGCTTTTTCAGAAATTTCTCTCCATTGTTCAACTTTATCTGTATAACATTTGCAGCACATCTTCATTTTAATTCGAAATCATTTGAAATTGGCAAGTAACTACAAGTAGTTTTAAGGAGTTGGTTAAAAATATACGATGTTTATTCCAACCAGCATTTTTGCGGAGTTGTTTAATCGAAAAGGAGCATTTTGGTAAATGTTCCAATTTTTATGAAAATAGTATAAAAAGTTAAGATACTCTTTACAGAACTAGTGCAGCAGATTGACCCTAACAATCAACACAGAAAAATAGCAACGAATATAAGAGAAAATAGTAAGTTTCAGACCTTTTAAAAAAATTCTACTACGCATTTAAT
Source organism: Mantis religiosa (assembly GCA_030765055.1). Lineage (NCBI taxonomy): Eukaryota > Metazoa > Arthropoda > Insecta > Mantodea > Mantidae > Mantis > Mantis religiosa. The sequence goes on along the minus strand of CM060951.1, from coordinate 108,571,336 downwards.
AAGTAGAGCAAGTATTGTCGAGATTTCACCGTTACGAAACAAAACAAAACAAAGTTCACATACGGGGGGGGGGGGGGGTGGGAAGAGTGCGTTTGCGTTTGTCTGTGATCAGCATTAACTCAAAAACAAAAAGTTGATAAAACGCCAAAGTTGGTATTTAAATTCAATGTCTTCTGAGGATGGACGAAAGTAGATTACAGATCAACAAAGAATGGTAACGGTAAATTTGTGACAGGAATCATTTGGATTGGTTCATACCCTAGAGAGGTTGATTCTTCCATACCCATTTTAACATCACAGTATGTGTCCAGTCCGCGCATTACTACTCTGAAACTGCGCTCTTTTTATTTGATATGTGTAATACTGGGCTTCATTTCTGTAGCTGTAGCTTTTTTCTGTAGCTTTCAAAGCAAAATTGGACTGAGTATTGATGACAATGTGTTGGCAATGTGTTTAAAAGGTCCAATACTTTCTTTCTGTAATGAATGTATCACAGCATTCATGTTAGTTATATTTAAATATATCAGAGGTGGTATCATTGGTTTTTCCCCTGAAGATGGTTGCTTACCTCTGATTGTTTCACCTTGTTCTAGTTCTGCCGAAGTGCAAATGGATTAATGGCCGATTTCACCAACAGATGTTAAGACTTACGGCTGTTAGTCGGTTTAGCAATAGTTACAACAAAAATTGCATTTCACCAACAAGTGTTAGCTTAACACTCATGTTAAATCTCTTGTTAAACAAGCCACATTTCTGTTGTTAAATTGTTAACAATTGTAAAATTGTCAAGATGGCGCAGCTTTTTATGTCGATTTGCTATATTTAGACCGTATAATCGGCATTTATAATAGAGTACGGCGTATGAGGAGAAATGATTTTGAGAAGCTATCAGAAGATTTTCTACAGAGATATAGACTGTCCAAACAAGTTATGAAGGTTGCTGAGGAAGTACAATGGAGGTTAGAACATGCATCGAAATAAAATATGCCGATCTCGCCTTTGCTTCCAGTATTAATAACTTTGCGATTTTATAATTCACTGAATTATGTGGATAATAAATACACCGCCCATCTCCTATTTTGAAACGTTCAAGTCACTCGTCACTTCTCTCCTTCGCACCTCGTTTTAAATTTACGCAATACTGACGAAGTTGCTTCGTACTTCTGGTTGTGACATTTGCATTCGAATTAAACACATTTCCAACCTTTTCCACGTAACGCATGCGTTTTCACATTTATCGCATCCGTCCTCTTATTTTCCACAATACCCTTAATAAGTAAGTTACTAATTAAACTAAATTTTTTTTCTCCATTGATAAGGAATTTGTTCAGGGCTTCTCTTCTGATTTTGTTCAACCGCCAGTCTTCAGCTGTTTTTAAACGAAAATAAAAACAAAAGCGCATCGCAGTAGGTTCAGAAAATGATAATATTCATCCACAGCCTTCTGTAACTGTAATATATACAAGTCTCTCGGCGTTAAAATGTCTTTGTTAACATTTTTAGAAAATGAATTGGTGAACTGCAAGAATTTTAACACTTTTGTTGACTCTGTAACAATTGGTAAAATCGGGCATGTGTTACAAACTGTGACACTGTTTGTGATGTTTCTGTGCTTTTCCATTCATGCTATTTTCATCTGTTTCTATGATAGATGGGATAGCAATTTAGAAGTTATGTTGAAATAACACAAATAACTCAAATAAGGCAAAGTTATTCCCCTTGCTAACACTTCCATTACAAGAACAGTCACTAACTGAACGAATCAACTTAGAATAAATCAACTCAACTCAATATGTACCTAACTAAATTATGTTATTATCTTCTTACGGACACATTTATATTGACATAGCTGGCAAAACCTAGATCTCCTTCAATAAAGGGCTTTGTCTCATAGAAACGTGCTTCATTCTCCTTTATGTAGTTAATGCTCAGGTATTTAGCAACAAAGCCATTCTCCTTCTTGCCTCCCAACATATTGAGGTCAAGCCTGGATAGTTTTTAAGCTCTTGGATAGATGTTCTATATTTATTTCCTTGTTGCATAACAGACAATCTAGAGATAACAATCCAATTTCATGCAGGTGTTTGCTGAAACAATGCTGTCTAGTGGTAAGTCTAAACATGGCAACAGCTGTTTTTTGAGTTAGTTCAGGAACTAGTTTAGAGTTTTTTAAAGAATTTTTCTCCTTTAGAATTTAATATATTTGTGATTAGTTCAATTTTATAATCATTATTCATTTTTCCTTAATGATACGTTTAGCTGATACTTTCGGTTGTAGCTTATTTCGAATTTTGGTTTGCTTTTTTGCTTAGGATGTCTGCCTTCTCAATATTACTCAATCCACAGTGTGTGTGAATACCTGGAAGACTACATTCTTACTTAAATTGTGTATCTGTTTCAGCAAACAATAAATTTCTCTTATTTTTTATGTTTTTGGATTCTGAGTTAAAGCTATTGCTTGGATTGCCGCTCTAGAATCTGATAAAATAACAATGATTTTATATTTTTGTAGCCAAACAAACAGATATTTTAGAAAAGTGAATTGCATCAATTTCTACATCAAAATTTGCAGTGTTTCTTCCCATATTTTTGTAAAAGGAGAAAAGCTGACATGTGCCACCTGCTCCAGCCCCATCATCATAACTTATAAATGAGCCATCTGAATATATACGTGTCCATTCTTCTTCAGGATATTTGTTTGCAATGTTTCTATTGCTATCAGTTTTGCAATATCTGGGCTTGTGATACCGAAATTAAGGGATGCAATGTATAAAGAATCGTAATGGATTTCAAAGGAATGTATATTTGTGTGGAACGCGTGCAGGTGCAGTTGAGTCGAATAGCAGTTGGGGTGAATAGTTGTTTTAACAAAAGAAACGTAAGAAACAGTGTCCTTAGCAGAGTTCTAAAGGGTAGCACTTGACTTTGTTTGAATATGGTATTCTTCGGACCCTTAATAATGGCATGACAAAATAGTCACAAAGGGGATGTTTGGTTGAATAAAGGGCTTCGAGAAAGTGAAAGTTACACTCCAACGCGCAGCTGTGGAGGACACTCAGTTGGTGGCTTCGAACCGATTAGGGCAGTCGTCGCTTCTGTCTTGGTCGAGGGTAGACCAGAAGCGATGAGAGAAGATATTTGTCGGTTCATATGTACATGAAGAACGAATTAAGTTTTATCGAGTAGTAAGCATTTCACATCAGTAACTCTTGTAACCCTTGGTCGGCAACTTCGAGATTGGTGTAATGATAAAAAGAAGCAGTCATTAAAACAGTTTGAAACGGGCATTCCAGTGTCATTAAAACCATATTTCTCATACATACCCACGCATACCCTGAGATAAACCTCATTGCTTCACCCTGAGCTAAACACTATTTGCTTCAAACTGTAGCGTCAACGTGGAACTGTGCGCCACACATTATATCGCTTCAGTTGTTCTCCTTTATGTTGAGATCGTATATCACATAAGCGGTATGATCGGTTCCACCCCAGTCAACCTATCTGGTAAAAAAATTACATGTGGATCGTATCAATTACGAATTAAGCATGGACCTTACTGCAGAGCGAACGCTACCAGAGTAGGACGCCGAATTTTTGAGATTTGTCGTACGGTCTTCCAATGTAAACGTGCTATACATCTGTTTATAAAACTTGTCTATGAAAATATACGATTTATGAATTTAATTTCACGCAGGTTGATGCCCTCGAGAGATGGATGCTAGCAGCAATAAACGAGTTTCTAAGTGCGGATCGTAGTCTACAGTTTACGACGGTACAGTTCATAATCTCTAGGCGCTTGCTGGCCATCACTCTCTAATTAGGGACAGCTACTCTATCATTTGTGGTGATGTCCTGTTCAGCACTTTTTACTAGACCCGTCTAACCTGCGTACAAAAACGGTGGTACCCACGCAATGAGCAGAGTTGACCTGTCGTATTACACCAGCTAGTGCCATCAACAATCTGAGCGCACACCTCTGATGGTAGCAACGTGTCTGCCTCACATTCAAGAAGCCTAAGTTCGAATCCCAGTCAGGGTGAGTTAACTGGATAAGGCTTTTTTCCCCGAGGCTTCCCCTTATCCTGCAAGATGAATGTCGAGTAACTCTAAGCTCTAAGGACCCTGAGTTCATTTGAGCAGCATTTCATTCACATGACTTGCGTTGGAGGGCGTTAAATAAAAAGAAAACAATCTAAGCAACTTTAATTGCGTGCTTTTTACTAACAGTTTTTCTTCAACAAGGCAAGAAAAATACGCACTATACTTTTTGGAAAAGGGAAGAATTATAATCTGAGAATGGCGATTAAGACCATTTCGGTAACATTTTAATTGTGCATGCCCACCAAGATACTTTTCTTCACTTTGTTATAGGACCTTTAGTAGGGAATCGATTTAGTTCATCTTCCAATATACACGAGCAAAACAAAGTCTTACATTTTGGCCCTGTGAGAAAATGCGTGTGATTTGCTAACATTTGTGAATGCTCGTTCATTCTACTACCAAATGAAATGCATATTCGCTTATTTTTTCTCATTGTTAGCGAAGCAACTTCTGGCATAAGTCTGAAATAAAAATATAAATCCTTGATTGTTGATAAAAAATACACTGGAGTAATGCAATGATACATCGTCAATCGAGCTTTATCAGTATTGTATCGTTTTGTGAGACAGTAATTTACGAATAAAACCTCAAATGCAAAACTTCCTATATATTATATTACCTATTACATGCTATACTATTTATGTAAATGTCTTGAAACATGCCAAAGTATATTAAAGCGTTTTATCCCGTTCTCTGTCATTGAATGCACGTGGGTTCGAGCGATCCATGGGGGAAGGTTAAATGTTGCGGCTCATGTCCATTCAGCATTGATGCCTTTGAGTAGTTACGATAGGTAGCGATTGTAGATGACTAAAACCAACTTTGTGACAAGGAGAGACACATGAGACTGACATCATCTCCTTTTGCCTGGACGATCATCCACCTTTACTGAGTTATATGGACCTGAGGCCGGCAGTTGGGTTAGTAAGTCCGGTCTCACAATTGTATTGTGCACTCAAATGAAGCAGAATTACAAATGTTACAGTTAACTGAAACATCTAAAATTATAGTAATATGTTTATTATTATGAACAGTTACTTTTATACCCATGTTACCCTGTTTGCTATGGATGATTTCAAACTAATGAAGGTATGATTAATCATAACCTGTGTTAATAGCAATGCAATTTTGTATACCTGTGATATAAATTTTGTTTTTACAAATCTATATTTTTTAATTTTTGTGAATGTTTGTGGGTCTTATGGTTTACCACATTAAAATCCAGAGGAATTATAGGGGTATTCACATAAAATAGATGGTATTTATTTTACTGCACGTACAAGGATCCTTAACTTATTGCATTTTAATCGAGATCTTCAGCGATAAAACGATAAAAAAGTTCCATGTAAAACGTAGTTCGAGTGGGTACATTCTTGAAAATCTTCGTGTCGCAATTAACTTAAATACCAAGTATGGTATTTATCCGAATTTCTGCTTCTGGGCTGCCCACGCGGACGATTACCGAAAACATCTACTAATAAAAAGACACACACACACCCACCCACACACACACACTCACTCACACACACACACACGCACACGCGCACACACACACACACACACACACACACAATACCACTTTTTCAATGTGCAGCACAACACTTCTTTTACGCCGAAAAGTCGATGCTAGTGAAATAATACCAAATATAATAACAATGTGAATCTTCTCTGGTACCACATAATCTCATATTACAGCGCTGCCATGGAAATTAGCATGTTACAGAAGGCTGTGGTGAAACGGATTATAGCATACAAATAAATGGAGGTTTATCCAGCGATAGAACGTTATCACAGTCTATATAATAGAAAGGTTTGTACTAAATGCGTGGTATTTTAGTTTAGCAGGAGTCGGCAATTTGCAACAATAACAGTTTAGCCCATTATACTCGTTCACTAATTTTCTCGTTGTGCTAACTGGCGAAGGAAATGAGCAGAATTGAAAAGTGACAAGAAGATTTAGTTGCTTAGTGGAGTACGAGTGCAAATATTAGGCAGCAAGCCGTGAAAAGTCTGGATGATGTGAAGGTTAACTTTTTACTTATTTGCAAAGAGGAGACTAAAACAAACTTTTTTGTGAAACTTATAAGCTCGTATGCGAATTTGTGGGCACCTGTGGCAATAATGTACATATGGCCAGGCTTAAAACGCACTCTGAAACTACCAACTAGGTCAGTATATGAGATACTTACCCCACTCTATAGTCTGTGCACGAGGGTGGGGGGTTCCATATCGCTTTATGGCACAGCAACCAGTCACACCACACCTGAAAATCAAGCCATACACATTAATTGGAATATAATATATAATACATTGTAATACATTATAGGAGGCGAAGCTAGGAAGGGCTCTCTTAGAACGGCTGTTCTATCATATGCGTGCAAGGTTGATAGTTCGAAACGCACGGCACAAGCGTGAGCAACAGAAATTTCTCTTTTTCATGCGCCCAAAATTACTACTGCAAATTCAACATTTTAATATGTCTTGGTATAGGCGGCAAGAATTTTTGAGGCAGCCTGCACAAAGTTTTTTTTTTTTTTTTTTTTTTTTTTTTTACGAAATATGGTTCTTAAGTTATCGCTTCCAGAAGAAACACCTGTCTCCCGTATTTATGTTTATATGTTTCAAATTCCAATCTTGCCCGTGTTTTTTTTTTAATTTCACGTTCTCCAGCGTTAAGTCATATCGGACGAAGAATGGAATGGGTGAAATGATGCTCAAATGAGCCCAGGGCCCATAGAGCTCAGAGTTACCCGACATTCGTCTTTCAGGATAAGGGAAAACCCGGAAAAGACCTTATCCAGATAACTCCGTGTGTTATTACTAGACTGAGCGTTGAGTCGTATTGACCTTCAGGTGACCAGCACTGCGATCGTCTCTTATCCGGTCTCATCTGGGCGATTAGAAGAGCGAAATATTAGTAAGCTGACGTACAGTAAGTTATGAAACACAAATAGAGTGAGTGAGTGAGTGTGTGGTGTTTAAGGGCCCGTCGACAACAAGGTCATTTGGGCCCCTGAAACACAAATAGAGAACTGAAAGCTGCGTGTGTTTATATATGTTTTCTCGCGCCTGCCGAAGTATGACACATTGCTGTCCAGAAGACATGATTATATCTGAACAGACTACACATACACTGGACTCACCGTGTATGTCCGATAAGCTGAGGTAAACATCTCTGTATTGCGAAATTTTCTTCGATACGCTTTCTGGCTTTGCCATGTAATACGCAGTACTGAGTACCAAATTACGAAGTGTCGTTAGGAACTGCATATATTTAGTTCATAAATTAACTGATTACATCACTGTAGTCGAGGAGCGCGCGCCTTTTCTCTGAAGTTCCGTTTAAAACCAGTCCGTAACGCAAATTTGAGTGCAAGGTTCTTTGTGTAACTGTGACAATAAGCAGATAATTCACGTTTACATTGTGTTTAGTGAACTGTTAAGGTCACTTTCAAAACCTGGTACCAGTGGCGCAGGTAATAAGGTTAAAGTACTTCTCTCAAAAGTCAGAAATATTATTTTTCAAGTGTACAGTTTCTTTAAGAAATTTCATCTGAGAAAGTGCGAGACCGGATTAATTTTAGCCAGGAACTCACGACCAGAGCGTCTGTTTATTATGAAATCAACGTATAGAGTACACATGAGTCACTCATGCTGGAGGATGTAATGCTCATTTCAGTAACTGCAGTGATACGCATTATGCAAGGGTGAGTTGTGTGACAACACTATGTACTTTACATGAACCTAGCATCCGGAACGTGAGTAGTGAGTGTGCATACTGTGTCGCGTATTGTGAAACAGGGCAAATGGTGAACCTTTATTTTTTATTTAAGCTAGCAACTCCTCTACAATAACTAGTTTTCAGAAATCTAGGTACTATTTTCATTAAATAAGTATGTTAATATTGAATGTTACAGTTTATAATGTTATCATAATTATCCTTTGCTGCGTTGTCAGCTTGTCAGACGACATACGTTACTTTCCTCGTTCCCTACCCTATCTTCCGCCCTCTGGTGCATCAGTTGGCAACAGGGCAGCCAACGTGGGCTCTCATTATACTGTCTGCCCACCACAAGAAGGCAAACGGGGAATGAAGGGAAGAGGAGCTTGAATTGTTTATCTGCTGTTGGTGCATCTGTAATCAGCGTATGGAGTGTATATGAGTCACTCATGCTCATTTCAGTAACTGCAGTGATACGCATTATGCAAGGGTGAGTTGTGTGACAACACTATGTATTTTACATGAACCTAGCATCCGAAAGGTGAGTAAAACACAGCAAAAGTAATTTTGTTGTTGTTGTAATTTTACGCCCTCCAACGTTGTCATGCCGGACGGTGAATGGAATGGGTTAAATGATGCTCAAATGAGCCCAGGGTCCACAGAACTTAGAGTTGCTCGACATTCGTCTTTCAGGATAAGGGAAAACCCCGAAAAAAACTTATCCAGGTAACTCACCCTGACCGAGATTCGAACTCGGGACCTCTTGAACGTGAGGCAGACATGCTACCATCTACGCTACCGAGGCGGGCGCAAAAGTGATTGCGTTACACATTCCTCTGTCTTGCCTTCTTGTGGTGGGCAGGCAGTATATGGGTAAAATGCACTGTGGTTCAACGGTGACATGGCCAAGAAATTGAAAAACTGACAAATTGCATAGCCATGTGTCATTAATGTGCTTTTAATTTCGTTATTATTTAAATTATTGAAACTTTAAAATTTACCGGACTTGCTCAAAATGATTCCCATTTACTTCCATAAACTTTTCACAACATTGCTTTAATTATTAACCGGATATTTACAACAATATTCCAAATTTGAAACGTTTGCGAAAAAGTGAAAACTTTTAGAAAATTCACGAAATGAAAAGTCCTTTGAAGTTAAAACACATGGCCTTCCAAGCTACTCATCAAAATTCCTAACGAGGCATTAACTTATAGATAAACTGTAACGTGGTGGAGCGCCATCAAGTTCGTATAATTCACAAAACACCGGAAGATTTTGTAACTGGGATAAAACCACGTCTTATTATATTTGCTACTCGTACGAAACACCAGTTACGGTAACATCGTATAAATCGCATACGCTACATTTACTCCCCCAGGGGCCTACTGCGGTAGGTACGTGAATTGGCGATCCCGAGCCAAACTTGACACCCTCGATGTGGGTTCCTCTTAGTAATGAGGGGTCACACAAAACACCCACCCACGTGTAGGCCGTGCGTGGAGACCCGTGTCGCTGGAAAGGTTTATCCTGGTGGTTGAGGGATGCGTACCTGAGCTCGTACCAGTGTTCTTCTGAATTCGGGGAGGGTGCGCATTTCTGATACACTACTTTGACTTCTGCTTTGCCTAAACGGGAGGTTAGGGACTAGCCCACCCCTAATCAATCAGCCAGGACTATGTCTTGTACCGAACTCCAGGGTGAGTGGGACGGCGAGCCTGCTATATCCCGTGTGTAGCCCTGTTATTCCAGTGGGATGACCCCTTGTTGGACTCCGTGGTAGGTGGGGAGCACTGCGGGATGAATTTTATTGCTGCTTTTTATGGCTACACCTACATCTAAAAATAACAAACATGGAAAGACTAATGTAAAGGAAGCAGTTGAGTCCGTTGGTCCTCGCTATTCAGTGATCAAAAGAACTGAAGAAGGGCAAATGTTTTCTACAGTAAACCCCTTACTCATCCAAAAGGGTTTGGATAGAATCGCTAGTCCTGTCAAAATGTGCACAAGATCGCGCAACGGCACGCTCCTGGTAGAAGCGCATTCCGTCTCCCAGGCCGCTGCTATCTTAAAGGCTAACATGTTGGGCAGTTATCCCGTGACCGTTACCGTTCATAAGACCCTGAATTCTTCACGTGGAGTGCTCACCAGCCGTGCGTTGGACGGAATGTCCGACGAAAACATTCGGGAGAGCCTTAAAGAACAAGGTGTTACCGCTGTCTACCGAGTTCAGCGCACAGAGCGAGGGGAATTGGTGCCTACCCGTACCCTGTTCCTGACCTTCGACCGGGTAGGTCTCCCGCAGAGGATAAGGGCTGGGTATGAGAGTATTGAAGTTAGGCCGTATATACCAAACCCTTTACGGTGTTATAAGTGTCAGCGGTTTGGTCACACGAGCGAACTCTGTAACGGTATGCCAACATGTGTGAACTGTGGCTTATCAGTGCTCGATGGAGCATGCTCCGCACCTCTAAAATGTGTCAATTGTGCAGGCGAACATTCCTCCAGTTCCAGAGATTGTCCACACTTTGCGGAAGAAAAGGCCATTCAAGAGATTCGGGTTAAGGAGAAGGTATCTTTCTCCGATGCCCGGAAACTCCTTCGCACTCGCCAGCCTTTTGCCTTTAGGTCCGGTACGTACAGCTCTGTAGTATATAAACCGGTACCGAGAAGGGAAATCGCAACCCAGACCAGCGATTCCAGTGCGCCTAGGATCTCTGACAAACTCCTTGTGCCAACACAAGTACGGAAGCCAGCAAAACCAACACCAACGTCGGCATCTCCTACGCCGAAAAGAAAGATGGAATCTAAAACCTCGTCACTGCCACTTGCAACACCATCCACTTCAACCGGCAAGCCTGGAAAGCCCACCATATACGATGCACCGCCCATAACTTTCAAGACCACATACCAGAGGTCTGATTTTCTCAAGGACACTAGCCATACCACCAGGCAGAAGACAAGTCCTCGGGCTTCCCGAAGTTCCTCCTCCGAGGTTTCTTCTGGCGAGGACTCTGATCGACGACTGTCATCCTCGTCGATCTCGGTGTCCAACCGGTTTGGGGTGCTTGAACCGAAGTTTTCAATCGGGAAAGGGGCCTCATCCGTAGAAGAAATGAAGCAGGAAGATCTGGATCATACTGCGAGGACGTCTATTAAAAAACGACAGGAAAAACCTACCGACAGTGCTAGCCCTGCCCCAAATTGGTTCAACCACCACTGTGCAGGTAGCTCTTGGCATGACAAGTTTTTTTTTTTATTGAAAGTAGTATTTTTTATGCCTTTTGGTATTTTATGGGAAATTATAGATTTTTATTTATTTATTTTTTACCCATTTGGGCTTATTTATTTTAAAATAATTTTGTTTTGATATGTTTTTTTAAATTTTGACTAATTTATATCTGGCTATTGCCATGAATTAGTTTTTATAAGGGCGCTGATGACCAAGCAGTTGAGCGCCCTTATATCCAAATCATCATCATCAGCTTATTTACGCGACTTTCTATAACCCTTTTGCAGCAATTAATGTTAAAAAGGCTTATTCTTCTAATCTTCTCAGAACAATCAGGTAATTATTTCTAGAAATAGTGTTATAACATATTTCCGTGTAGGTAAATCAATTTAGGGGAATTCATTAAACTTTAAGCGACAGTAAAATCTTTTATGAGATGGTCGTTATGTGATGGTTATGAAATTCCGTTCCTTTTGCTGACCAGGACAAAAAGAACGACTTCACATTTGAGATAGCTATAAGTATTGAAAAATTCAAATCAATAACAAGGAATATCCTGGAAGCAGTTTTGATAAATTACGCCCTTTAACGATGTATATTTCTACAGTGAGATTTTGTCTCTTACGGTTTTTACCAATAATGCAAAAGCTATCCAGAATGAAGAGAAAACTAAGATGTACAATTTGCCACAGCAAAGCAATTCCCTGGGGAATGAGGCGCAAAGGTGTTCTGATACCATGCCTGGTAGTGTTTATGACACAGGTCAGTTCAGTTACAGCCCATTCAAAAACATCCTGACTTCTCCTACTTTTGTGAATAAATATTCTCGATTTTAGTGTACTGAGTGAATAGGGCACACGTGTTTTTAACGGTTGTACTCATTGTGTACGGGTGCGGATTCGCAAAGTCCCGGGGACAGGACCACTCCCCACTTAGCATCATGAGGAAATTGAGGTGCTACGCTAGGTAGCGAACCCCGATCTACAAAGCCAACTTTGCAGCTGACCGTGATGCTGACCACATCTCCACGTATCGGCTGAATGATCGCCCACCTCTGCCTTGCGTATGTGGGCGTGAGGCCAGTAGTCAGGTTGGCAAGCTAAGGTCCGCTTTAGGCTATTAGGTCATGGGTTACACTTATTCCTTAGGAATAAATGCGTTCACTGTCATACATATTCACGTTGGTAGCTGGTTCATTAAGGACTGGCGCGTATGTGGCGTATCCACATCCGTCCTGTTTGCCGTAAGGCAGACGGGGGGGCAGCTTATAAAACAGGTGCTGTCCTAATGGAAATAACAGATGAGGCCCGGGTTCCCGGTCCTACGGGGCTGGGGCTTATGGGAAGTAGACCTCGGCGAGTATGTCATACATATTCACCGTTCTTGTCGCACTGTGTTAGGGTAGCACATTCCCGTTAGGGACTTTCTTTGCATTAGCGGGCAGTAGATTTTATTCGTAAAAAAATATCTTAAACGTGTGGTAATTTAATAAAAATCGTTAGGGCCATTTTCAAAAAAGTCCCATCCAAAATATGGTTGGAATATGGGAACTTTCTTGAAAATATTCTTGCTGCATCCTTGGAGCATGCTGAACGTAATATTAAGTTTGGCACTTAAACTTTTAACCGACGTTCTTGAGTTATGCTTGTCACAGGTACACACGCGCACACAATTTTTCTTCTACAAATCGCTGTTTTTAATTACTTTTTTTATTCAGAGAGTCGCAAAATCAAGTTTCCGATGAAATATCGGTATAGATTTTTTGGTGGAATAACGTACGTACTTTTCCCGGTAAACCAATTAGGACTTCTCATAAACACATGAGACGGGTTAAAATCACGGACATATGTTCTTCAACCCACGAATAGTTTTTTTCTACTCTACACTCATCCTTAGGCTGCCATGTGCTGACACACATTTCCAGAATTAACACCCCCCCCCCCAAAAAAAAAAGAAATCTCAGTATACTAACAAGATAAATAAACGAACTGACCATGCTGCTTCTAGTAATTAGCTAAGCTTTAGGATTGAATTTTGCTATTACTTTACCTATAGAAGCTTTTGATTTCTCAATGTATAGTGATTACTAACAAAATATGCACTTTATAGTATTTCTTTACTAGTATTTTGCGGACAGACTGAAATATAACAGACAACTAACCTTAAAACAGTACCGCAACGGAAATATATGAACTATCTAAACAAACAGAATTGAAAGTCAACAATATGTGAAATAGGTATTTTTATTTAGCCCCAAAACATTATTATTATTATTATTATTATTATTATTATTATTATTATTATTATTATTATTATTATTATTATTATTATTACTATTATTATTATTATTATTATTATTATTATTATTATTATTATTATTTATACATTTGTTATTCTAAATAAACGTTAACAATGTTTTAAAGGAAATCGTTATAAACTGTTGAAGTGTTTGTGACGTGAACAAAATTAATCAGTGAATTAAAGAGACATGTGATACAAAGTAGGTTATGAATGTTAAAAATGTGTGCAGGCGCTGGTCGTTACCAAAGCAAATCAATAATTTTGTTATTTTCAATGTGACGCCAAGAGGATAGGACATTTTTAATACGTGCTGGTAAAAGATCCAGAACAGTTTTATTTAAAAGTGTAAATATGATGTATCTCATCTACATATACAGGGTATTTCGAAACATCGTACCGAATATATAGATGCAGTTGCTCAGTTTCTATGTGACACATATAGATAGTTTTTACCGTCAAAATACTCGCATAAAAACGCTCCAGAATGAGTGTAGATTAGACAGTTACAGAAATATCGGCTCGTGCCTCACGCTAACGAAGCCCGCAGGTAGGTGACACACCGCCTGCTGTAGTTGTTTGTAAACATACAGACATACTCCACAGTAGCTTGCTTCTATTACGAATTTATTTGGCTTATGAAACCGCGATAAAGAAGCTATTCTTTAGTTATTTGTTCACGGGTGTTTAACGTGTTCCAACATACCGTTATAACAGCCGATGACGGCAAATAACTGGTGGATATATGCAACTTAAACCTTTTAGAGGGAAGTTAATGTTAGTGAGATTGTGGATGGAAGCATTAAATGATAAATAGAGCAGAGAACAATATCAAAGAATTGTAGATAAAGTTAACCAAAACTAAATGTCCTATGCGACGAGACAAGCATTTTATTTCACTGTCTAATAATACTAAATAAAGCATATGCAACTAAAACGGAAGTTGATGATTTTACAGTAACTGGTGAAAGCACTGTACAATTAAGATCATGGCAAAATGAGCAAGCTTGGAACTATCCCGAGTCACTATCGAATTTTTCACAAGTAAATGCCCTTTGCCCCATTACCTGAAAGCGAGGCCAGTCACTGATAAAGAGCAAGGAACAATGCTTTTGTTTTCGCGGTCGGTGTATCCCAATAAAAACGGTTGAGGTTCGTAACCATTGGTTCCTGCGCTGCATAAACACAAAATAATATAATATTTAGTGCTGCATAGAAATACACGTAAGAGAATTTCGAAGCTGCGACAGTTATAAGTTATAAACTATGAAATGGATACATTCATTGGGTGTCGTTTCGAAACAACCTGTATAAAGAATAACTGAATAAAAAATTGAAATAATAATTATTTTTTAAATTATCCCAAGCTTCATCGTCGTAATTCGAGTCCACTATCTTGGAAAAAGAAAAATTATATTTCGTCAAAATCTAGACGTGGCAAAATTAGTACAATGGAAATAATTTTAGGATCATAAAATTACTCCAAAGTAAAAATTAATATTTGGCTACAATTCATATTGTGACTTTGTGGGTTTGTAGAATTAAAAGTCCAATTTGCCGAAATTCTAAATGTTCTTTTCATTCACAAATTCGAGAGGTTTCTCGTACAAATCAGAAAACAAATTTTCTCTGTCAATCAAAATATCACTAAAACCTTCCAAACGTGAAATCCTATCTGTGCCGGCAAGTCCTTTACCTCAGCTATCTTTATTTTCCGGCTCTTTGTGTACACTAGCAGCGCTATCGTTAACTGCTTATACAAGCTCTTTATTACCGTGCACATTATCCGCCGTCTGTTATCTATTTGCGCTGAAACTTTTATGCCCTTGCCGCGACAGTATCAAGAATTCAAATTACTTTACCATTCATTTTGCTAATTATATAACAAGCAAAATTACAACTTGGAATTTTATATCATAGCTTGGAACAGCATCACTTATTGCCAATTCGAAATTTAGTTAATTCATATGCAGTTTTGCATGCAGCAACATAACATAGGCACAAGGATGCATTTTCAAACATGTAGAAAATGTACCTTCCATTAGGGAAGGACAGGCTTTTATATTCTCTAGCACTGTCAAACGCTGCAGTGTATGATATTAAAACTACAAGCTTTGAGTATTATTTAGTCATTTTCCCATAAGTTTATAAGATATCCATTTCTTCAATTTCATGCGGATATTGGCCCGGGTTCGATCCCAGGCGACCGCAAAGTGAGATTTGTGGTGGACAACACGGTGCTGGAGCGGGTTTTCTCCGGGACCTCCGGTTTCCCCCGCCATCTCATTCCACCGGTGCTCCATCTTCATCTCATGTATCATCAGTGTCACCGCCTCCGGTGCCGTATGTAGTAAAAGCGGATATATTCATTCATATGATACGGATATATTGTGAGTTTCAAACGTTTACTGTGTGAGTAATAATGAATAAAGTACTTGGTCTTTTGTTTTCTTTTGGTAATTTAATGTAATTCTTTGAACACACATTTCTAGATTTTCAAAACCAACAATCGCTTTACGTCATTGCTCCGATAGAGGGGTAGCTACGCTATGCCACAGTACCATTTTCAGTTCTTCCTCCTGGATGTGACACGGGACTCGCAAATACATTGTCTAACTAGATCCAGCCATTACGTTAGGCTGTATTTAAAGCGGATTAACAACGTGCGGAATTATGTACCTACACTAAACTTAATCTCCACGAATTCGGTCCCACATACGCAGGCAACTATAACTTTAGCTTGACAGCGGTGCAAACTACTCCAAAAGGTGAAAGTTGATGGTATTACAAGAAAAGGTGAGAGTCCATTGTTACAGCATGTTGTATCACAGAAGGTGGGCCGCTGACTACTAATCTCAAGATCACAGGTTCAAACACAGACTAAACCGATGGTTTTTAAGTGTACTTAAACATGACAGTCCCATGTCAGTAGATTTACTGGCATGTAAAAGAACTCTTGATGGACTAAAGTGCAGCACACCGGCCGCACTGACATAATTCTGGCGAGTCGTCTCCTTCATGGTCTAGGGATAATATGCTAGCCTCTGGTCCCAGTCGAGGGTTCAAACCTGGCGGAGGGCGATGAAATTTTTCGGGCGTAAAAATCCTTGGCATGGATTTCTTCGAAAGGGAAGTAAAGCCAGTGGTCCCGTGTCATTGATTTACGGCACGTAAAATAACCTCAAGTTTGAAAAGGGGATCTCTGAGCAAAATTAAACAAAATCGAGTTATATTGTACGCATATATGCATTTTATGCGAGAAATCGAATATGTAGGATGCAAAGTGACACAATTTAAAACAAGATAGGAATAAAAATGCAGATAGGTGCAGAGGGAGGCGAAATTAATTTAATATGGACTTTTTCAGAAGGAGAAGTGATCAAGTGAATAAGAAGCATTAGAAAGTTTCGAGAGCTTTGAAAACGGTGATACAGCTGGTAGCTCGATTCCATATATACAGTCTGGGGTTATAATAAAGCGGAGTTTTAGTCGTACAAGATTTTTAAGTGCATTGTATGTATATGTACTGTGCGGGAGTGAATATGGAGTATGGCCAGATTTCAAGGGGAGAATTAACACTTCCATCCATAGATTCTTTGTGCCTTTGCCCCGGAACGGAGCGGTGAGGTGAGAGGAGAAGAGATTGACCGGATCTAAGACACGGCAGCAGAGGGCAGGGTTCCTAATTTTCAAACACAGATCCACAGTGGCAACAGTGCTCCTCTCCCTTGTAGGATAGTCATCCCCCTGGGGAGTATCTGGACTCGGAGGACGAAACTATTTACGAACGCCCTTTAACTACTGTGGTTCTTAGCCTCTCATCCTATATTGAGCGTAAAACACGGATTAATTTTGCACAAAGGCCTCTTTATAAGGCTTGATGTTCTTTTACCTTCCAGAAGTCTACAACACGGGACCACAGGCTTTACTTCTCCTCCAAAGGAAGCCATACTAAGGATTTTCACGCCCAAAAAATCCACCATCTTCCACCGGATTTGAACCCGCGATCTCAGGATACGTGGCTAGTATGTTACTTCTAGTCCGGGGACAAATATTTAAGTACAGTATCTTTTACTTTGCCATGCAAATACCGATACTCTCACCGCCGTGTATGATAATCTAGCAGCAGACAATCGGATGAAAAGTTGGGTGAAATGACAAGGGTTTGGAAATTTGGGGGTTGTAATTAAGCGTCCCGGCATTCGCCTGGCGACCCGAGGAAACGTTTTAAAGAAGCAAAGGTCAGACAGGTCGGCCACGGAATCGAAACCACCACCTCCCAAATACGAACCCAATACGTTACAGTCTGAGCCATTCCGCTCGTATGGAGATTAATAAGGCATGCTCTTATATCCCCCGAAGGAAAGGGAATCCGTCCCCTTCAACTGCCGTGGTGCGGGCGCTGCGGACCCCTAGCACTCGTGGTACCTCTGACGTTACTAGAGGAACCTCGGTCCGAACATTCGAGCCCCTCTCTGATGGGAGTTGTTCGGATTGGGTTGGACTCAAGGGGGAAGTGGTTCCCGATACCCGTGGGAGATCGGGTACGTCTCCGGACGGGGTTGAGGGAAGCCATCATATTCCCGCGTACCAGCCAGCATAGCTAGTAGGTGTGCTAGATCACCAGGCGGTCCCACAGCGGTCATATCGGTAGCCTTCCCATTCTGGAGTTGGCGCGCGTAAGTGGCGTATCCACTTCCATCCCTCTTGCGTCCGCAGGACCAGATAGGGGGGGGGGGCTTGTTAGTCTCTAGGTCTTGCCCTATGGAAAGCCCCACGGAGAGTACCGGGCGCCCTTTTGGGACACCTCGATAACTCCCTGGTCGTTAGATCCTCTGTGAGCATCTGCCCTGGTAGATACCCTTGAGTTTATATATATAATCTGCAATTTTCGAGAGTGCAGCGTACATTCTTCTCACGCACTGTAACATCTGCAGCTTCACAATAGCTCGCAGACAGTTTACACAGATTGACATTTAGTGACAATTAGTTGAAGTTTGTGTTGGCCAGGCTACATAAAAGCTTTTCACCAAGACATGTTAATATGGTGTAAGTCAGCGGCTTCTGTACATGCCCACTGAATATAAATCCCCAGATTAACTTCCCCGTTGATTTTTCAGCAGCATTTGGGGAAAACAGTCATGCAATTCAGATAAGGATTTCTTATAATTTAGCTCTACCAACCTTTCATAGAAGCAGATTTTTAAATTCCCTTATGTTCAACAATGAAGCTGCATGATTTAGCAGCAACTTACACACAGCATTGTAGTAGTATAAAAAGAATGACAAGGTTCAATGCAAATTGCAGAATGACCAGGTGTGTCTTTTTATTAGGAATGAAGAAAATAACAATTACTTACTTTGACAGCTGGTAGCAGGACCTGCATGTCTTCGCTGACAATGAGTCTGGAGTGATGCGCATCTGGGCCGTTTAACTGTTCCCTGAGAAGCGACACGCATCTCTCCAAAATAAGGTTGAACATCTGTAGTGATACTATCAGAGCACTTTCTTGAACAGCTGATCTATATCCAGGCTCAAGATGGGCCGCTTCTGGAAACAAAATAAGAATTACTGTTATGAATTCCTATTTACAGGCGGTGGACATTGCAATGGTATCTGAGAAAGGAATTTTGGGAAGAAAACACTGCTAATCTCGGCATTTGTCAGTTTTGAGATTGGAGGAAAACCAGAGGGGTGGGGGGGGGGGGGAGAACGTCAGTGCGGAGAGTTCTGGTGGGATTTGAACCATGGAGCTCCCAAAAACGAGTCTCGCATATTATCGCGATAGCTCTCCAAATTATGTATTAGTTTCTCATGATGTAACGCAAATTCTACTGTTCCATGATTAAGTTTTTGGATAACATTTTCAAATTTTCACATTTTTGTTGTGCCCTTTTCTGGTACTTGAAAGAATCTATAGAAAAATACTGGGTGCTACTTTGGCCATTCAGCCTATTATGGAGGACAATTTTCAAATCAAATCAAGACTAAAAACACAAAATAATAACATGAGCATATTTAAACCTCATTCTATATTAAACAACATTCTCACATTTTTGCGTACATAAAATGATTTACGCGATGCAATCTTATACTAAGCAAGCCAAGCATATAAAACAGAGAGCTTCAAACAGCTGTTCTTTTTAAATATGTGAAATGACTCAAGAATAATTAAAACTGTTGTAAGGGAGAATAAAATAATATATTTTATTTCAAGTTAAATATATGAAAAAGGCAAATCTGAATGCCTGCAATATCATTTGATAAACCCAAGAAAAGTTTCATTATAAAAAGTTATATATAATTGACGTGTGGGACATTTTATATAACTTCAACATAAATAAATAACCTCTAAACAATTTCATAAGCTATATGAAACTAAGTATATACAATAATTTCTTTAGCATTTAATTAACATTTAAAGACAACTGCTTAATAATTAAGGACTTTGAACGTTTCCTCAGCCTTAATAGGGAATTCATCGGCTCGGAATTACCACTGACTTCAGCGTGCATATGAAAATACGCGCAACAGACAAAATTTGGAAAAAGAAATAGTAAGTTATTCCTTAACTTCTCCCTAGATCATTTTCTATTGTAAAAAAGTAACCTAGTTAAGTTGCAAAACAAGGGGGCCAAGCATTCAATGCATTACTAGAACACAGTTCTATAGTACGTGGAATTTTCAACCATGAGTAAAATATAAAATAATGTAAATATGGGTAACATGTGAATAACCTAGAAAAGTCTATACAAAGTAACTAACTGTTCATGACTTTTAAAACTACTTTTGCTTGTGCCTAACTACAATCACTAAATTGATCGGTGAGGTGTTGAAGGCAGACACTTCTAACTCCCAACTTGCGTTTCATGGAGTAATTGAGATAACAATCCCCTTCTTTTCAGGTAATTGAATCCGTTACAGATCAACGTGGAAAATGGGCCTTCATCAAAAGTAGTCCTGTTTTTCAGTACTTTAAGTGCCTGAAATTGCACGGAATGATAATATATCAAAGTCTGAGAGCACTCTCTCGAAATTCATTTTCTCTCGTGACTCTGCAAATTTATGTTCGAATTAAAAATAAAGCAAATACCGTAAATGACTATACAAGAAA
Source organism: Mantis religiosa (assembly GCA_030765055.1). Lineage (NCBI taxonomy): Eukaryota > Metazoa > Arthropoda > Insecta > Mantodea > Mantidae > Mantis > Mantis religiosa. The sequence continues at coordinate 108,550,869 of CM060951.1, read as the reverse complement.
AATAAGGAATACATTTTAACTGCATTTCCAGAAGCCTGCAATGTTGTCTTCACATTGGGTAGAAAATTGCAACAGGGTAAGGCGAATTTTTCACTCGTAACACAGACGTCAGAAAGTGAGTTCAACAACCGTTGAGAAACAAAATTGCGCTCATCTGATAGATCCAGTATTCCAAAGTGGAATATTATTGTTTGGCTTTTGCTCTCTTTAACAGGCAGTCACGTCATAATTTTGCCTTTTGTTTGCCCCCGGATCGAGCGTCGTTACTTCTGAAACCCTTTGTGTTCCTGAGTTGGTGGAACCTAGCCATGGAGAATCAGGAATGCAAGGTCGTCAACACCTGATGAACGGTCCATGGACTTCAAGTAAGGTCCTGCAAACGCGAGACTATCTCCCAAAATTACGATACCTACAATGGCAGCTCTTGTAAGTCTCTTATGACTCTATTAGGTTCTAACAGACAATACTTAAAGCAAGAAAATTATGGACTTTGAGCCTATGATATGGTTCTAACTTCAAAAGATGATAGCCAGAAGTTTGTGGTAATTAATTTTACAGAGAGGGATTTATTCATTAGTAGCACTTACAAAGAACGTGATATTTAAGCTGTAAGTGATAAGCGATTCACTTATACCTTACTGTATTTAATAAAGATATAAAACATTGTCTGTTAGTACATGGCAAAGCGAGAAAGCGTATCGGGAAAAATTCGCAACACAGAGATGATTACGTCAGTTTATCGCACATACACGGTGAGTCCAGTGTATGTATATTCTGTTCAGATGTAATCATGTTTAGTGGACAGCAGTGTGTCATACATCGGTAGGCGCGAGAAAGCATATCATATAGACACACGCAGATTCCAATCGCTCTATTTGTATTTCGTAACTTACTGTGCATCAGCTTACTAATATTTCACTCTTCTAATAAGACCAGATAAGACCCGATAAGGAGCGATGGAAGCGCTGGTCTCCTGAATGTCGATACGTCTCAACGCTGTCGGGTAAGACACGAGATGATGCGTCACTGCATTATTTATTTTATATTTTATTTATTTATTCTTATGAACATAACAGGCCTAAACCCAATTACAATGTTCATTACTAACTGGTTACTTACAGTAATATTTATGCATATAAGTAAATAAAAATAACAATACAAATAAATGTGGGGGTGGCATAGTAAGTGTACTATTTCTAATTACAATAATTTTACTAGTATTACGAATTTCAGTAATTAAACTGATCTACGAAAAGAACAGTTCATAATTATGGCCTTTTTAATAGAGTTACAGACATATTGAAAATATCTAAATAATGTAGTTCGTTACATAAATACATAATTCTGTTTAATGGTGAATTTTTATGGATTTGTTCTGGAGGTTGAAAAAAATCTCTTGAATCTGCTTATTTTATTTGGTACATAAAAATATCATGTTTATATCATCAATAATCGAATGCAATACTTTGTGCAAAAATATTAATCCTGCAATATGTCTTTTGAAATTCAGAGCTCTAAATTTAAATATTTTGTAAAAGGGTTTCATAATTTGTGTATCTCGGATAATATCCAATTCTTTTAAATATTATGTATTTTATATGTATCCTTGTCATAACATTTTGTACTTACAAATACATAAAATCGATTGATGACTTAGTGCACGTTGTACACCCAAAACTGGAAAATTTGCATTAGGTTCACTCTAACTTGAATCACTATTGTTTTAATAGTAAAGTAATCCAAGTGACTGACAGGTGCAAAACCTGACGTCAGGGTTGTGAATTTTCACACTCTCTCTCTCTCTCTCTCTCTCTCTCTCTCTCTCTCTCTCTCTCTCTCTCTCTCTCTCACACACACACACACACACACACACACACACATACACACACACACACACAATTTCTCCACTACATGCACAATAAATGGAAAAAGATATTATCCTGTTGCTCAAAAGTTTACCATGGCTTTATCTTTAATACAAACATCTAAGATAACGCACTGATTATTCTCGAGTGAGAAGGGTACTGGCACGCTTCACGGACGTATGCTAGACATCAAGAACGCATCACCTCAACCAATAGAATGCACAAGAATCACAAATGACAGATGTTATGTCCAAGTGGAATAATCAATACTTTATCTGAGAGTTTTATATCAACAAAGATAAAGCCATGGTAACCTTTTGAGTAACTGGATAAGCTGTTGACAAATGCACAAGCTGAGTGGGCTGCTTTTCGGCCACGGAAACAAAAGATTACATTAGCTCGTCTTTCGGTGCAACAGTGTCATAGCAACAAATGAGAAGTACAGGTAATTTTCGGTATCTAGTGTCCACTGGTTAGCAGCGGTTTTGTTTTTCATTTCTCAGTTTATTTTAAAGAAAAAGGAAATATTATACGCTGCAACAGAAAGCAAAATTCATATGAGAGGTGACACTTAATATATACAAAACCAAAATCTTATTTGCTCCTGACTTAGGAATTGCTTACACACGCTTTTATTATTTAAACACACACACACACACACACACACACACACACACACACACACACACACACACACACACACACACACACACACACCTTCTCCATATAACTCACGTTGATCGAGATTGAACTCGGAACCTCTTGAACAGGGGCTGTATAGAACTACATCAGTGCGAAAAGTTGTAGTGAAAAAGCTCTAAGTTCATTAATGCACATAGATATTTTGTATATAAGTATATAATATAAGAAAAGAGCGAGATAAATTAATTGAATACTTTAAAGAACTTCTAAATAATGTTTACTTTATACATATATTTCTATCTACAAAGTTTTACACGTGCGGGCCCAATGTACTTTTTTAAAATGATGAATTATCAAAACCTCATTTGTACGTAATTATATAAGTAACCTTTACTCTTACGATTGTAAACTATACGCGCACGTTTTCTTGAGCGCTCGGTTCCCAAGTACTCATTCGTAGGTTTCGCCAAATTCCGGAAACACATGACAACTTTGAAACATGAAATTCGCTATGAACTTTGATATCTATTGGCTAATGCTCTAAGCATTCACACGTGCGCCGTTTCATTTAGAGCTATTTTGAGGTTAATTATTAGCTAACCAGTTTACAACAAATCTAAGAGCAAAACATATTTGTGGATGTTATTGCTCTCGAAAGGGGACACTATTACTCGTCTGCCTCCGTATAACTGTGATCTGAATGCAAGTGAACTGGCGTGGAGGAAAATGTTTTCAGAGGATGCAATGTTACCGTCGCTTCTATAGCGATAGGGAAGGATACACAAGAAGGTCCAAGAGCTGGAAATACAATATTGGATTCGCGATGGTGTAATGGAAAATGTAATTGATGAAATTATCATCAACACATCAGAGGATACCAGCGATGAAAGTGGCGCACCGGACATGGAAATCGAAGAATCACAAAGCGAATGAGTATTTACAGCTCTCATATTTGTTTTCTACTTTTATATGTTTCATAATATAGTAAGTATAATAACCTACAACTTGTCGGATCAAGTTCAATTTACTCTTTGTCCACGCATCTCACACTTACGGCGCATATCTTCGCTTATCATACACGCGATTTTTCTGAACTGTGTTTTTCTTGCTGACCACACTGCGGAAACAAGAGCGTGTTAGCTCTTCTTCCCCCTGCCGCACTACAGCGTAAAACCAGAAAACGGGCGCGTATAGTAGGTATAAATCAGGTTCAACTCATATATGACATTTTTATTAAAAATTCTGTGTGTGTATGCGTGCGTTTTTCTGCTTAATTCAAAAACGAAAACTTGGTTAACTATCAAACTTTGTATCTTTCAAGGATAAAATTTTTTTTAAACGTCACCCCACATCCCAAACCATTCTTTGTATGGAAATAATACGACATGTTTTGTGCGTCCGTTCCATCCGGATCTGAATCCTATAGAATTAAATGGGCAGATGTCAAATCTGAGTTGCTTGTAGAAATGAAACCTTTAAAACAAAGGCGCTGAAATGTGCTACCAATGATTTGAGTAAATTGGCAAATGGAATGGGGAAAGGTATGCTGTCACGTGAATGAAATAAAACTCGAGAACTGGATAAAAGGTGCACTAACGGAAGAAAAAATTAAAGAATTATGATTGAAGACAGTGGTATGGAAAGCAGTGACTAGGATGGCAGTAATAATGACTCCACAGAAGAAGAATAAGGAAAAGGAGCAGAAGAAGAAGAAGAAGAAGAAGAAGAAGAAGAAGAAGAAGAACAAGAAGAAGATACGTCTGGCGTAGAAGAATTAAAATGTGATTAAAGGCAAAATTGTTTAACTCCGTGCCACTATGTGTAAATGAACAACTTTCAGAAAATATTGTAAATATTGTTACTATTGCAACTATTGGTTCTTGGAACTATTAATTTGTTGGAGACTGTACGACTTCCCTGAATACAAAGCGACGAGCGGGATAAACAATCCAGAGACTGAAGTCATCTCAATGAGACGTCGCTGCCAATGAAGGCCAGGGAAAACAGGTAAGAGACTCGCATCAAAGCTTTCTTCATTGCGCGACCTATACCAAGACGATATAGCACGCAACTATGCAATTAACGCTATTAGCAAGTTAACTGCAGGGTACAAAAGACAACTATCAACAAGTTACCCATACATATGTTGGTACCTAGGCAACTAACGGCCAAATATCATACTAGTAATGGACTTTCAGAAAAGTCATGACCATAAAATGACTGTTTTCATTAAGTTATCAGCAGAAAAAAAAGCATAAGGTCGAAGGGCAACACACTAGCCCCTGGTTCACGAGATCGGGGGTTCAAACCAGGCGGAACGTGATGGATTTGTTCGGACTTAAAAATCCTTAGCGTGCTTTCCTTTGAAAGGAAAGAAAATTCAGTGGTCCAGTGTCGTAGACTTACGGCAGTAAAAGTACCTCAGGTCTAATGAACAGGCCTTTGAGCATAATTAAGCAGTCTTCCACGCCCAATAGAGAACGATACGCTGAAAATCACAGCTGTTAAAGAGCGTCCAAAAATAAAAATTCACCTTCAACTTACATATCATAAGGGAGGCAACTATGCAACGGAAGACTTAATCCCGATGGCACTAAATCGTGTGTAACAGAACTCATGCGCTACAACTTGTGATACGATCTCCATGCTGAAGTGATCCCGCTGAAGTACAAAATCTAACAAAACCATGAGTGGCTCTGTAGTACACTGGTCAGCATTCTGGCTCTTGAACTGGAGGTCTCTGGATTGATTCTAGGCCGGGGCGGAGAAACTTTCTTTAACCACACTTATTCCTTGTCCTCCGCAAAGATAGTGTGTATAGTTGTGAAAGTGAATGTGCGTTTAATATTAAACAGAATTAAAAACAACCTCAAGTAAACCCACAGTTCAAAATGTGATTACACACTCTGTACAATTTAAAAAGGTCTACACTAATGAAATAAATAAATTTCATTTCATTGCGAGGTTTACCCGAAATTCCGAAGACTCCGGCCTCTATCAACCCGGGAGTGATAGAAAACTCCGGGGACCTTCCCTTGGGGCAATACCTGAAGTCTAAGAAGCATCCCCATCGACAACAACGTCAGTTCGGGTGGAAGTGGATACGCCGCTTACGCGGCGGGGAAGACTACCGAATTACCTCGGTGGGGCCGCGTGGTGATCTAGCACATTTTCTACTAGCTCTGCAGGCTAGTACCCGGGATATTTTAGGCAACCCTCTGCCTCCTGCGGGCGCCCGAAGCCTGGCCAGCGGTACCCGATCTCCCGCGGGTGTCGGGAACACAATGCCCTCTCGCGTCCAAACCAATCCGAACAACTACCATTCGAGAGGGGCTCGAATGTTCAGCCCCAGGTTCCTCTTGGTAACGTCAGAGGTATAGTCCCGCTGCTGGAACGATTACCATGGATTTATCTTTGTTAACAGAAACCTCTCAGATAACGCACTGATTATTCTTTTAAGAGCGGTGTACTGACGCGCCTCCCTTTCGTGTGCTAAGCACCAATGAACGCATCACTTCAGCCAATGGAGTTCGCAGGAATCACAAATGACAAATATATGTTCACTCCACGTGGAGTAATCAGTGCGTTTTCTGAGAGGTATCTATTACCAAAGATAAATCCATGGTAACCGTGCCAGCTGCGGGGCTATCTCACACTGGACGCCGTAGACTCCGAGGAGGAAGGACCTCTCATCACCACGCCGAAGACTCCGGGGAGAATCACAACATGGGAAAGAAGAAGGCATCATCATCGAAGAAACTGAGCCAGGCACCGAAGCCAGCCTGCTCTCCGCCGTCCCCCGCCTCGCTGCCGCTGCCGGCAGTAGAGAGGGAGCCCCTCGCCGCACCGCAGGGGAAGTTCTGGGCAGCCAGTCCCGCTTCCCCCGCCACGCCGGATGCCAGCCAGCCGACCGGCCTTTCGCCGCATCACGCAACTGCAGGCAGCAACAGCCTGCAGCTGCCTTCATCGCAGCTCTCGCCAGCCAGCAGTCGAGCGTCGTCTCCCGCCTCGCTGTCGGTGACGGCAGTCGAGAGGGAGCCTCCCGCCGAACGCACGGGAAAGGTCTGCGCCACTCGGCCTGCGTCTCACACCACGCCGTTCCCCCGCCAGGAGCCCAGTCAACCGCCGCCGAACAAGGCAGCTGGGCCCCCCAGCGCAACACAACCAGCCAACAAACCAGCACCACCGGAAGCTGCACAGTTTTATCTAGCAGATACGCAAGCAGCTTCGCCTACACCGCAGTCCAGCCGATCTCCAGCCGCTACGACCTCCTCTCAGCCGCCGACAGGAACCAAAGCTACACACTGCGCAGTAGTCGTCGGAGTACCCCTGGACTTCCCAGCGAGGTATCTCCTCACCGCAGCGACGCAGAAGTGGCCCACGGCCACCAGCGCCTCCCGGATCTCGTCGAGACGAGGCCCAACCACCTGCGTGCGCCTGCAGTTTACGGATCCTCGGGACCGCGACGCCGCCTTGGCCTCAGGTCTGCCCATCTTGGGACAGCTCCTGAAGGTGGAGGCCAGTAAACTGCAGCGACACATCCCGTGCCGGAACTGCTGTGCCTACGGGCATAGCGCCGACACATGCACCGCGCCGCCACGGTGCCATTACTGTGGCTTTCATGCTCCAACTTCAGCGTGCAGGGCCCACGATCTCCGCCGACGCCGCCGGTACTGCGCTACCTGCGATGGCCTCGGCCACTTCACAGGGCAGATGCAGTGCCCTGCGTACCCTCGCGCAAACTCAGTGAGGCCAACACCCCGGAGCAACGCCACCAGCGAACCTGCGGCATGGCAGCAAGCACTTGGTTGCCTCCGCGAGGACCTGCACCAAGTCAACAGCAGACTCCAGTCCCTAGAAGAGCTCCTCACAAGTCACCGCCGCCAACCGCCGGCCTCCAGCGGAGGAGGTTCAGGACCTCCATTCAGAGGTCCTTAATCTCAACCAGCGCTTGGGCAACCTGGAGGAATCCGTCACCGCCGCTGCCCAACAACAGAACGACAACCACGCCACCCTCATTGACGTCCTCGCCACACTGTCAACTACACAACGACTAATAACCGATGGACTTACTCCGCTGAGCAGTCTCACCACTTCAATGACCATCCTACAACAGACTGCAGAAACCATCACCTCCCAACTCCAACACTCCGAACAGCTAGCCAAGGAACATAAGGACACTCTTGCCTCACTCCAACGTAAGGTGCAACGTGTGGAGGCTCACCTCACCGCCGTGTGTCCCTCCCAGCCAACGGACTCTTCCACTCTCCTCGATAGACTAGACCAGCTCCACTCCACACTTAGAGAAGTGTACGACAGCCTCAACACACGAATGAATGATCTGAAATCCCCAGAAGAAGCCATCGCCGACTACAATGCGGAAACCACCAGGTGGATCAAGGCCCGCTTCAAGGACAGCTGGAAGCCCCACCGCGCACCACCATACCAATGAGGGCGCCACAACACTCCCCCACTCGGCAACAACTGCCGAATATGATACCCTCCAATACTAGATATATGTTACAATAAAGATTTACCCTGACTACCTTCCACTTTTCGCCCCTTACTCTCCACGCGCCTCGTTCAGGGCCTTTTGGCCATGTTCGACGCCTGGCCATAGTTCTTTACCCGCTCGCCGTTATTGACGGCCAGCTCCTACACTTCACCTCTACTAACGGGAGTGCTTTTAGCGGGATCCCACAAAGCCTCTCAAACTACCTTCCTAACTTTCACCTCCTAACTTTAGTAGTTTGTTAAAAAAAAAAAAAAAAAAAAAAAAAGGGCTATACCACGAATGCTAGGGATCCGCATCGCTCGCACCACAGCAGCTGAAGGGGACGGATCCCCTCCACTACGGGGACCATTAAATAGATGTTCTTAGATCACAGTTTGGAAAGAAATGAACAAAAGAAAGACATTATACGTATATTGCATGTAGTCTATTAGTTTGGCAGTTTTAAATTCAGATTCGGACATCATTTCTTTTCGAGTAGACGTTATTATTTAAAACTTTCAATCCGTAAACTGATTTTCACCAGATTTTGTGCTATTAGGGAGAGGTTTAAACAGATGCTTCTTCCTGTGCCCAAACTATAAGGGCGTTTAAAAAGAAACCCGCCGGAGACATAATTACAAAAACCAGCACCTGTATGTTAGAAGTATTGGCCTTGACTGTTGAGACACTTGTCCCACTGTGACCAAGGCGGTGAATGGCTGTCTCATAAAAGTCCCGGGGCTGCGATGTGAGCCAGTTCCGCACGTACAGCTGGGCGTCGTCGTCCAGAGACTTTTTAAGGGGGCAGAATAGGGTAATCACAGGGAGAGAAGTCTGGACTGTATGGAGGGTGGCCGAGAACCTCTCATTTGAATTTCTGCAGGAGTGCCACGACTGTGTTGGCCGTATGAGGCTTTGCATTGTCGTGTAGCAGAATGACCCCACGGGTGAGATTGCCTGGTCGTTTTGATTTCATCGCTTGGCGAAGGTTGGTCAAGGATAGCGAGTAACGCTGGGCATGCACTGTTGTCCCGTGCTGCAGGAAGTGTATCACAAGGGGGTAAAAGAACGTCAGCATAATCTTTCCTGCACTTGTGTAGATGGCCTTGCCTTTTTTTGGGGGGGTGGTGATCCTGGATGCTTCCACTGGAGACTTTGTCGTTTTGATTCTGGTTCGAAGTGATGACACCATGACTCATCTCCAGTCACCACTCGTGACAGGAGCTCATTCTCTTCCCTAGCATAGCGCTGCAGATGACCAAGACAGTGGGCCATTCGACGTGCTTCCTGGTGTGGTTGAAGACTGTGGAGCACCTACTGAGCACACACTTCGCGCAAGAGCAGTCGTTCCTTCATGATGGTGTGAACACTTCCGACGATCAATCCGATCTCTGGATTATGGCTTTCACTGTCACTCGCCGGTCCTGAGTAATGAGTGCATTAACCAGCTGGACGATGTCATCGATAATGCTCCAGACCGTACATCATCGGCTAACGACACACGCCCTTCCCTGAAGCACTTGTGCCACGTGGCCCTTGCAAGGGACATGCAGTTTTCGCCGTACACTTGTGACATTCGTCGATGAATGTCCGTTCCCCCTACTCCTTCCGATGTCAGAAAACGAACAACACCTCTTTGATCTTCTTTTGACACCTCCATTTTACTGTTTGCAAATCGACTGGCAGCGTTGGACGATTGATGCATGCGGCTGCTAGCTTTGTAGTCACATGACGTGCACGCGTGCCCTCTAGCGGCGGGCTGTGAACTTCCACGCTGTGGTCGGAACAACACTTCGTTACACACGCCACGATATTACCATTCTGTCACCGGTTTGCGCATACCAGACCCGGCTCGTTTCCTTTTGAATGCCCCCTTATACTCATCCCCACTTTTCCTGACTTCCAAATCTCGTCTTTAATCCCAATTTTTTATGACTTCTTTCATCCATATAACTCTTGGTCTTATTTTTCCACGTTCGTTCGAAAAGTCGAGGTGACAGTCTTTCATTCTCCATCCGTCGAATATTCAATAGCAATTGCTAACAAAGAACGAAATTAACTATCGAATTTTGAAGCCCACTCTTCTAATCCCTTCGTTTTCATTTATATCTAGTAATGAACACACGATTTTATATTTTCTTCGTTTAATTTATGTTATTTTCTTTGGCTAATATTTAATATAGAGTAATATTTAATACAGTGCATTCATTTGGTCATTGGAACTAAGTACCAAAGAAGAAGCATTTAATAATTTCTTTACGCAAAAAATTGTTAATAGTTATTAAACTAGGTTTCGGTAATATGCTTGGTTTTCTTGCTTTAGGAGGTGTTTCCATTTCTGAGGTACACCACAAGATCATAACAAAAATCAATTTCAAAGTAATTCTTTTGAACCTCTCGACTTCATCCACTGATGCTGCTGACCAAATGTTACTGTGAACAAGGAATTATAAAACACATGAGTTAGACATTTCTTATTTAACCTAACGGTTTTAGATGCTATTCGAGTAAATCCCACAATGGTTCGTTTCTGTCTACCAGAGATATGAATGCACTGTACTTTAGGAAGAATCTTGCTGCGGATGAGATACAAAGTTTTTTCACCAACATGTGTACAGTTGTGGTCTGTGCCTCTCGTTTTCGTGATATTTGGGTTCAAGGTTCCCAGCCGAAGACTACAGGTTGTTGCGGTTGTTATTTCTCCACGGTGTCTGCTGATGTGTTCTAATTTTAGAGGCTTCCAAGTCCATTACCCCACGGTCTTACAGAGAAGTAAAATACGTGTTTGCAAGAGAACTGGCGATGTTAGCACTTTAAGGTGGATTCTACACGGGGCACAAATGAACGGTCACAGAACGTACGCTTGGAGTAACCCAAAACATTACGCATATGTGTAAACAACATTTGATTTGTAAGAGTCCAAAACTATTTACATTCCAAATTTGGTTGAAATGGTAGACTTAAAGGTAATTTACGGAGAGCCGCACCATAAATGCCATATATGGTATGCATTTGATGAAATGTTTCAAAATTAATAGGTAGTTTGTAAGAACAGTCTCACTTTTTATTTTCATTTCATTTATTAATTTTTAGAACAGTTGTGCATGTGAAGTAAAACTCTTATATTTAAGAATTCTATTTTTTTTTTTCAAAATATTTCAAACTTCGGTTGAAACCTCTATAAAGCAAAAGGCAATTTCAACAGAAATCATGTTCACCTCGGTAGCGTAGACAGTAGCGCATCTGCCTCACGTTGAAGAGTTCCCGAGTTCGAATCTCGGTCACGGTGAATTACCTGGATGAGGTTTTCCCCGTTGTTTTCCCCTTATCCTGAAAGACGAATGCCGGGTAACTAACTCTAAGCTCCATGGACCCTGGACTCATTTGAGCATCATTTCACTCATTTCCGATATGACAACTTTGGAGGACGTACATTAAAAAATAAAATAAATAAATGAATAAATAAATCATGCGAACAATTACGAATTCCAAGCGAATGTCTACAGTTGCAGAGCTGACATTCTATATGAAAGTCTGCTGAATATTTGTAAACCATTTCACACTCGCTAAAAAAGTGGCAAACCTCTAAGAATTAATGGGACAGCCTCCTTAAAATTCACGATTATTAGAAGACTTCCTAAAATATCCGTAATTTTGTACAAGGACGGAACCATTGCTTTTTTTCTATCATCGAAGTCGTCTGTTTCATCATGTTCACTTCGAGGCACATGGAAATGCTTAAAAAGGGAGCACATGCCAGCAACGTCTACGCAGAAAGAAACGAAAGTGTTAAATATTAAAAATTTGATTAATGAAAAAGTCTTACAAATCAGACCCTTTAATCTTATTCAAATAATGTAAGTGCCGCAAATGTTATTGCATTGTTTCTGCTAACAAATATGCCCAAATGCTATACAAGGCACAGATATACGATATTGACTGAGGGGTATTAAATGTGCATATGTTTATTAAAGCAACACAAAATGCTAAATTTTATACGAAGATTCCTAGCAATAATAGCTGGCCTACTGATCCCCATGTCGGTAGAATTACTGGCATTTAGGAGAACTGCCAGACGAAATTCTGAGGCATTAAGGGCTCTGATATGGTCCTGGAATTGACAGCGTCGTTAACAAACGAATTTTTGTCCATACCTGTAATAATGGTACGTCTTCGAAAAACGTTTTCCAACTCTAACACCCGAATGATCACAAATCAGTTTCATATCAACAAAGTTAGTTACAAAAATAGTAGACGAATGCCATATTCTGAACCAAATATGCCATTAGAGCTGTATATCTACATTCTTGTGCCAAAGTCAATATGCTTCAAGATATGGAATGCGCCAGACTGCCTTTAAAACACTTCCACTCTTAACGTGATGAGGTGAGGTAGTAGTATAGTAGTATAGTTAAGGGTGTTCGGAGAAGTGCAAGGGAGCCTGTGTGAAACAGCACCAACTATCTACAGCGTGTTGAAATATTTTAAATAGCCTAGTTATGACTTACTGTTGGAAGCTAAATAACCGTGTACTTTTAAGCAATCAAAATTACTTAATCACCGGTTATAATCTACAATAAATAAACCAAATCAGGCACCGCTGTGTTACCCATTAAGAAAACACTTCAACGAGATTTTATGTATAATTACAACCTGCTGTCACTTCCCAAATTACTGTATAGCAGTTAGAGGTACATGATAGCAGTGAAAGAGATGTTTACCGAATACTACCACAGGATAAGCGGCCAACAAGAATGTATCTAGGTCTTAGCTACTACGGTCAATTCGCGCAGCATACGTGACACCAACACACTGTTTTAATATTACTTCCCCGCCTTTTAATGATGCAAGCTTTCGGAATAATTCCTTTATTCTGCAACACCGTCACGACTAATAATTCACTGACACCTACCTCATAGAAATTGAACTTAGAAAAAAAAGTGGTGGTTCTGGTAGGACAAAGATTGATGAAATATTAGTCATTATTTGTACTTTATGCATTTTATACATTTTAACTGATAGTCAATCAAGTCTTGTACTATTAAGTGTTTCGGAGTAGAGTGTACTGTTAGCCTGCGTTCCTTGTTAAATTTGCTGTTACATGTGACTTGGCCTTACTTCTAGACTGCTGTACAGTTGATAAGTTAATCCACGCCATTGCTGCATGATGATAATTTGCGGCCGGAGAGAGGGAGAGAGAGAGAGAGATTGAGGGGGGGGGGTAGGGAGAAGGGGGAGAGACCAGAAAATATGACAGTGTGAAGATGTAAATGAAATGTTGGTAGTTTTGTTTCTTCTACTTGACGTTCAAACTCTCCCCTTTATCGCACACACCTCGTGTGTTTATGTTTACATTAAAAAGCAATTCTCATGAATTTGATGGTATAGTGTTGCCGCCTTTGCTTAGGTGTCGCACTATTGTGGCATTAAAACATGGTTGATACCATCTTTGTAAAACAGGGATGTGATGCAACAGATTGGCGTTTTTATTGGGACATCATCTTCAACTACATTAATAAAATTAACTGTAGAGTACAGAATTACACAATTTAAGTTGTAAACTACGGTGTATAGTGTTTCCCAACATGAATAACAATTTAATTATTTACTCAAATATTTGACATTTAACGTACGAAGTTACTAACACGATTGGTTATCATTGTAGCACTGTAACATTCAGAAACACTGGGTATTAAAATTATCACTGGCAGCAAAAGTGTAAGCCTTAGACTACAAACGAATGGATTTGCACTAGACTAAGATACTCTGATTGTAGTTGCACGTCTTACTAGCACAACTAAAGTCCATTCTAAAGCATATCTTTAACCTTCCCGTTATTTGTGCATATATAGTTTTGTAGGGCTATAAAACGGAATGAGGTACCGATAATGAAATGTTGTGAAGACAACATGAACTTTCAAACATACAATTTTATTTATTACGAATGCGTAATAAGTTAACTATGCATATTTATGAATCAATATTATGAATCAATATATATATATATATATATATATATATATATATATATATATAGATTAACTTTATTAACACAAGTATATTTCATCATGAATTTAGCGTTAAGAGATACCGTAAAATACCTTCAGGAACTCAATAGTTTGTACATGTTTAATAGTATGAGGGAGACAATGAAGTGCTAGAATGCCATGATTCTAAGCCAAATGAAGTCAGTCTATATCTGACAAGTGCTTTCTAAAGGTTTCCAAGTCGACTGCCCTTTATTTTAATTTTCTCTAATAGTTTGTTAACGCAATTTGAAGATCAGTTTGTTCATTATAATTTAAAGATTCTATCAGTCAAAATAATCTGACTAGAGAACTTTTCCGGACTATGAAGATTTATTATTATTATTATTATTATTATTATTATTATTATTATTATTATTATTATTATTATTATTATTATTATTATTATTATTATTATTATTATTATTATTATTATTATTATTATTATTATTATTATTATTATTATTATTATTATTATTATTATTATTATTATGTTTCCCCCCTTAATTTTACATCGTCATCAAGACCTAAACAATGTGAAGATCCGGTTGAAATGCATTTGGCGAATAAGCCTAATATTCGGCAATAATTTATTACTGGTACCGCGAATTCAAAAGGGACCTTCTGTTTCGTTTTTTCTTTGTGTTGAATGTTGTGAAGGATGTCCGAGAAATGTTATTATTGATGAAACTTTTGCCCTTGTTGGAACAATGCTTGAAGAATGCATATTATGAATTTATTCGGCTGACATTAGGCATTGATATGAGTCAAATCCAAAACACTTTACATCAAAGGCGTAAGGAAACTTCGTTGATGGACTCAACACAAAATGACTTCCGTTCAAAAGCAACAAACATTGATTGGTGGAAGAAGGAAAATTCTAGAAAAATGACAAAGCGGAACTTCAAATTTGGTTTAGAATATAGGTACTGGCAATGAATCTTGGATTATTGTTATGAACCTGAAAAGAAAAGTAAATCGGCTCAATGAATCTTTCCAACACAAACCAAACCTACAAAAGCCCGATGAATTCGCGGTCTTTCAATATGCTCCCCAGTCTACAAAAGCCGACGAATTGTCAGTCTACTAGTCTACTAGTAAAATGGTGGTTGGGAGAAACACCCTCCCCCCTCGTCTAAAACATAACGTATTGCTACTACGTGCAGCGTTAGAAGATAAGATACTGTATTACTACTGATTGGTACCCAAATATCTGTTCGTCACGACGTTTTGAAAAATACTCAAAAGGAAAAATAAGTTAAGATAATTACACGCATCATCGCATACAACAAAACAAACAATTAAGTATCTGGATGCCCATTCAACCCTGACTTAGGACTTTATGACTTATTTTTGTTTCCAAAAATTAAAGATAAAATGCATGGAATAATTATTTTGTCGTTAGATGAAGCAGTGGATCGTGGTAAAAGCTAGTTTCTGAGGTGAATCTGAAAGAGTGTTATTATTGCTTTCCAGGAATGGTTTCATCGAAGGTACAAATACAGAGTGTTCCACCTAATTCTGCGACCTTAAATATCTCTGAAATAAAACAAATATGACAAATCCATTTGGTCAAAAATGTACCTGTGTCAGGGGCTCGCACATTGAGAAATTTATAAAGGTAAATAAAAAACACTTCCAACACAAAGTTTCGTTTTTTAAATCACGAATGGAACATGCATGTTTACATTAGCGAAATGAAAACTAGAGCTAAAATTAGGATAATACGCTTGGTTTCACGTTTCTAAACCTCATACGCTCTGAAATACGTGACTTTTAGAGCATAACAATGCCGTCACAGTTTCTGACGTAATGCAAGGCATGTAGCACTGTGCTCAGAGCAGGGGTTGCTTGCACTGCCCTGAAGCCAGCTGTAAACAAACCAGTAGTGTCTCCTGAACACATTAATTCATGTTTCGTGTGGTTTGTTACGTTTGCAGTCATCTAGTCGATATGCGGACTTTCAGTAATGAAGAAAAACTAGATATTTTAATTTACGGCGAATGTCACAGAAATACAACCACAGCTGTGGCACTGCACGCTGAAAACTACCCAGATCGACGTGTCCTTCACCTCATATTATTGTCAACATCTGCACAAAACTCTTGGAAGCAAGAAGCTGAGCTCCCACAAAGCGACAACTACAAAGAAAGCGTCTGGCAATGGAAATGAAATTGCTCTTCTGGTTGCTGTAGTGCACAATCCCGAGGTGAGTGTACGACAGATTGCACAAGATTATGGAATAAGCCGCAATAGTGTGAGCAGAATTTTGCATAGGCAAGTTTCATCCGCTCCATGTCTAAGTGCATCAAGAACTGTACGGGAATGACTTTGAATTCCGCTTTGTATTCTGTCGTTCCGCACTACAGCAGTTGCAAGGTAATCCACAGTACGTTGTTTACGGATGAAGCTTCATTTACAAATCATGGTCATGTGAAGCTGCGGAACATGCACTACTGATCCGTGGAAAATTCTCACAGGATTCACGAAGTGAATCAACATAGTGTAGTGTCAGTGTTTGATGCGGCATCATTAATAACCTTATTTTAGGTCCCTATTTTTATCAGGAAACACTAAACGGACAGCAATATGCTTCATTTCCTCATCACACTCTACTCCTCATGCAGGACGTGGGATTGGAAACTCCTTTGCCATGGTTCCAGCATGATGGATGTCCTTCACTCTATGCACATGTTTCCAGAGACTGACCCGGAAGTTTCCAAATAGGTGGATAGGACAGGGAGGTCCTGTGACATGACCAGCTTAGTCCCCCATTACGCCATTAGACTGCTTCTCTGGGGCACAGTGAAAGATACGCCCCCCCCCCCCAAACCCTCCAAAGACAGTAGAGGATATGCAAGATGTATTAATGGGGCGTGTGCTACAATATCTGTATAAAAGTACAATCTGTGCAAAACGCTCTTGTTATCCGTCTCCAAACGTGTATTGATACAAAAGTAGGGTAATTTGAACATCTGTTGAAGTGTCACAGTTTCATCGGTCAAGACGCTACTGGTGATTTGTGGGCGCAATTTCCGTACTAGATGTAATGCACACCAATGAAGTTTCTGTGGGCTATAGGCCACTGGCAAATGTGCTTAGGAAAGTGAAACCAAGTATATTATCACTAACTGTTTACCTAGTTTTCATTTCGCTAAAATAAATAGGCATGTTCCATTTGAAAAAAAAAAAAAAAAAAAAAAAAACAAGCACAACTTTGTTGTTGGAAGTGTTATTTGCTTAGTTTTATGGATTATGCATACCTTCTCACTGTGTGAAGCCCTGACATAGGTACATTCCTAGCCAGTTGAATTTTTCAAACTTTATTTCATTTCGGAATTATTTGAGGACGAAGAGTTAGGTGGGACACCCTGTATATTGATTTTAAAGGATAATATTTTGACAAACAACATAATTTACAGTTTTACAACTAAACATTGTCTGATTTTCTAAAACGCTGCACTTTCACCCTCGTACACGCTGACACATTAGCATACAGAGCGAAACGAATTTCTCAGCTTCAAGGAGCAAATACATCTGTAAAATACATACCCTAAATGACATGAACTCAAAGATATGCCACCAAACGGCAAGCTAAGCTACGATCAGATCCTCGATGTCAACTTACAGTGTGCTTGCGTTATTTACATTGTTAACATAGCACACTAGTAAATGTCTAAAGAAATACTGAATTAATCTGTTACCTTCATATGAATTTCTCTACTCACTATTCCTCAGAAAGTAATAATACAATAGATTCTAGGGTTGGTAAAAGATATTAGCGATTTTCTTACAGCGGCGGGCGTCTATAAACTCCCATATGGTGACAAAATGCATAAATATACACTGATACTAAATCTAAAGGTATTTAGCTACGATTATTTCCCAACCTCTCAAGAGTTTGGGGTATGAAAGAGCGTTAATGTGTGTATGTGTGTGTGACAACACAAAGAGTAAAGAAGTGAATGCCATTCTCGTGAGTAATAATTGTTTCAACAGTAATGCCGTTGATATGAATTGCGATATTAAAGGGAAAATATGAATGGAGGGTTTCGAGCTTTATGTACGACAAACACAATGATCGACAGTGTAAACAAAACGGTATCCATGTGTACAAAGATAAAGAGACCACAGTTATGGATAAAAAGTCAAAAGAACACAGCACCAAAACCCCAAAACAAAATCATTTTACGGATACTCTATATATCTATATGTTTCAAGCACTTTACTAAACAAAATGCGTATTTTTAAATTTTATATGGAGTAAAATTCAACTTTATATACTCCCAGAGAGTCAAATTCCCTTTCTCTAAATCATCCGCTGACAAAAGCGTGAAACATTTTAAGATTCTTATTAACTCGCCAGATAATAGATCTCCGTCAACCCTTTTCAAATCATGTAATAATTCATTGCTCTTTCGAGGTATAAAGAAATGCAAATGCAAAGCCGCTCTTCTTGAATTTTAATGAGGTGACTATTAAATTTATATGACTAATTCACGTTGTCCTCAACAATGTCGCCGTCACTGCCGAAGATTTATGTGGAAAAACTCAATACGAGGCTTTACTAACTTCACAAAAAGAAAAGTAATAACTCGAATCGAGCGAGAAGAAAACATGGCGCCGGCAGAGATTAAGCGTGCAGGAATTCGGGCTATATCACACGTTACTGCCAGCAAGCGGTTCAGGATATTAAGAAAACGCAACAGTTACAGATTAGTATGGGTCAGAAATAGGATACTCTTATTGCATAAGCTACATTGTTATGACAACTGCACAATAAAATATTTGTTTACGCAATTTCAAAACCATTTCCTAATTTCTGAAATACATTGTTCCCGGTGTGTGTTTACATTTTTGGGTAATATTATTTTCTCAAGAACGACTCCAAATGACAGAGCATATTTGACGCAGAGGAAGCACTACATCCGATACAAAAATCAAATAAAGAACGAAAATACACACTTTCAGACATATTCTTTTTAAATAGAAAGCATTTGTTGGAAAATATCCGAATTTGTGTGAAGAACAAAACTGAAGGAAAAAAAATGTTGGATACCCGACAGCTTATGGAATCTCCGTATCCTGGCTTTATTTGAACACCTTCAAGTATATTTTAGTTGTTAATGATGGCTCAAACAATTTTGATTAAAACATCAAATGGCTGAGATATTTAGCAAATATAATTTACATCTTTATCATTGAGGGTACAACAAAGTTTAAATCCATTTGTCTGTCAATGATCTAGGAACTGCTGTGCAAGAGCAGAGTTTGATTTTTGATGGAGGCAAGTCTGGAGGTTTATTAAATAAATAAATAAATAATTAATAATAATAATAATAATAATAATAATAATAATAATAATAATAATAATAATAATAATAATAATAATAATAATATGTATTTGGTAGTGTTTAATGCTCGTTTTTACAACATGCGATGAAACAAGAAATCAAATTATATTTGTGAAAGAAATTATGGGCCCACCTCGGTAGCGTAGATGGTAGCATGTGTGCCTCACGTTCAAGAGGTCCCGATTTCGAATCTCGGTCAGGGTGAGTTACCTGGATAAGGTTTTTCCGGGGTTTTCCCTTATCCTGAAAGACGAATGTCGGGTAACTTTAAGCTCCGTGGACCCTGGACGCAGTGAGCATCATTTCACCCATTTCATTTATCGACCGATATGACTAAATGTTGGGAGGACGTAAAATACAAAAAAAAAAAAAAAAAAAAAAAAAAAAAAAAAAAAAAAAAATTATGGGAAGGAAATGCTCCAGACTTAACTTTAGGATGCTTCGGGGCATTCTCCAGTTGAGGTAAGAGGAAAAGCTGGAAAAAGCTTTAGTCAGCAAGGGCGGTCCTGGTGGAATTTGAACCGTGCACCTTCAGAATGAACTACATAATATATAATGTTATCCTTGTTGCTTCCTCTATGGGTAGGTGTGTGGTTGATGTACAAAGCATTAAAAAGCCCTAAGGGACATGTTTGCATTCCCGCAAGGATCCGGAAGTGCTTTCTTCCTCTGTTGCTGGTTTTATTTTCTGCAACACTTTTTAAAGTAAATGACTGAATACACTATAGCATTAAAAGGTTACATTAACAGAAATCTGTCTCAAAGGAAGTGCTGGCTGTCCCCATTAGCACACATACGAGTATATGAATCATCAGGCCGTGACTATTGCCCGGATGAGCTGATGTATCCGTGGAGAAGACCACGTTGACTCCCTGCTGATACAGCAATAAAGTGAGTCGCATGATAAAGCGAGCTAAGTAGAATGAAAATTCATTGGTCACGGATCGCAGAATAACGTGTTGCATGGCACCACACGTTTGCGAATTCTCACCAGAGATAAACAGCGCTGATATAAAATCCAATTCTTGTGGTGTGGGATGAGAGCTACGACGTCATTCGAAACACAAATAGAAAACGATCGTCCAATTAATCAGTTGACCAATACTATAGGGCAACCGAGGGTCTGCTGTGAGCGTTGAAGCACCAGACGAAGCACACCAGTAAACTGATAGTAATTATTCATTAGTCATTACATTTACCCAGTACAGTGGAAGAATTAGTTGCAGAGTTGCAGGGCATAGGGCTGGAATGAGAGAATGAAACATTTGCAAACTCAGGTGACAGTTTCTTTTCAGTTTGTGGTCGACATATGGCCTTGTTTATGCTGTAATGTTTCGTATAGTAATATAAGCGTCATTTAAAAAGTGAATACCCGGCAGAGACGCTCAATTTACATGCCGCATCTACTGAAATGTTTGTCCACGGTAAACTTGCGAAATGAGAATCTGCACATCAATCAAATGCTCCACTACAAAGTTAAAACAATTCGCAGAAATATTCCGAGGAGAGCGAACCTCTAGAATTTAAAGAAGTCAATAACTAGTAAACGAATCTGTACCCTAACATGGACAATGCGGAAAAAAAAAAAAACTTTTCACGCCTCCATTTCTACCAAAACGGCAAACAAACCCCATCTTTTCTAACAAATCAGAGCTTCAAAAGGAATGTTTAAAGAAACTCGATTCAGACTTCATACTAGAATTTCCTTCCTAGGAATAATCAGAACCAAGACCAACGACATGGTACCTTATGTAAAATGAGACATCTAAACCTAGAGGAAACTGCTAACCCGACATTTTATTTGTGATACAACGACGCACATGGAATAGACCTTTTGACACCTTCATGACTGCACAAAGGACATCAGTACCTTTGTAAGAGTAACAGAATTCAAGATTGATGGAAGTCCTAATCATTCCAGAAGTTAAGAGTTAGAATCTTTCAAAGTCGTCAAGCTATACCTACCACTTATATAGTTCCATAGCAAACACCATTCTTTACTAATGCTAAATTCCAAAGAGCTGAGTCTCGTCTGTCTGATGTTGGAACTTTTTACAGCCGTGCTCTTTGACCTGTGATTTTCGTTCTCACAGAAGGCAGAAAATGCTAAAACTAGTATCTGTTTCCACGAACAAAACGAAGTTGCTGACAATAAAATCATGTGTTTTCCCCAGTCGTAAAAATGAACATAAATTCGTAGCTGAATGCTCCTGTGAAATCAAATTTATGCAACACAGAGCACAATAGCTGAACAGCATACCTGCTTAGGCAATGATGCTATGATTCACATGTAGCTATAGGCGTCTGTGAATTAACGAGAATGTTATAATTTATATTCGGGTGGCATCGCACTTAAGTTTTAACAGGCATGCAACAGCATTTTTGTACAAATATTGCGTGAACTTAGCGAAATTGCAGTGTGCTTTAGTAGCTTACTTAGCGGTGGAAGGGGATATTTTGGTATGTCGCATCACATAGGTTTCTCTATCCACTATTATTTATTTTCACGTATATTTTACAAATTGCTTAAAAATCTCCTTTATTTGTATCCAAGTAATCATTATAAATGTTAGCAGAAATAACTTCCAAGCACATTCTCTCGTGGTAGAATCCAGGATGTGAGATGTTGGGATTGGGATTTCATTACGGAGGGGATTTGGTACGCAGGCCACCATGCTGGGCCCATTGTTCCTATACCCCCAAGTGGGGGCATATTGGGAGGAAGAATGAGGCGAAGGAGACAGAGGGCGGCCGTCCCAAGGAGTCACGGCAGTACAGAGGGCAGGTCCCTACAGTTTACTTGGACAGAGACTTCCCTCGACGGGCCAGGACAACGAACTCGCTCTCACACAGCAGGACGGCAACGAGCCCAGCAGCCGAGCCCTAATGGTCCCAGACAGGCGATCCGAGTCCCAAAGGTCCCTGGCTGGTGGTCCCGAAATGGTCCCAGCAGAGTAGTGGAGACCCGCAACCGACCTACCGGAGGAGGAAGTAGTTTTCCTCAGAGCATATCATCCTGCCATGCAACGTCGAGACACTCGCCGACACTTCTACTCTGAAAGCGACCACCAGAGAGAAATGATATGAAATGATAATGGAGATGTGAAATGGAGGGACAGAAAATTTGAGGGATGTAATTAACCTACCCAGCATTCACCTAGCGACCCGGGAAAACCCCCCGAAAAACCCATGAGTCAGGTAGGTCGGCCACGGGAATCGAACCTGGGCCTCCCGAATGCGGGCAACAATCATCTTCATACTACACACACTTTCCATGACCTCCCAACCTCACGAGAAACAAATGGTGAATTTAATGCCTAAGGCATTGCAACTGTCATAAAAAAAGCAAAAATCTGTAATTTCCGTCTGAGCGACCTGAAAAATTTATCAAAGTATGATAATGCAATGTAAAACTTCAGTATGTCTGCAACACTTCCAGAGATATACTGTTCCTTTCTGGATTTTATTGATTTAATTGTGTTAGTTAAAACTGCCTCATGTCTTATATGTTTTATATATTTCTATGGATTTCACTTTGCCTTCAACAGACCATTACGTATAAGGGATCATTGGAGCTTTTTTTTTTTTTTTTTTTTTTTTTTTTCGATTTCATGACAACCAACGATGTAAAGATTTAATAGAAAATAACGTAATTACACTTCAAAATACGAATAGCTATGTATGTAAATTATTCATTCGTGAAGGTTTGCCGAAAATTAACGTTGATCGGCCAAGCATTTTAACACGTTTAAGGAACGAAAAATAAGTTCTGAGAAAAATTAAAGTTAAAATAATTGGAATCTGCATTGCATTAATATATTCAGGAGTGTTTCAAACGCCACAAGTGATAAATATCACTGATATTGATAAATCAAAGGCTTGAAATAAAAGTATACACAAAAGGCAAAAGCTTCAAATATTGTATTTTTCCCGAATTTCAATCAATTTGGTGCATTACCGTAAATATATTGCTTATAATATTGGAAACTAAACTGAACAGTGAATATCTCGGGAATGGTAATGCAAATAAGAGTTTTCATTTGAAATGAATTGCACATATCAACGGGATCTACAGTTTTCCATAAGCAAGTTGTATCAGCAATTTTAGACGCTGCTCACAGAAATGCATGATTTAGGCTTTATTAGACAAGCCAATATAGTTTAATAAAAGCGTACAAGGCATTTTTTGCCAGATAAACCACAATTTTTTTCTTTCTTTTTTTTCTTTTAATTAAGGGT
Source organism: Mantis religiosa (assembly GCA_030765055.1). Classification (NCBI taxonomy): domain Eukaryota; kingdom Metazoa; phylum Arthropoda; class Insecta; order Mantodea; family Mantidae; genus Mantis; species Mantis religiosa. Next base: position 108,527,249 of record CM060951.1, on the reverse strand, counting down.
TATTATGGATGGGAAGGATTCCACGAAAATCTTGATATTTCATTCTTAAAAGATATATGACATGAGTGTAAAATGTATTTGTCTGACTTTCCCCCTTTTTGAATTACTCTTTATCTTCCTTTCCCGATCTTTATCATTCCGTCATACACGTAAAAATTGAGAGAAATGTTTCTAACAATGTTTAGGAAGTTAAGAAGACCACATAATTCATGTCGATGTCGGATGTTTTTGTCTAATACAATTACCTGCCTCATAGGCATAAACTAGAGAAACTAATAATTTGAAATATGTTATAGTGTGATTTTATTGCGAAATATAATTAATCCTTTTTGCGGCTTGACAGAATAATGAATATAGCAAAGCTAATATATATCAGTTTCACTATTTGTAGCATTACGCAGGTATGATTTTACAACAGTTCAATGAACACATTGGCAAAGTGAGATGTGGACTAAAGGGTCAACTGTATTTCATGACAATGCATTGCCAAGTTATCGACTAGGAAATGAAATTTAGGTGGCCAAGTGAGAATTGTTTATGAGATTTAGTGGTGCCCCAGCCCGCGCCGCCCCGTGACAATGACCGCGGGGAGCAGTGGTGCAGAACACCAAGGCTATAGCGAGTGGGCGGGCAGGAAGCAAAGAGGGAGGTACAACAAAATACAAAGTGATTGGAGTTGAAAGTACGACCTTGAGAACAGCCTTGCTCCCGGGTCATTTGCCGACATTCCTCTCGTACATGTTGTGCTTCGCTTTTTGCGACTAGAATATCAAACACACGGTGCACTAAATATCAACTAGAAACGGCCCGAGTACGTTTCCTTTACGATTTCTGAACACACCATCTACCCAGTGTAATACAGTACACGCTTCAATTCCGAAATGTAAGCTCGCAGAATTTGACCTTTCTTTGTTCATAAGCATCTTTCAGCATCTGTACCCAATAACTATACAACACCAGACTTCTATCACTATACTGGGGAAAATGTCTAATTTCAAATTGCAAACTATGCTGTATTTCTAACCAACGTTTTCACTAATCGCAAGTTTTTTATGATATACTGGATTTAATCTTTCTTCCACACTAGCCGTGTGTTATTTCGCAGCATTTACCAGCGATTCGAGCAATTTTACGTTCTCTGCCGCTTACCAATGCTTGGTAGCGGAAGTATTCCATTCCGCCAAAAAATTCATTATTTAAATTTCATAATATATATATATATATATATATATATATATATATATATATATATATATTGCGATCTACTGAACCTCAAAACAGCATCACTAAATACCTCAAACTACCATTTAAATGAAGTTTTTTAATGTTTTACATAGATTATACCGTTTCTGACAGACATGCAAATTCTTAGGGCATTAAATGATTCATAAACTGTACACTATTAAATCGGAATTAATTTTCTATAACTGCAAACCAGAACTAATGTATTACAATGAAATGACTTTCTCCAGCTATCTGGTTTATTTTTTATAGCTCACAAACTATTTTTGCGAACGCCATTTTTCCATCTACTCGTACATTAATCCAGGCAAATTTTTCCAAAAATCGTTTCCTTAGTTTATTCAAGGTACAAGACGATAGATGAAACCGAATTGATAGATGTTTAAAGCTAGTAGCTATAATTATGCTCTATACTCTATAAAGTTATCGCAAAAAAACGAACACGACAGCATATAAAACGACAAAGTATTGAGAAGTGCAAAGCCTCGGAAATGGCTAATGACACACAAATTATTTAAAATGAATTACGTGCTTTAAAGAGATCCACGTGTTTTTGTAGTTCTGTTTTGTTTACCATTTGTATAAAAGTATGCAATCTTTGTTCTATTGCCTATTTTCAGACAATTTATAATAAGTATTTAATTTGCCATAAAGATACGAGGGGCACTGTTCATATTTTGAGCCTTCGCAACCCTGAATGTTGTAAGTGCCAGCTCATGTTTCCAATGGAAAGTATGACATTGTTGTCCATAATCTACTTCAGACATTTTGTCAATAGAGCGTCATTTGTTTTCTTTACATTAACTTGAAAATTGTGTCCCAACAAAAACTTGGAATTAACTCGTGAAAATCTTCGTGCAATAATTACGACTTTCGAAATGGATTATCAAGACGAGTGCATTGATCAACGACATTGATCAACGTCACATCTGGCGACGAAGTTATGCACTGTGAAACGCTGGTATAGGTAACGAGTTAAATAGTGGCCGCCGTTCGCTCAATGATGAAGTTTGTGAAGGTCGTCCAGAATCAGTTGTGCCAGAAAAAAATTGATGCTGTTCGAAATCTAATAATGCAAGAACGTCGTGCGACATATTGTGAACTTGAGGCAACCCTAGGCATTAGTTCCACCAGCATATATAAAATATTTAGCCGTGAAAAAGGTTTGCTCTTGTTGGATCCCACATAATTTTGACATAAAAATCTCAAAAAGATGTTCGTGGCGATTGGTGAACAAAAATGCTCAAGCAATAAAATGAGGTGCCTCAAAAGACGTAGGTATATAACAGTGTAACAGGTGACGCATCATGGATCTATATGTATAAGCCGAAACGTAAACAGCAGTCGACTGTATGGGTGTTTCAAGATAAAGCAAATGCAACAAAAGTTGTTCGCACTGGAAGCACTTCGAAGTAAATGGCTGCCTGCTGTTCCAGCAAAACTGGCCATGTGGCAACAATACCTTTACAAAAACGTAAAACGGTCAATGTCAAATGGTACAAAACCATTTCTTGGCGGAAGTCTTCGGTGAAGTAAAGAAAACCAACAAGAACGTAGGATTGTTCATAAGACAATGCGAGCGCACATACATCTCGTCTACCAACATAGTATTTGAAGGCTAGAAATATAGAATTCATGGGTGATCCGCCATGCAGTCCTGATTTGGCACCCTATGATTCCTTTTTGTTTCCGGACATCAAGAATAAATTGCATAGACAACGATTTTCGTCGGCAAAATTTTCGTTGATGCCTTCAAAAACGATGTTTTGGAGGTGTCTCATGAAGACTGAAATAAATGCTTGACAAATGGTTCAAACGGATGCAAAAGTGTATTGATCATAAAGGAGAATATTTTGTAAAACAACAAAGCAGTTTTAAATCAGAAATTACTCTGTTTTAATTATTACGCTCAAATATAAATGATGTCCCTCGTATGGAAGTTTAATACAATCTGCTAGTACATTTTGAAAAATGGAAAATTCTGAAAATTCTTACATGTGAAGGGTAGTTTTGGGTTGTTGATTTTCTTGAAAATCTTGGTCATGTAAACCTAGAAGATAAACTCATAGGTTTTTTTTGAGCGGGGGGGGGGGGGGGAGGGCTGTTGTATATTCACATAGATATTTTTCTTTGAATGATGATTTTTTTTCCCTTTCAAAATATGTGTTTTTGTGATATCTCTACATCGAATTTTTAAGAGAAATATATCCCCACCTTCTTTGCTTACTAGGTATGCAAATCTTTTACAACACACTATATATAGATAATATTTTTTTTCTAGTACTTTATCCGACATTTTTGTGTGCCAAATCACCATTTTTTTATTCTAGAGATATTGTACACGAGTATGAATTTCGCTAACATATAGCGACGCCCTAATTAAAGGTTTGTCTATCGCTTCACTCTCCTGTATCTTCCCTGGTAACTACAAAGACAGATTTTCAACTAATTATAGTGATTAACGTGAATTACAGTATCACACTAAGGGGAAAAGTCGTTAGCCGTGCGCGGGATTTGCGGCTGACATTTTATTCCCTTATATCTTATGATTCAAAACAATGAAGATGAGAGGACAAGACCAGCTATTAGACAAATTATTATTTCACAATAATAATAATAATAATAATAATAATAATAATAATAATAATAATAATAATAATAATAATAATAATAATAATAATAATAATTTAAACCGTAATTAAACAAAAGTGTCTCTAAGGAGCAGAAACATTAATTTTGTACAGATATCTAAAATAATAGAAAAAGGAAAACGTAAAATTATTAGAAAACTGTTAGGTCCACAAGTTGTAGGTGAAAAATACAGACTTAGAAAAAAAAAGGATATAAAATATACAGACATCCATAGCGATATTAGGAAACGAAGGTTAAAATTTTATGGACATATTAAACGATCAACTTCAAATAGGTTCATAAAACAAATTATGGAATTTTACGGAAATAGAAGTAAAACACAAGTAGACACTGTGACATGGATTGGTGGAGTAAAATGATTTAAAATTGGCAGGGACGTCTTTAGAATGAAGGTGCATAAATGGCAAGTTGACCAAGAGAGGGCAAACCGAAGAAAAAGACTGGGGCGACGTGGACAGGCGAGAGAAAGAAAGCCCAGCCAAAGAATGAGACAACTTTGGAGTCACAGAAGAGCTAAGAAACCCAAGTATTTTGCGTAGTGCTACATGGACTCCTTCGAGTCACGTGTTGCAAATCTTCTTCGGAGATACTGGCCATCTCTTCCGGTATATTATTTTACAATTCTTGTAATGTCTGGAGATATTATTTATAAACTTTGTCTTTAAACTGCCCAAGATGAAAAAAAAAAAAAAAATCGCACTGCATAGGTTTTGCGGATCGACCGGGCTACATCCCTTCACTGATCCGTTACCAAAGGCATCAAGCTGCATGAGATGCAGAACGGTCTTTGTTGAAACATTCGTGTGTGTATTCGTTCTTCAACTGTCAATTGAGGGAATAACTGCTCCAAAATTACGGCTTTGTAGGTGCAGCATTAATTGTTTGGTGAAAGAAATAGCCTCGCAGCACACCGAAAACCGAGCTCTGGATTATGTAGTTGATTTAGATGTATGATTTCTGGATTCTCGAGAGGCAACTTTACAGGATCCCAACGCAGGTTTAAGCATTCGCTTTATCTGATGGCACCAGGATAGAAAAATAATATCTCATAAGTATAGTGTATAGGGGACAGTAAAACTAAATGATAGTAGGTACATAGAGTCGAGTAACACAAGCTTTTTTACTTTCTGTATTGCGTACCGAATGTAGATAAGGGAAGGATTGTGTTCACTCAAAAATTCGACTTCCAGAAATAAATGTAGACCAGAAATGTAGACATTTTAAGATCTAGCTAACTCCAAGTTTACCCTGCTTTTCATTTGAGTTATGCTTTCAGATTAAAGGCCGGAGGCGTGAGCCTTTATTCATAGCTATACTGCACATGGACTGTACGCGCATATAAACAATTGCAGGTAGGTACAGTCTTACCATGACATATTCAGCAAGAAGAAACAGAACAGCGTTATACTACACCTTGATCTTGCGTCTTCATACGCTTGTAAGGCAATGTTTCACTAGTTCGCAAAGTACTACGTTACGCTGTTTTCGACGTTTGCTTCTAGTGGCAGTTGTTTGCACATTTTGATGGCCGTGCTGTACATCTGACGCAATTCACACTCTGCGTCTAGCTAACTTTTATCACATGCGGGTGCACATCCCTCCGGCCTTATTTCAGACACACTCGCAAGCAGACATCCCCCGCTTCTTAAAGTGCTTTTGTTGTAGCATCCATTGGACAATAAAAAGTGTATTTTCAGTGACATCCATATCGTATTTTTGGGCGAAATACAATATTTCATGTGTGGGTGAGAAAGTAAAAAGGAAGGACAGAACCAAATGCAAAACTGTTTCGCAAAATATGGGACGATGGCCACCTTAGCTGTGCCTCTAGGGAAAACCACATAAATCTCTAGCCACGCTGGTCGGTAGCTACAAGAAATTTAACCTTAATTCCTACGAAATGCGAATAATCTCGTTCGATACATGGTTATCAGAATTCTTTCAGAGTATGACCTACATTTTACATTGAAGCTGAAGACAGTGAGAAAGAACGCGACTAACGTGACTGCTAACTTTTGAGATGCCAGAATAAGTATCCTAACACACTTGAGAATGTTGCCTTATCGCCATTCTGTACACAAAAACCCATTTCCTCATCTCAAGCATTCCAAATTACGGAGTAGCATTCCTGCTTAATAGTGCTAATGCACATAACCAAAATTACCGACAATGGAAACAATGCAAACAAAATAAATAAACATATAATCGTAAAATACCATCCAATCAGCTGCAACTGATGTTTACACAAAAATCCTCCTGTAATAATAATAATAATAATAATAATAATAATAATAATAATAATAATAATAATAATAATAATAATAATAATAATAATAATAATAATAATAATAATAAAATTCCAATAATTTCTGATAAGATAAAAAAGACTTTTTTTTCCTAGAATATAGATTTTGGCCACTCATTAATAGAAATACAGGGAGTGAAAAAGGAAACAAAAGGAAAGAAAAAAAGTTAAAAATAGTGGATAAGACAATATAACTTTATCTCTCACCTTATTTACTAAACACATGCACTATATAACGAAGTGAAAAGTGGAAGTATATTAAATAAGTACAACCCCATAAAAATGTACCTGTAAACACCTATTTGTAAACCACAAGATTAGTGCTAAAGCAACCTGCAAATAGCACTGAACCACTTAGACCAGTTATGCACAAATTTAACATTTAAAATATCTTTTAACGGCCGCGCCGTGGCTGAGTGGTTCGACCGCTTGGCTCTCACCAAGGCAGCCCGGGTTTTCTCTGGGTCCTCCGATTTCCCCCGCCAGCATTCCACAATTGCTCCAACAATTTTCCAATTTCATCTCGCCTTCTCCCACTCATTCATACCAGTCATCTGGTTGATCAGCCATCCTAGATTCTCTCTCTCACTGATCCAGAGATTCCATTCCTCAATCCGTATAAACGTCAAGAGGAAGAACAATACCCTGACACAACGTGAACAAACCTAAGCCAGACCCCACAACGTAATACTGTAATTTTTCTTCGATAAATACAGACACTATGGGAGAGAGAATCAAGACAATGCCATTTTTGTTTCCATTGGCAATTGTAGTACAAAAATTACAGCTCAATCTCCGATATCAATGTGACAATGACCCCTTGTTTGAACTTGTTTCTATGATCTTAAAACATAATTTAGTTACCATCATTTTTTTATGTGAAAACAGTTTATTCATACTAGACAATATCATTCACAGAAAAAGCGAACTAGAGAAATCTAACTCATATACATGAACACATCAGGAAAAAATTTCTGTTTATAAAATTGAAACTATTATTTGTGGTCAACTTTCGCCATTTATCCTCCTTTTGTATAAGGTCCGCTCTTTAAATGGGCCAGAAATGTATATATGCATGTCAAATTTCCGTGAAACTTGACTAACCTGAAACTACGAGTAGTTATTCCCACTGTGTGGTTGGCATTACTTCTGGTTAGTTCAAAGTCGGTTATTTTGAATTCTTGAGAACTTAAGGGCATATTGTTTTAAAATGAACAAACACTCCTTAACCGACATGGTTCTCAGAATTCCACTCTATACATGGATAAAAATCGTATAATTTTTATCGGAAGCCTCTTTATCAGTTATTTTTTCGTGCCGTAAAACTGCGACATAGGACCATTGTCCGTGCTGTACAAGTCTAGCCAGACTTCTTTCCTCTCTGCTTCCAACTCCGCAAGTAGATTGTCGCAGGCTTCCGTAAATGGGAGTGAGTGTCCGAGATCTTCAAAGAAAAATGGTTGTTTGTTGAGGATGCATGCTAGTCTTGAGGGGGTATACTTAGAAAAGCAAAGAGCTCTTTTTAGGAAAGTTGCTTTGATTCTTTCTAAGGCTGAGAGATTACGTTTGGTGAAGTGACTGCAGATTACTTCTATTCCATAAATGACGGGCATTATTTTGATCTTGAAGAGCTTTATGACAGCCCCTAATGACAACTGGATTAGATCCTTAATTCTATGCATCATTATTGTGGCCTCAGAGTTTTCCTGCACCCTTTATCTCCTTATAAAGATTCTTAAGCCCGCATGCAGTCCTTTTCGGCACCCAAATTGAGTAAACTTTTACTACAATCTCTAAAACTGGAATGTCTGAAATGCGCAAAAATTATATGGGATGGCTGATTAAAGCAGAAAATACACTAACATCCATAAATAAAAAAACCCGAACTTAGGTGAAGCTAATGTCGCAATTAGCGTTTACCTTTTACTTTCTATAGCACGTACATATTGGGCAGAGAAGTATTGTACTCCAGATTTCATACCCATATGTCAATGGAAATACACACTTTACAGATGAACGGAGTAATATTTATAACTCATTTTTAGAAAAATATGTGTATGAGCATAGCTCAAAACTGATAAGCTGGTTAAACGGCAAGCATCTTTCTGGGATGTGATACAAAATTTCGAAGGAAACCTCCACTAAAACTACCATTTATATGGGTAATTTTTCGGAAATTTCCACTATCTTAAAAATAAGTAACGATTTTTATTAACTAATGAAACGCGTATCTTGAATATTCTGGAAGCATCTCTTTAATTTGCCCAACTGTTAAACCACAAGAGATAGACAAAAATGTTATTACAGAAAATGTAAACTGCTCTAAAAGCACGCAATTTATATAACATTGCTTTATGGAATTAACAATTTCAGAGATATTCTCTGTTATTAGTTTCAGTTTTAAAATATCTTATGATATTCCCAAACGGAAAACCGTTATTAATTTATTTTCCGTAGATATCCAAAGAAAGCAAACTTTGAAAGTTATTATACACTGACCAGCTCTTAAAATATTTTATTATCCCTTAAATACACTAAATTCACCAATTGCATTTACAAGGAAATATACTAAAATCATTTTTATAAATGTTTATCTCGATTGACGTGAAGTAGACAGAAGAATAAGCTTATGAAGAACAGTCTGCAAAGGAATGGGTTGAAATCACCTGAATGTAACGCATTCGTGTTTCCTGCACCCTCTCTTAATGCCCACCAAATCCCTAATATTGAAGATTTGTATTTAATACTTCAACCAGTTTTGCTCACTGAATGACCATACTTCTATTTTCTAGTCTTCCCGTCCCCTTTGTTGGATTCAGAGCTGTCAAGAGTTAGTTATGATAGTGGAAAATGACAAAGCGCAAACTAAGTTCTATAAGTGAAAAATGACAAGCTCTCGCAAATATACGAAATAACTCTTATTGCATTTTCCATGTAGGTGTTAACAAAAGGTAGTTTCCTATGAAATGGTCTCAAAATTGTTTTCCTCTCATAAATCACATCCAATGTCATGCTTATTTCACGCTTAGTCTACAACCCTTGAGAGCACATTAACGGCATTATGCTGCAGTTATTTTCTACTGTTACTGCAAGCAATTTCTTGTTTCCTAAGCTATTTACTTAAGGAATTATATACATCCTGAACACTTTATACTTTACGTATTCACTTTTTCTTTCCCTGTTTCCGTAAGATCTATAATATTGAAATTTTGCGTGCTTAAAATTTAAAGCATTTCCACATGTGCAAAATTTGAATAACCTTAAAGTACGACGTGAAAGAAATTTTTATGTCATTAAATAGTGGACGATTAGGATTTTTGTTTCAAATTCCTGCTTTTTTTGCTTGTATCAATGCTACACTGTATTGATTATATTTACTGAACTAGTAAAAATGCAGCTGATTATATTTTTCTATGTTCTTTTTGTGTAAACAATGAACCAATAAAAATATTACTCGGTTAGCTTTTGAATTCACTATCTACCTTTGCACCATAGAAATCATATTACAGAAATCAATATAAACGCTGAACTTCTTTAATCATTTTAGATAACATTATTTCATTCTTTTTAAAATGCTCGAAAATACAAATATTACTGAACGGACTTTTAAGGTCATGTGAATACCTTTTAAAACAATTGATCATGACATTGTCAGAGAAGTTTTCAACTCTATGAAGTGAGAAAAAAATTTAAAACTAACGGCGTACGTGTAATTGTCTTCCAAGAATTCTGCAATGAGGCCTGTTCAATGCGATAATACCATGCTTAATGCACGGTGTCATTTTCGTAAATAATGCATCTTTAACAATAAAATGTATTTCTTTTACCAAAGTTTGAAAATGACTTTAAAACAATAACCTTATTAAAATTATTTTAGAATTACTAAATTTTCGAACTTTCATTTAAAGGACTGTACTAGTAATTTTGCGTCAAAGGGGCATTTGCACGTTTCTTAAAATCTTTAGCGTTATTAAGCAATTTCTTCCATTTGCAAAGACACAACACAGTTTGTGTCTATACGAAATACACAAATACAGTTTGTAAATTTACAAATTCAAAAACAAATACAGTTTGTAAATCTACAAATTCAATGTTCTTTTAATTTGTACTTTTCCTTTTTTTTTTAATCATAGTATTTGCTTATGGTAAATATGGGAATTAATGTATTTTACCAGAAACTTCGATAAACAGATAAAGTAAAAAAGGAGTATTTTTAGAAAGGGCATTCTCTCTCTCTCTCTCTCTCTCTCTCTCTCTCTCTCTCTCTCTATCTATCTCTCTTTCTCTCTCTTCAATGAATAGCCCTTCGAGTCCTCCTGGATTTGAATGAGTTTTTTTACAATCTTCGCACCTGATAAACCGTAAAAACTTAAGAATTCATCATGCAAACATTTTGATTGCATCAAAACATTAATGTCAAATATAATTAACTGTTTCACTTTCAAGATGTTCATTATTAATGGTTTGAATTTTCAAATAATATATGTTCAAATGCGAAGTTGCTAGCCACGTTTATTTTCCTCACATGTACCTACTACGGAAAAGTGTTGCATTACATCCAAAAATTCAATGTCGAGATTTTAACGAAAGGCGTGATTTTAAAGCCACTTAAATTCACCCGTTCCCTAAAAAAGCCCCGAGTTTGTAAGTGAACACCTTAATATATAAAACCGAAAAGTCGGTTGAATAAATTTAAGTTCAGCCTTCCGGGATGCGACACAATGGTTTTAAAGAAACCCTTCCACATTCCTAATTCTCCTTTACATGGAAAAATATTCGAAAATTATTTTTTTTTTCCTCCAAATAAGTCTAAGGATTGAAACACCGGCAGTTTAAGAAGTTTTCTAGCAACAGTCTCTGTGAAGTCCTCTTCACACTGAATGACTCATTTAAACCGTAGGATATAGACAAATGTTACTGCATAATAAACATAGATCCTGTTAAGGCGCACAATTTATGTTAAATGCATTTTTCTGAATTTAACTATCTCTAATTTATTCCTTGACTGTTCTGGTTAAGTTCAAAAATACACTTTTCTCTAATAGAACGTGATTAATCGGTTTTGTGCGTTTCTCAACATGGAAATACAAAAGGATTTCAAAGTTATCACATAACGAACCGCTCTTAATATTTAATAAATATGACTGTCCTTAAAGTCTACAGTACTCCCCCTTGTAACTATAAGGAGATGTACAAAAAGACGCCTGAAAGTATTTACCATTAACACGAAATAGAAGGATAAGCTTTGAAAGAGTAGTTTATACAAGAGAGTAGAAAAAGTCGTATGACTGCAATACACAGTTTTCTCATGGTTATGCAGAGAGAAGAATATCATTACATAGTGACCAGCTGTTTTTGCTTTAGCCTACAGAAATGTGCAATAAAAGCATATCTGCAGATATTTATCTTGATTAACAAGTAGATAAAAGAATAATCTTTTATGAGTGAAGCTTAGTGTGGACAGAAATAGTTGTGTATGTAACATAAAAAGTATTATTATTATTATTATTATTATTATTATTATTATTATTATTATTATTATTATTATTATTATTATTATTATTACCTCCGGTTCGTCCAAATTATTATTCCAATTTTAAAGGTTCTAAAATTCCCTATGTTGAAGATAAATACATCGGTTTAGTTTTACTAAACACGGACAGATTAAGTAGTTTACCAACGTGAAGCACTTCCCTAAATTTAACAAACAAAAAGGAAGTATCAATTCTTATAATCTTGGGCGTATGCATACAATTTCTCATAAGCGTGCCTATCGATTCGTTCACACGAAACTGTGGTGCTTTGAAAGATCTAAACTGAAGCAATATAGAATACAGCTGTTTAATAGTCCATGGTGTCCTTATTACTTATGTTAATTTTATAACTTCCTTTCAGGCAACTCCTATTCGACATAAATGGCAGAATTGAAGTAAAAATCTTATATGCTACAATAATATTACTTTCTCTGTCATAATAGTGCTGTTTGTATATAAACTCTAACCACTATTCTTACGAAGGCTTATTTTTCTAGCTACTTATGTTAAACGAGACAACCTTTTCAGAAACAATTACACCTTACACGTTGCGTTTGTCGGTATAAAGAAATTGAAAGGAAAGTCAAATGTTTAAAAATATGACCAATAGTTGCCTCAACATTCCATACATTTCCCATGACTTCACGAGAAACAACTGAACACGACAAAACTTTTAAAACAGTAACAATGACATATTCGAGCCAAAATTAACGGATGTCTCGCAAACGACGAATGCCACAAAAACTGTTATTCGAAGTCAACTGAATATTCTACTGAGATCAACTATTTTAAGTGGTAGGTATTTTTGTCTAAGTTTTCTAGTATTTACACATTTCTTTCTAAGAAAATGAGTGTTTCATAAGCTATTCCCATAAAATTCCAGATGTGGTAATTTAATCAATCCTTTAGGACAATTTTTGAGGATATGAACGGTATCGAAACATCTCCGCGGAAAGTGTAGTTTAAATGCAAGGCATTTTCTATAAAAATCTTAGTTTTGCATGTTTGAAAGATGTCTTAAATGCAAGTTGAATGTGTATCTGACACTTAATTTTTAATATACGTTATTAAAAAAACACACACACAGTAGCGCTGACTTTTTCTCTAACATTTTTCTTTTTATTCAACGGACTTCAAAGCGTGTATTTAATTTGAAATCTAGACACCGAATTTCTGGGTGGAATATAAGACTTCCTCTTGCTAGGTGGTAGCGGTAGGTGGTGTAGAAAATAAAAATGACAAGAAAAGAAAAATGTCTTCCTAAAATGTGAAACTAAGATTTCATTGAAAATACACATGGTTTAAAGGAGAATACCCTCCTAATAAAAATAAAATAGATGAGAAAGGAATGAAACGGATCATAGCTATCTAGAAGTCGTGAATCTCATTAGAATTCACATTGTAAAATTCAAAGGCATGAATGTCGTATATTAGGACCTTAAAGCAATTTTTTATGTCCTTAGGGCTAGATAGATACTGAGAAAATTAGAGAACTTGTTTAAGGTCCGAAAAAATGCCGGAAACCTGTAACAACGTAGCAGATCTTGCGAATGAGCAGGTTTAAACTATGTGTTTCTCGGAAATATAAACACTTGGCTTTGAAAAAAAGAAATGTATAGAAATATACGACGTCATTAAGTGGTTGCTGCTGTTCAAAGCGATCATGCAGAAAAATAAATGTGGTAGTATTCCCGGAATGACGTTATTTCTTTGTCATTCTACGTGCTGCCCATCAGCCTTTCACTCAAGTGATGAGTGCATCATCACTTACTGTTTCTACAAGCAAATATGTTAATGACTGAGCAAAGAGTTTACCATTAGATACATGTACAAATAATGTGTTCTCTGATTAACGCCAACTGTTTGGTTTTTCCTTCCTCTAATACTATTTATAGTAAACAGATGGAGCATCCACACAGAAAACCTATACTGACATAGGTAAATTTTGATACCTGAATAAAAAGCATGTTTAGATAAATCCGCGCACGTGCGTGTACAACATAATTCGATCAAAGTATCGGTTGAACAACAAACCACTGATTAAGCGTAGTATCTTCCAAGAATGGAACAAGAGGATTTCCAGGAACCCACTTAGGCAAACTAACCTTTTTATCGAAAATGTTTCCAAAAATTTTATTTTGTCAAGAACTGCTCCAATAAATTTGATTAAAATGCCATGCTGTGACCTAGGCCAGCTCTCGCGGTCGCTTAGCTAATTTGATCTAGTACAAATGTGCACTGCTTTTTTTCATGTTTCTTCGCGATATATAAAGTTTTTATCAAATCAATATATATATATATATATATATATATATATATTGATTTGATAAAAACTTTTCTGCACACAGCTTTCACAGTGTAGTTTTGCCAAATTAGAATTACATATTAACATGTAACATGTATACAGAAAGTCCCAAAATTAAACCGACAAACTTTGGAAGCTGATAGACAAAATTATTTTAAACACTTTTTAAGGACTGTTTTCTGCTGCGGTACTTCGTTCAAGCGCTAGACGTGTTACGTCAAAGCAAATGTTGAAACGCACGCCATTGCGATTAACATAAATGCATCGGCGTGCCGTACTCTGGCAAAGACCAGCTATTTATCTGATTTCGCCACCTGCGCTGGTTATACCATAAGGTCCTCTTCAGGTTCAATGGGTATTTCATGCACTGTAGTCATCATGTGCCCAGCAAAAAGTCAACTGAAGTAAGGTTAGGGGAGCGTGCCGGCCAGGTAATGGATCCACCTCTGCCTATCCAGTGACTGCCGTATGTAGCCGTAAGATGACGACGTACTTCAGCTGGTGCCCCATCATGTTGAACCACATGACCTGTCTGATATGAACAGGAACTGTTTCTATTAGATCAGAAAAAACTTGTTGCAAATAGAAGTAATTGTAAGCACTGAGTCGGGCCAGCAAAGTTTATGATCCTATTAAGAAGCTATCACAATACCGGCCCACACATTATCACCAAATCTCAGTTGATGTGACCTCTGAAATATATCATGGGGATTTTCCAGCGCCCAAACATGTGAATTCCGACATTTAACTAACTGCTCACGTGCGAAAATTGCTTCATCTGTGAATATGACTCTAGCGCTTATACGAAGACCGTAGCAAAAGCTTTCCTTAACAAAAAGTGTTTAAAATAATGTTATTTATCAGCTCCCCAAGTTTGTCGGTCTAATTTTGGGACACCTGTATGGATGTTACCCACCGGTAATTCCAAAAGTTTTTAAGGTTATGATATTAGGTCTATGTGTCGTTTTTTTCAATCTTCTATTGTATTGATTTGGTGTAGGATTTGTTGGATCTGCCGTAACAAAGGATTAGAATGTGGTAGAAATGAGTTGTACAGTCTCGTAGCTTTCTCGGATTGCGGCGTAATAGGATGGTTCACCAGCTGGAGAGTCAAACGACCTCGCAGTAGGGGCACTCAATGTGCATCACGTCAGTTGTCCAACTGATAGCTCAGCAAGTAGGTACGTCACAGTATATTCATATCTTGAGTTTTGTGGAAACAACCTCTGAGGTTTTCTTCATTCTTAATGACTTTTGCATAACTGGCAAACCGTCAGATATAGAGAAAATCTCACTAAACAATGTAAATATTGTTAAAAAAAAAAACACAATCTACTTCATTAACTCAGTTGTGCAACCCAAAACGAAATAGACTTATTTTTAGCGAGCATGTCTAACTGCGTGTCCATTGCTTTCGGAGTAGTTGACTGCGTTGCATCTCCTGAACCTCCTCAGTCCAAATCAGTTTATAAATAAATTCGATGAACTGCATGTCACGTACTGGAAGTTCTCGCAGCTGCAAATTACTGTCATACACTTTCGCTTTTGAATGTATTAGCAAACACAATATATAGCAGACTAAACCCATGTTCTTTTACGAGAGAGAGAGAGAGAGAGAGAGAGAGAGAGAGAGATGAATCAACTGGAGACTTTAAAAAGTTTAAGCCTTGTGCATAATTAGAACGCACATAGTAACTGCACAAGATGTCTCCTAAAGTTTTCTGCGCATTCATCTTTTAAAACTAAGAGACCGATTTTAGAAACAGAATTGAAGTTAGTCTATTAATTATATTATTTGAAGAGAAAGGGGGCTTGCAAATGTCTTTGTGTTAACATTAAATGCACAGAAATTGGGAGGTATTATAGCACTTTTTTATTTTAGAAAACAACTGTATTTTATTAAAACATACTGAAACTCTTGCCAAAATAATTATGCTAGAATTTCGTTTTTTATAGAACATATTACTTCAGAGAAACCACCTACATTGTTAATGACTTTTAATGTGTTAAGAAAATTATATTTTGAACAAGAGCTCTATGCAGCAAACCATTTCTTACAGAGAAAATAGACACTCACTTGCTGGTCAGTTAGTGGTCTATACCGTTCAGAACTTTGAACTCTAAAGCAGTGTGAACGACAAACTAAGCAGACCATTTGCTAACTATATACGTGGATTCGGAGCACGAAGTTTGCGCATGAACCGGTTGCTGATGTAGAAGGGGCGAACTGCCAAAATCAATATATAAATGCCCTTCAAGGAAGACTTCGGTTCCAAATTTTCTTTCAAGTGTTTGGCTAACATTAGCTCTCCACGTGTACGGAGCCTAAAGCGTAAAAAAGAAAAGAAAGTGAGAAAACAAAGCGCAGAAACTTCCTTTTGTTAACTTTGGTACTGAAGGCACAGACTTACAAAGAAGCGCTCTATGGTAAGGCACAAATTGGAGTTTCAGACTCCTAACCTTGTTTATTGACCAAATTGCTAATTTTCGGCGAGCATATATGATATTTATTTTAACCAACCTATCTACTCAACGGTCCTCAGCTCTTGCAAAAGGATGGTAGTGATTTAAGGGAGGCAACTTTGACATATTTTCTGACACAGTATATTTATAATGTGATTTTAAATTATATAAGGAATATGCTCTAAGGGACCTACGGCAGATTTATGAGATTTTCTACAATGTTTATAGATTTTTATTTTTTATGCTGCGTCTTTGATTCTAAATAGCTTTCTCATTTTATATTTTTCATATCGCATATTTGAAAAAAAAAAAAAAATGAAATACTTCCTGAAGTACAAACTTTTTTCCCCCTTCTGTAGAGCTTTTTCACAAAAGGAATGACCCTATTGTGTGTTTCAAATGGGATGATGTTTGTCCTTGAGCGCTACTAGACGAGCAACCAATCGGAGTCCTGAGGTGTTGTGGTATGACATTCCCCCTAAGTGGTGTGTGTCGAGCGCCAACCTAATCAATCTATAATAAATACTATTCGTGCTCAGACAAAAATTCGATTTTGCAATATACTTACTTTACATATTGTGCCTTGAATGACAAAGTATTAGCAAATATTAATAGCCCAAAAAGCACAAACTTTAGGTGTAATATAACCGCTGCATCCAAGTTTTACACTGTAGCCCAACAAGGCAACTTCTTCAGATACTACAATAGAACAATTGTACCAGTTTCAGACAAAAGTAAGAATTATCGCAAAAAATTCTGATAAAATTTAAATGTTATATTGGAAATATTAATACAGGCTAAAGTACCTAGTGTAATGACTTAAAATTGACCAGCACTACAGTACTTTCCTTTCTCCTTTTTAGTCTTCTCTATATGCACTTTGGTTCTTCCTGGTCGGCTTCAGCTGTTCTGTGGGGAGCGGTTTCATACTTTTTACGCGAATTTATCAATGCTATTTTTCTTCATATTCCCGTGATTTTTTTTTCAGTTTAACTAAATTTTATTTCTCATGAAGTAATGCATTTCATATTGCATTCAAAACTGGCATAATAACTGATACTTCTAATCTTTCTCTGGAAACAAAGGAGCATGTTTTCCACATTGAGGAATACAAACTTTCATTTGCATTGCAAGTTCCATCTTGGGTGCATCTTGACAAAAGCTCAGTACAGGCTATTTTTGGTACAATGGTAGTATTTTTATAAGCATAGCAGAAGAAAACTGCTCAGAAATAAACTTAGGATCTCTGGCATTTTTTTAACTTCTGAAATACTTCTGCTGTATAATCACCACGAATCTTTTCCAAAAGGACATTTACTATATTTAGGGCTTACATCAGTAGAGGAGCATTAATACCGAGTGGCATAAATGGCAGATTTCATCCTATCTATAAGGAAAATTCGAGACACTTCTTGCCCGGAAGGGACTGTTGCCTGCGGGGTTAGTTCCAGTTATCTTGAATGACGCTCCCGTGGCACTGCTATGTGCCACACATCGTTGGTACAATAGCGACAAACCTACCTACAAACATATTATGTACTTCCAGTCTTTTATCATTTTCAAGCATACGTTAACGTGTTGCAACTGAAATATTGGAAAAGACATGCAGGACTTGGTTTTTGTAATTCAAGTGTACAATGTATACTGCATGTATTGGTTTTACCCCACATTAATACAGGGATTTAGACTGAATTATGAATTATTGTCAAAAAAAAAAAAAAAATCTTCTTAATGAACTTACATGACTTTTTCTACTCACACTTGTGCGAACCTCTTTCAAATGCTTATTCGTCTATCTACTCCAGGTTAGTCTAGATATAAATGTTTTATAAGATATTTCCCTTATAGGTACGATGAGAATAGATCAGAGTAGACTTAACAGCACATCGCTATGTAATGGCTTTAACATTTTATTCGCTTTGCTGGTCAGGAGAAAAAAAAGGGAACATACACTTCATATCTGAGTAAATGTATATTGATAATATTGATAACAAAGCATATCTTGAAAAAGTACATTTTACAACGTGTGTGTGTGTGTGTGTGTGTGTGTGTGTGTGTGTGTGTGTGTGTGTGCGTGCGTGTGCGTGTGTGTGCGTGTGCGTGTGTGTGTATGTGTATGTGTTTTTTCCATTTTTTGTGAAAAAATGTATTTCTTATGATTTACTGGTTATGCAAAAGACATTCAGAATGAAGAGGACTTAAGTTATTTCCAGGTAATTGAAGATAGGCTTTTATTGTTTTTTTGTTTTTTTGTTTTTTTAAGAAAATGAACATTTTACCACAAAAAGAGACGTTTTGGTTGGCCAGGTTTCTCGAAAATCGTCGCGTCGTATCCTCGGAGCATGGAGAACTTGAATACAGAGTTTGGTATTTAACCAACTGTGTGTTTTTTAAATAAGCTGTTACAGACGCTCTCACGCACACATACACGCACCTTTTTCTAAAAGTGGTTTTGAGGGACCATAAGAATGAGTATTTCCTGCGAAATCTCGTTATCGAGTTTTGGGTAATGTAATACCTTCTCTACCTACAATGTACGTGGTAGAGAAAGTATAAAAACCTTGTAGAAGAAAAAAACGTGTTATGACACGCAGTGATTTTAATGTACTTCTTTCCACTACAACTCCTATCCGGTCTATTTTTTTTTCTTCTGCTTACAAAGAATGGTTGTTTGTTTCTTTTTGTCTAACAGGGACCCAATCTGTTTATTTTCTTCTAACAATCTATAAACTGTGGATTTTTTTAGGAACAATAGCACCAGAGAATTTTTGTATAAATTATAGCTGACACTCCAAATATGTCTATTCTAACAAACGTAACAGTACACACAAGCCTTTTTTCTTAGGCGACCTCAAAACGTACATTTCCAAC
Source organism: Mantis religiosa (assembly GCA_030765055.1). Classification (NCBI taxonomy): domain Eukaryota; kingdom Metazoa; phylum Arthropoda; class Insecta; order Mantodea; family Mantidae; genus Mantis; species Mantis religiosa. Next base: position 108,507,877 of record CM060951.1, on the reverse strand, counting down.
GAAATCCTGTATCGAATTTTTGGGGAGACTAGCTTAAGGCTGGAAGGTGTGCGTTTTTCCAAAGATATTGCACATGGACTGTACTGTTATCGGTCGCGCATGTAAACATCTGCAGGTAGGTACAGCCTGACAACGATAACCGTCTAATGCAGCACAACTTACAAGCATCATAAACTACGATTCTGCAATTGCACTTAAACGCTTATATATACTGCATTTATTAAAAACAATATCGTCTCACAGTACATTACACTGGGCTACAATATACGTTCGTAAATTATTAAATGTGAAATTTCGACGCCTGGCGCTGAAGCAGTTTTTAAACGGCGAAAAACTTTTTTCGATCTCACACGATGTCAGAGGTGCAAATCTAAACAATTCCACTCTCATTTGGCTTGTTTTCCTTCTTACTAATTTTCAAACTTTCACACACAGCTTGATACTTATTGTTCTTGATTAGAACGTTCTGGAATTCAGCTTTCACCTTTTCGATACCTGGCACAACAGGTATCCTATTAATTGAATTAGGTAGGTTTTCTGTTATCACTTGGACATGTCCAAACCCGATTTTTTCTGTTTAATAGCTTTGGACTGATTGCAAAATTATTGGATATGAACTAAAGATTTTCAGATATTTCATGTGACATCAGAGACTTACAATATTTGCAATAGTCTAGTGGCTCCTATTTGCACATTTGATGGCCGTGCTGTACACCTGACGTCATTCATACTCTGCGTCTAGCTAACCAATATCGCATGCAAGCGAATATCCCTTCGGCCTTTAGTAATAACATATTTGCCTACTATCCGTATGGTAGAGAAAGTAAAGTGTGTGTGTGTGTGTGTGTGTGTGTGTGTGTGTGATAGAGAGGGGGGAGAGGAGAGAAAGACAGATTTTAAGTATACTTAAAACCATCGATTTGGGCAGGAGATTTGAACTCCCGACATTGGGATCAGTGAGTCAGCGTCTAACCACCTGAACACCCCGACACGAAGAGGAGAATTGAGAGAGAGAGAGAGAGAGAGAGAGAGAGAGAGAGAGAGAGAGAGAGAGAGAGAGAGAGAGAGAGAGAGAGAGAGAGAGAGAGAGAAAATCATAATCAAAAAACGAAAAGTCGCTAATTAGAAACTTGATCTTCCAAGGATGAGACAGAAAAACTTTCAAAACGATTCCCTTACTTAAGCTATCCTTTACATGGAAAAATTTTCATTGTATTTATATTCTCAAAATAGCTCTTTTTCACTTTAAAATACTATAGCTTTAAGAAATTTGATGACAAAAAGTATACCTCCTCATTATGAATGAACTTCATAATGTTATACAAGTGGCAAACCTTAAAAACGCACACAATTTGGAAGAGAAAAGGTATCTTATTAAAACACTGTTTATACCGAATTCATATTTTCACATTATCCACTTCTGAGATTTCTTGTTACTGATTTGGATTTTTAGTATACATTTTCCTTTCATTTACTTCTCGTAATACTATACAGAGTGGAATTCCACAGCCAACAAATAACTTCCTCTATGTTCGATGGTTAGCACGTTAGCTGCCAAATCCTGGGTTAAATGGGAATTTTTTCTTTGGCTACGATTATTCCCCATAGATTGAAACGTAGATGGGTGTGAATTTAAGGGCAGATTAAAAGCCCTATCTCGCCAAAGTTAAAATTGCTAACTTAAGACGCACTTTTCTCTGGAACTAATTATCAATGTGAATATTTTACAGCTGTTTCAGGCAATGGTTTGAAGTACGGGATCTAGTTTTCTGATATAATGTATATTTATGTAATTGTTAAAAAATGTTTACAGCAACAATTTCTTTCTTTAATTTACTATACAAAAAAGCAATTTAGAAAAATAGTTCACTGTTCAACACAAATGTAGATCCACATCTCTGTTATAGTCTGCTTGATAAGTGTTGAAAATTTTAGATATTTATCTTTCATAGCTTTTATGCAAGTGTACTTTTATAACAGAAAATTTAAAATTCCAATGTTTACTATTTTTCCCTCGCACACGTCTATCTTCACACTAGTTGTACCAATCGCTGCAATGTAAATTCCACTATAAAATGAGCTAAATTTTATATTTTTAACCAATTGGCTCAAAACGTTATGAGTTTTTTCCCCTCCTGAAATGATAAAAATGAGGGTCCAACGCAGCACAGTTTTCAAAAATATATTAAAAATATTTGTAATTTATTCCTAACACTAAACTACATATCAAAATGATCAGAAAATGTCAAATAGTAATATAATCCTAAAAATAAAAATGTCATTTTTTAAACCAATTCACGTTTTAATCTGCCCTTAATCGAAATTTGACAACCTGATGGCTAATTGGTTTTGACGACCAAAAACAAGACAGCAAAAAATATTATTTTAACGATCTGACCGTGGATCCATCCTGTATCTCCCCTCACACCTTGTTCTTCCAACGAATAACTTTTATTTTCATTAACCTGAATTAGAGAAGAATAATTTGTTAAAAACAAAATGGGTAGAGGAGTCCTGTGCATATAATATATCCGATTTTTATATCTTGCAACTACAGACGTTTACAAAAATGCCAGAAGTTTTAAAATAGCTAGGTACACCACCACAAATTTGGTTACAATTGAATACGTACTTTCTTTTTTGTATTTCTCCTTCAATTAAGCTCAATGAACTCAGAACAGATATATAGCTTGATCTTAAGAACTTTTAATCTGATCAAAACAAAATTATAGGCAAAAGGACTTTATATTTAGTGTTTATGCAACAAAATATCTAGGTTCACCTTGAATCCAGGCTAATCTTAGCTCTGATCTCAGATCAACTGATTTATGGAATCGGACTTAAATTTATCGGGACATAATTGTATGTCATTTCCTCTCTTCTGTATACAACTGATTAATTTTCAGCTCCGCGGTTTCATCAGACAGAAAACATTTTGAATGCGACGTAATTTGATGACTTCTCTTCAGACATAAAGTGACAGCTGTGAGGGTACACGATGGAAAAGTTGCAAAAACTTGTTCCACTAACAGATAAGCCTGTTGTTGCTGCCACGTGGATAACTTGGTGGTGTCAGAGCATCTTCGTGCAAGCTAGGGCGAGGCGAAACTTCATCATGACCAAGATTAGCCGTTGGTCCATCCTACTCCCCCCTTGCTTCTCGACGTGAAGGTAAAGCTCCGTGACCTTGTGAAGGTCGCTCTTGCTCATCAAGGTGAACGGCCTAACAGTACTCGGTGCAAGTGCCTCGTGATGAGAAGCCCTCGGGGCACAACTTTTGTACTCCGTGGATGTTGTACTTCAGAGAAATGGTTTGGCTCTGCGGTATTTCTGGCTCCTTTTCGGGCACGTAACACAATACAGCACGTCCCTTGTAGGGAGGTCATGTCTCTTCTACTGCCGCATCCACTGTTGTTACATTATTATTATTATTATTATTATTATTATTATTATTATTATTATTATTATTATTATTATTATTATTATTATTAGTAGTAGTAGTAGTAGTAGTAGCAGTGAACCACTCATGGAAAAATTAATGGCAAATCTGTTTATCAGATGAACACTTGCAGAAATACTTTCATGATACATTTCCTTGTATATACAGGAGATACAGGAGGCTTAATCTCTAAAACGTTGGTCGCTATATGCTAGCTTTAAGTTTCTATACTCTTCTAAAGGAGCATGTTTAGCAAACTGAAGAGAAATTTAAACCACTAACAACGCATATCTCGTTAAAGTCACAACGTAATTTAAAAGATTGTGTACCTTAAGGAAATCTACATTTTTTGTGTCGTTTCCCCTACTTCTTACGTTTGGCAGTTGTACAAATTTATACACCATTCACTAAGAGCAAAAATAACTTCACAAAAATCTAAACCGCTGTACCCATAAAAAACCATAAAACAAAAATATTTACATGTAAAGTGTAGTTTGGAGTTAAGAGAGATAGTCCACTTAAAATCGAGAGCTTTGCATTTATCCACATTTATTTTAGTCTTTTCTGAATTGTGCTGATCACACGGACAGATGCGTATTTTGTTTTTTGTTTAGGGGACCTCAAAACAAGAATTTTGATGAGATTTTAATATCGATTTTGGGCGGTATACAAAACTTCCTCTACTTTCCGTAAGTAAATGACAGATAAACTGAAAAGCAGCATGAAAGCTGCTGATTTTGCACTACATCAGTAAATTAGTTACAATAATTGAGTTCTCCGAAACAAGAACCTCTCAATGAGGTACATTGGAGATTCGCTGCTTATGGTGTACACACAAACATATAAGATTAGTTAAATGACGCTTTTGGCAGACAAATACATGGATAATTCGAAAATCAATCGCAACGGCTGTAATTGACCCAATACGACGAGGGTGGTCTAAAAAGTTTCCGACCTCAACATGAAGATGGCAGCACTCGTAAGTAAAAGCTACTGAATTAGTTGTTTCATGTGTTTATGAGAAGTCCTAGTGGTTTTACCGGGAAAAACCCGAATCAGTTAGAGAATATAATGTCATGTTGGCAAGTTGGCCATAGTAGCTCAATGGTTTAGAGCGGCTGGACGGAGACCAAAAGATCCGTGGTTCAAATCCCGGCTACGGTACTGAATTTTCCAGTCTGGCTCTACCTATTCATAGTGCGTCTTACACACTAGTGTGAAAGAACTATTAATTTTCATTAATTGTACCTAATAGTGGTCCGAACTATAAAGCCCGGGCCTTAAAGTACTTACAGCACATTAAGTCGCCATTAAGGTAGTTGTCTCATGTATTTATGAGAACTACTAGTGGTTTACCGCGAAAACACGAGTCAGTTGGAGAATTTAATGTCATGCTGGCTATAGTAGCTCAATAGTTTAGAGCGGCTGGACGGAGACCAGAAGATCCGTGGTTCAAATCCCGGCTATGGCATTGAATTTTTGTCTGGCTCTACCCTTTCCTAGTGAATTTCGTTGTTCATCTGTTGACAGTAACTCACCAAAGTTTCAGCCATTTTGGAAGCTCAGTTGTTATGTAACAGTCGTTTGAGTGAGTTGATGTGAGTGTTTTTATGGAAATGGACAAAATCGAGTATTGAGCTGTCATTAAATATTTGTTTTTGATAGGTAATACGCCTACACAAATCAAAGATGAGTTGGATTCTGTGTATGCAGACTCTGCACCATCATTTACCACAGTGAAATTTAGGGCGGCTGTATTTAAACGTGGCCGTAACAGCTTGGAAGACGATGAACGTTCGGAGCGTCCGAAAACTGCAACTGCCGACAAAAACATCGCCAAAGTTTACCAATTGCTAGACGACCGCTGAATTAAAGTGAGAAAGATAGCAGAGGCTATGGAAATGTCAAAAGAACGTGTTTGTCACATATTAAATCAACATGTAGACACGAGAAAGTTGTCCGCCCGTTGGGTGCCGCGTTTGCTCGCGTTAGACCAAAAACGTGTTCGAATGAACATCTCCAACGCTCTGTTGGCGCAGTTTAGGCGCAATAAATCCGAGTTTTGGCGCATATTAATTACTGTAGATGAAACTTGGATACACCATTATACGATAGAAACAAAAGCAGTTCAAACAGTGGTCTGCAAAGGGGGAACCGGCTCCAAAGAAAGCATTTCTGGGCTAGTCATGGAGTTATTTTAATCGATTATCTTCAAAAAGGAAAAACCATTACAGGAGCATACTACGCATATCACTTGACAAGCTGAAGGCAGAATTAGCGGAAAAACGGTCACATTTGCAGAAAAAGAAATTCTTGTTTCACCAAGTCCACACCGTCTCACACCTCAGCGGTTCCAATGGCGGAAATTCAGGAATTACGGTTTGGACTCTTTGACCATACGCCTTACTCACCAGATCTAGCGACTTCTTTTTGTTCCTTCATCTGAAAATTGCGCTCGGAGGACACAGATTTTTGTCAAATGAAGAGGCAATCACCTTCGTGAACAATTATTTTGCAGAGAAAAACGTCGAGTACTCTTTGGACGGGTTACAGAGTTGGGAGCATCCTGAGACAGGTGTGAGACTATGTTAAAAACTAAAAACTAAAAAATCTGGAAAAATGTTTTAGGTCGGAAACTTTTCAAAGCACCCTCATACATAACAGGTAGGACTTTTCGCACATGTAATGAGATTGTTTTATATATTCACGTATGAATATCTGGTTGAGTAAAAAGTACTGGCTACCCACCACAAGAAGGCAAGAGGCGAATGAAGGGGAGAGGGGTATGAACTGTTTATCTACCCAGTGGATCTGTTTACTAGGAAATGAGTATGTGAGAGTGCATATGAACAATTTCTGGAACAACGCTGTTACAACTCTATGACGTAAATTATTTTAGAAAAGCTGTAAGTTATCAATATCCCCTCACATTACTATGACTAAAAATAAAGGGTGTGAGTTTTTAATAGCAACATTTATTTTTTTTTCTGCACTACTCTAGCCTTATGTCCAGAACGTACAAATAGTCGTTCAAACAGCAATTCAAATTTATTAGGACCTCACTGCGTGTGTACTGAGCACAGAAAAACGCATCATTACTTCAAATTGAGTAGGTTTTGAATTAAACAATGTAGTAAGCTACTGCAATATGTGGCTTTGGATTGAACAAATACAGAAAAAAGCTAAGCCAATAAGGATAGCAATATCTACTTCATTGCCAAATCTTCCTGAAAGTAGTCATGGCACAACTTATAGAAAGACAACGAATTAAAATACTAATGATGATTAGATATAACCCATTTTATATTGATGGAAACTTAAATCTGAAGTGTATTTACGTCTTCTAAAAAGTTAAATAATTCCTGCTAGTACTACTTTATTTTCTGGAGAAGGAGGAGGAATTCAAAATACCTTGTTCCAGCAAGATGGTGCCCCTGACCATTATGGAAGGCAAGTGGTGAACTATCTAAATCATGAATTTTCAGAAAGATGGATTGGCAGAGGAGGAAGTTTTGAATGGCCTTCAAGATATCCTGATCTGAACACCTTTGACTTTTTCTTGTGGGGATATTTAAAGTGGAGGGTTTACAAAGACCGACCAGAAGATCTTGAAGAGTTGAAAGGAAGAATTGGCTAGAAATGCAGCTGATCAGGGGAACATTATTTCTGGAAACACTGACTAATTTCATAGATAGACTTTGGCATTATTTGGCAGTAAATGCAGGTCATTTTGAGCAACTTTTGAAGTGCATTCATTATGTGTTACAGCATCACTAATTTTGTTATGAATATGTTTTCTTGCTTTAAATTACAGCTCAAAAAAGCATCTATCTGTACGTTCCGGGACCCGAGGACCAAAAAAGTGAAGAAAAAAATTGTTTCCATTAATACAAATTCATGCGCTATTCATAATAATAGTAATATGTCAACATGCTAATATCTTACAGCTTTTCAAAAAATATATCACTCACAAGACTATAACAACAAAGTTACAACTATTGTTCCATACTTTTTACTCAACCCGTATAGCTTTGAGCAATGCCTTCAAATGGTAAAATTGAATTTTCACTTAACCATTTCACCTCCAATGTAATATTAGAATACATAACGTCAGCTACAGATAATGGACACTGGTACTGTTTTCTAACTCTTTAATTTTAAAATTATTTACTTGAAAAAAAAAAAAACACATAATATTAGTAAATAAATGACTGTGTAAGAGCTCAAAGCTATACTCAAGTGCTTTCTCAGATTAGTAAAATTACATTTTTTTTTAATAATGCATAGCATAAGGGCGTCTTCCCTAAGGCAAACGCTTATCTCCCGGCCGCTGTAGCCAAGGCCACATTGGGAGAGGGCGGCGGGTTCAGTCCACCGACTTCCCCGACGTAAGGCGACTGACTGCTTGACCTTTTCAGAGCGATACCTTTCCCCCAGGTTGAGTGCACCACGGAACGGAACTCCCAGAGGCAAAAATCCTTACACAGGTACCGGGAAACAACCTCGAGTCCCTCGTGCCTGAGGTAGGCGCGCTACCAATGCGCTACGGGAGCAAAATATTTTAACTAGAGGGAAAAAATATTTTCTTAACTGTCTTGTGCATTCATATACTTCACTCAAGTTTTATACCGACATTTTCTCGTACCTCCAAGTAAAGTGAAAATAATTTAACTGAAGTTAGTGTTATTACTTGCAAAGAAGTACATTTTTAGTTAATTGATGGACATTAATCATTTCCTCACAATAGCCGTATATAGGCTAAGAATTTTGATACATGAGTCAACATGAAAAATTCAATGCCATGGCCGGGATTTGAAGCACGGATTTCCTGGTTTCCGTCCAGTCGCTCTAACCCATTGAACTACCATGGCCAACGTGCCGTCCTGACATTAAATTCTCCATTTGACTCGTATATTTCCCCGGTAGACCACTAGGGGCTCTCACATTGAGATACGCCGTTTGTGGCGAATTACTATCGTAAGTACTTGAGTCCCAGGCTTCATCATTTAACTCTTATTATTTTAGTTGATGGAAATTAATCATTTCTTCACACTAGCCGTATATAGGCTAAGGTTTTTGATAGAGTCAACATTGAAAAATTCAATGCCGGGAGAACCGTGGTTCAAATCCCGGCCATGGCATTTTTCATGTTGGCTATCTATCAAAAACCTTAGGCTATATACGGCTAGTGTAACGAAATGATTAATTTCCATAAATTAACTAAAATAATAAGAGTTAAATGATGAAGCCTGGGACTCAAGTACTTACGATAGTAAGTCGCCACAAACGGTTTATCTCGAATGTGAGAGCCCCTAGTGGTTTACCGGGGAAATATACGAGTCAAATGGAGAATTTACTGTCAGGACGGCCATGGTAGCTCAATGGGTTAGAGCGACTGGACGGAAACCAGGAGATCCGTGGTTCAAATCACGACCATGGCACTGAATTTTTCATGTTGACTCTATCAAAAAGTAAGATTTTGTTTTATGAAATTGTTAGCGTTAGTTTTTTTGACAGCATAAATTAATTTTTATACAGTAGAATAATTATTAAATGCATAACAGAATTTTTAGATGGCGCGTTTTACATTATGTACGTTCATTGACACACAAATCGGAGCAAACCTGAAATGTAACGAAGACGTTTCATATTCGAAAATGCACTATTAAGAAAAAAAATACAAAAAGGGAAAGTGGGCGTGACCAGTAGGAGTTTAGGGGAGCGCAGGGGTTAGTTAAACGTGCCTTTGGGGCTTTTAAAATGGTAGATGAAGAAAAATCCATGGCCAATATAAATGTGTATGTATAATTTTTATGTGATATAGGTGACCAATGAACCAAACAGTAATTGTTACCTAAAAACTCAATTTCAGGGTCCCTAACGTGCAGCACAAACACCACATACAAACACCTCCCTGTTACGTACGCGCTCGCTGAGAAGGTCGGTAAAACGCCAATTGAAGCTGAATCGGCATACCTATTTACTGAGCCGAGTGGACGTAAGCTTAAGATACCTATCCATAAATGCCTATACAAAAACTGTGTTAAACTCGTCAATACAAACTAGATTACGCCTGCGATATGAAATTGAAATTAATGTGGTATCGCAAATCAGTTTTGCTACTCATAAACTAAAGAAGAAGAAAAACACAGAGGAGAGGAGAAAGAAGTGAACATGCTATTCTAGATGATAACATCAATATACGTATAGCTAGTTATACATATACATTTTTTTTTTTTTTTTGAAATAACCTAATGCTACGAAAAATAATGAAGACGTCACAAGATTTCGCAGAATGTTTTATAAACCTATATCACGTGGATTTTTCTTTTTAAAAATGAGAAGGTGCCGACACATGAAACCACGAGAAAAAAGAGTTTTAAGTACAACGATAAATTAACTTTACGATTAAAAATACTTTTTATGAAATAATTTGGTGCTCTTCATCTTTCTATTCATCTGCAGTTAATTTAATATTTGAGATATAGAAGCCTTGTTTCAAAATTGTTCATATTAATAAGTTGTTCCCATTTACTGTATAACAAAATTAACAAGAAAAATTGTTTAACTTATATTAGCAATTCCAATGACAGTTTACTATTATCACATTAGGGTGTTGGTCCTTTCTTTTACTCTGTTAGTTTTCTGTTAGCACACTTAGTTATAGGATTTGCTGGTATTTGGTATAGTCAAGGGTTAGACTGCTGTAGAAATGAGTTGCTCAGATTTTTTTTTTTTTTTTTTTTTAAATTTTCGTCCTCCAACGTTAAGTCATATCGGACGATGAATGAGACGGATGAAATGATGCTCAAATGAGCCCAGGGTCCATAGAGCTTAGAGTTACCCAACATTCGTCATTCAGGATAAGGGAAAACCCTGGACAAAACCTTATCCAGATAACTCACCCTGACCGAGATTCGAACTCGGGACCTCTTGAACGTGAGGCAGACTCGCTACCATCTACGCTACCGAGGCAGGCGATTTGCTCTGATGTTTACCTGGATACGGTAAAGGCTTTTGACAAAGTATGACATCGTGGCTTACTCTACAAAATTAAAAAAAAAAAAAATGTAATTCAAATGCATATTATAGTCGTCATATCTCTTTAAACACACAGATCGCCATATTATGTGGTACAAAAAGAAACTCGCTACCAGCAGATGCGTTTTCAAAAACTGTCAACAGTATGTCACCTATCGATATGAATATAAAATGTAGAAATACTGGGAGAGCTAAATCAAGAATTTGATAGATTTCAAGAATTAGTAAACCTCAGTTCGATTTCAACATATCTGCACTGCCATTTTCGAAAGAGTGCCGTCATTGCAATTACAAATAGCTGACTTACAAAGTGATACTGACGTGAAAGATGGCTTTCAAAACAAAAACAATGTCTTGCTTTTATAGAACTGTCCTTCACAAAGTTCCCTAGGTTGCATAAATTTGCTAGAAGGATACCGAGCATATCCGGAGCTACTTACGTATGAGAACAATACTCTTCCTGTACGACGATTTGTAAACCACAACATAAAGCAACTTTATTGGTCCGAATTTAAAAACCGTCCTTCGCTAGTGTGGTAGCCAAACTTCCCTAACTACTGTAAGTACGTAATGAAGAATGTACGAGTAAAACTAGCTATGGGTACTTACGGACAAATCAAATAAAAATTGCTCAATAAATTACCAATCTAAAGAGAGTTTACTCTCTCGAAATAAAGAGTCTTTGGCATAAACGGAAAACATTCTAAGACATATTCGTTGTTTACACTGTTCTTGTCTATTATCACGAACTACACACGCAGTTCAAGCCTGGGAACTACGTGGAGACGCTCACTGCAAAACAAAATTTGTTTAGGCAACCGTCGTCCTTTTAACTGGGTCTACCCCGTCGTTTCTGCAACTGTCTAACGCACTAAGGGGTATCTGCTTAGCTCAAAGAAAGCGAAAGAATACTGTATATTTTATTTTAAAGCAGAAAAATCGTACCGCTACTGTCCAAATGAAACTTCTCCCTATGTAGTGTTATTACAAGTATCGCAATGAAATCGTGCAGTGAGCAATTTTTCCCCACGATGACTTCACAGAGCAATGAATTTGCCTGTCACTGTTCTAAAAATCACAGAGCTACTAAAGCTACCTAAAATGAAAATAAAATGAGCAGATTTTAATAATATTAAAATTTAAACTTAACACTTGGGTAATTGTTGCCCCCCCCCCTTTTTTTGAAAAGACATGAGTTAGATTTGTAAAACATCAGTACTATTCCTATCTCAGATGAAAACCATGGGAGATTATCCTGGCGTAATACAATTAATTTTAATTTAAATACTAGATTAACAGAGGGTTGTATTTAATTTATATACTAGATTGACAAAGGGTGTTCGACTTCCAAATCAATACATACTTTACAACGTTCCACTTGGGATGCACAAAAAATTGTATTTACTATGTTTAAATTTTAAAAAGTGAAGTTCTTGCGGCCCTGCTGGGAGGTTTAAATAACTCTGTTGTATACAATAGGACGATAATGTGAAACCATTAAGATAAGAGTAGCTACTTTTAACCGACATGAGATACCAGCCAGAGGTCTCTTCATTCTACACAAATGCCGCTAGTATTGAAGCCGGACTGTGTTACCAGAGGGAACAAAACTCATATTTTCAATAGGACTACAAGCACGTCTAAAGCAGGTAATAAATAGAAGACACTCCTCTGCTCATCATAAACATCAAAGCCGCTGGCGCCTAGGTCGCATCCCATGCAGCCCTCCTCACTCTGGCGCAACAATGCAAAAGTTGCGTAAGACTTAACATTTCTGAAAAAAAGTAACGCATTTTAAACGTCAAGAATTTCATGTGGTACACATGTCACACTTCCTCCACACATTGCTATCCTACACTATGCATACAAAATCTGATACTATGGACTTATTTCTCCACTCTTTTTATTTAGATTTTCTTTGTCGTAAACTCATGAGAAGAAAGAAAGGAATAAAATAGAAAGAAGAGAAAAAACAGAAAGTAAAAACAGGAAAAAAAAGAAAGAAAGAACGAACGAAAGAAAGAAAGAAAGAAAGAAAGAAAGAAAGAAAGAAAGAAAGAAAGAAAGAAAGAAAGAAAGAAAGAAAGAAAGAAAGAGCAAGGACCAGACTCGCTTAGTTGCCATTGTCACAGAAGAAACCAAAATGAGCTTTATATTTATCTTTATAATTTTAGTTGCATTAATATAATGCATTAGTTTTTTTAGATTAAATATTTCATTTCAGTTCAGTGCCTACCTCATTTGCAATAAATATAAATTTTTGCTTTATAAAAAATATAACTTTAGCTGGGTTTTATTCCAAGTCGTAGAGCACAACCCCGGAATAAAAAAATCCACACGCACACAAAATGTGAAATATTTTTATATTACAAAACTGTGTCTTCTTTATCAATTATCAATTTGTAAATTTTGAAGAGATACCCTTTTTCCTCCCCCCTACCCTCCCTTCATCAAGATTTGCCTGTCTAATAATTTCCGCTATACAACGTTAACGTATGTATAAGGTCTAATATGAATCAAGAAATCGTAAAAAGTTAAGAGTGTATATCATATTTAGCATTTTAATAACTCATACATATTTGTCATAACAGCCGCGAATGAAATACGAAATAACATTTGGGAAGGGCAGAATTTCATGCATTTCTTGCAATCTAACAAGATAATGAAATGATACACCAAGTACACTAAGTTTCGTATTTATGCGATATTTATTCTCTTTACTACTTATTATAAAAATTAGCGTTGTATTCAACTCAAAAATTTAACATCAAATACAACTTTAAAGACTTCTGAATCTGATACACAGTACCGTGTGTGACTGATCCATTTATTTATTTTTCCAATTTGAAAGATTAAATGAAAAATAGATGTGTGTGAGAGATAGATAGAGAGAGAGAGAGAGAGAGAGAGAGAGAGAGAGAGAGAGAGAGAGAGAGAGAGAGAGAGAGAGAGAGAGAGAGAGAGAGAGAGAGAGAGAGAGAGAGAGAGAGAGAGACCCATCCCAACTGTCCTGAAACTTGGATGCGATCAGCAGCATTGTTAAGGTTTTTAGAGTTCATAATAGTTTCATGTGTAAGCAGACTGGGGCATATTCTATTTGTGTTAGAATATGATGATGTAAAGAATTTGAGAGAAAGTATATTGGAAGGAAATTGAAATTAATTACATAAGGATATTAATGCAATTAGGATACTGATACAGATACAAAAATGATTAAGATGGTTGGATAACATGAGGAAGAGTAAAAGATAAATGGATCACGCTGGGCAAGAAAGATGAAAAATACAAGGAAACCAACTGATGGGGAGTGCCCATTAGATATATAATAATGTTGAGTGCCATTAGTTCCTATATAAGTAAATGTTAAGGCTCATTAAAACTGGATATGAAAGAATTTTTGTAGGTTGCATATTGTAACCCAGAAATATGAAATGGGAAATAAATAGGCCAGATAAATGGAAAATTGTATAAAAAAGCCTTATGTAAAGGAGGTTGCACAAAATATATTCATTATACTAAATAATCAGTAAAATCTCGCTAAAGCACGCAAATGATATCAAACAAGAATTTTGTGGAAGAATTTCGAGATATCCCTTGTTATTGGTTTGAACTTTACAATACTTATCTTTTTCTCAAATGGGAAGTCGGTTTTCACTATTTACTTTGCCTAATGCAAGATTCTGAAAATGATATAACCTGCTTTCTGGAATTTTAATAAAAACAGAAATACTAATGAAAGGATTAACACACCTGTGTCTCTTTCTTATGATCAGAATGGTAAATTTAGCCAACTGTCTCATAAGTAATGTAGTTTTTTAAAGAAACACAATTATTTGAAATGTGTTCTGACAAGCAGTTAACTAATTTTCAAAATAGTAGCAGATCGATTTCTCCCAATTCAGGTTTTTTTCCCATGGTTGTTCTTGCAGTATGGGGTGCTGCATTGTCCTGTTGCAATAGAACTCTATTTCGGTTAACTAATGCTGGGTATCTCCGTCTCAAAATTTCTGAACTAGTTCCAGTTGTTGAGAATAAACACCCGCATCAATCACCGCCCGTCTGGAACGAACTCTCAGTGAATCACACAGTGACATACATTACTTTGGGACCGAACTGATATTTTAAGCGATAACTTTGGCAGGTTGGCGCGGTTCAAGCCACTGTTTGTGTTCTGAGGCATCACGGTTTCGGTAATATACCCATTTTTCATCACAAGTCCTAACAAATCTATCATCCATGGGATTACGGATAAGCTGACGACAGATATCCACTCTACGTTCAGCCTGCTGAGGTGTTAGTTCATGAGGTACAGATACAGGTACAGCTTCTGTATGATTTTCCAAGTGTCTTAATCTGGCGATGTATGGTATCATCTGATGCACCAAGTGCTTCTGAAAGCCTACGGGTATTTTTTTTTGCGCATTTTATCGCAAAAATTGGTGTATATCCTCAAATACACCATAGTACTTTAGGTCTTCCAGAATGTGGTAAATCTTTAGTGTTTTCGTCTACTTTGTTGAAACGTTGGAACCTTTGTTATGCCACACGCTCACTAACGACACCTTTTTCTTACATTTCACATATTATTCGGGCTGTGCGGTAGCGGCTTTATAATCTTGTTTGTAGTAGCGTTTTAGAAGAACTCTTATGTTCAAACTTCGTTATCTCCATTTTGTGACTGTTTATTAAAACTGAAGATGGATACATGCTCGCAATGTTCGCAGCATTAGCTATGGCATTCTGTAAATTGCATTGCCAAACCACAGACATCCAATATATTTTCCAAAACATCAAAATAAAGACTCTACGAGACCACCGAACAGTACAAATTGATATAACGTCTTAAATACTTAATTTTTTAAAATCCGTTAAATAATTCAACTTAATGGAAAATTACACGCCTACAACGAATGTTCTGTAACATAAAAAGAGGGGAAATAAAAAATTACGTCCCGTTTAAACTCCCCGTTGGAGAAAGCTTTGCGCTTCATAAAAAGTCTCCTATACCATTCTTACGTGAAAAGGTTAAAAGTCAAATACGAAGGAGAAGGATACCCCCCTTCCAACCAACCGTCCACCCACCCCTTAACATTTAAAAATTTCTGTTTCTCACTTCAGTGTTGCCCATTATCTCGTGTAAATCAGTGCTAGCTATGTATTCAACCAAAACCGAACATTGCCAGAAACGTCTGAGAAACAATTTTGTTATATGTATAGGTTCTGAAGAAAAGTTGTAACATAGGCATCGGAAGTTAAGATACCATAATAATTTCCTTACTGTATAAGGAAATTACAGGGAGATTGGTAAACTACTGCGATAAATAATGTTCATATCTCAAAATAATCGCATAATGAAGGAAGCACGATTTACAATTTTGCCCTATGTTGTGGCAAATCAATTATTAGTTAAAGCAATTGCGGGTTACAATTATTTGGCAGTCAGCAACAAGTCCATTATTTTGAAATTCAGATAAGAACTCAATGTGTTCAGAAATTAAAGAGTTTGCAAAAATGCATATACAATAGTTCCGAAAATTAAAGAGAGAAAAGTTTCTTAGAATTTAACAAGTCACAGAGTAACAATTGTGTTTTATGTCCGATTAAAAAGCTCACGATTTGGCAACATATACTTTTGATAGGTAATCGTGAAGTAGTGCGTCAACTTTCTAAAATTTGTATCCTTCCTGACTAATCTTGCAAAAGTGTTTTACTGTGATCGACTACCGGCAGTCCATAGCATCTAAAAACCACGCTCTGGTTACACATACTTGGCAGTTGTCGCCAGAGGATTCTATGTTTAGCGTTTCAGCGACTCAAGGCAACTTACACTTCCCAATTTTATTACGAAAACAGTAACTCTACATCCTCAACAAAATTGGCAACTCACTTAAAATATCTCTTTTATTAATCCCCATTAAATTTATCAAGCAACTTAATTGATATTCATTCTCACATAAGCCCGCCTCTGTAGTTCGGATGGTAGCGTGTCTGCTTCACATTCAAGAGGTCCTGAGTTCGAATCTCGGTCAGGGCGAGCATTTTTCCGAGTTTTCCCTTATCCTGAAAGAATGTCAAATAACTCTTAAGTACTATGGTACCTGAGCTCATTAGAGTATCATTTCAGCCATTTCATTCATCGTCTGATATGATAACCTTGGAGGGCGTAAATTAAAACTTCGACATAGACCTTAAAAGAAAAGGTAGCAATTCAACAAAGTCGGAGACAACATCAAAAGTGTCGCACACAGGAATAAATATCAGTTACCTAACTAAATAAATAGTAACACACGAAAATCCATAGGTAACACTCCAATTTTTAGAAATGAACAAATTCAATGTTTATTTTAAAATTATTTATTAGAAGCATTTATTTTGGACAAAAAATAAATATCTATGGCAGGAAGCTGACACTTATTCATTTTCATTTTCCGTTCCATAAAACGGAACGTCGTAAACATGTTCAATAATTCAATTTTTGAGAGCAAAGAAAACAAAAAGACAACATTAAGTTTAAACACGGTGCGAACTAAAACATAAAAAGGACTAAGAAATAACCCTAGGACGTACGAACAAGACTACAAAGGCCTACTCCCAGACAATCAGGCTTCCATAATTACGTTTTTATTGCCTGTCGTTGTTCTTTCTGTTATGTACCTTAATTATAATGTTTACAAGTAAATTTCAATCAAGTTTAATATGCTTTTGTGTTTGTACTCTTCCCACTGCCGCATCTCTATTACGCAAACGCCTCTAAGCCCAATGTTTAATGCCGATTCCTAATAACATACCTGCGGTCTACTCTTTTATGGCATTCCTACACGTTAGGAACAAGCTTCTTTGGATATTTCCAAGAGAATAAAGGTCCTGAGTTAAGCTCGTTTGTCCAATTTCAAGGAGCGCCAACGTGAAATATATGAGAGATCTTGCAACGATATGCGTGTTATCGCGTTCGGTGTCGCCTTTATATCTTGTAATCGCTACTGAAAATGTTTTTATCTTCTTACGGGCGGCACAGCTCGCTGCCGCTTATGCAGCTTACTGACTCCATAACGTTACTAACCCGAGGGTTAAAACAACTTCCCCAAAGAAGAGAGATCATTCTCTGTTCAATATAATGGATCTTAAAGAATACTGTTGTATTACTCCAACACATGCATCGCATAGAGGTCTGCGATATACCATACCAGCTAAGTTTTGGTTTCTACTTCAAAAATAAGTGTAAATGTGGCATACTGCAACGAAAACATTAGCGCACTTTAAAAGTAACTATGCCGTCGCCGTCCTTAGTTTATGGAGCGATGTAAACAAATACACGTGTATGTGTGCGACATCATTGGCTGTTTAGCCTTGTAACTCTCTACGGATGAAAAATATAGTTCGCATATCATTTTTAAAGAATTTACAACTAATGCAAAATATATGAACAAGTTCACATTATTACAAATGCAACAGTAAAACAGTAATTAATCAGTATTTTATTTGGTATGCGTAAGCGCAATTGAGAGCACGCTGCGCTTGCGCAGTTTAAAAGCAGAAGGAAGGAGAGAATCAGTTGTACAACATGGCTGCTTCCGTGCAATGTGTAAACATCAGAAAGTGGTGAAAAACAAATTATATTGAACGTGATTTGCAAGTCGTGTGAAATACCCGACTTTAGCAATGGAGGACATTAATTTGTCAGCAGAATAAACCGGTGTTTTAGCGTCAAGTATTAATGCCGATCGAAGTGAGGTTGTGAAAACTTTCGTGTCTTTCCACTTTAGGAAGATATCGAAAAAAAAAAAAAAAAAAAAAAAAAACGTTGTGGAAGATGAATATGATGAATTTATTAAAAGTGCTATTCGTCGCAAGGTTCTTAGCTTCTTTGAAAGAAACGAGCCACCAACTATTAAAAATGTGCTTTAAGCAGTAAACAATAGCCCCGATTAACCGAGCTTTATAAAAACTAGCATCCACACCATTCTTCGCGACATAGGTTTTGAATTTGTGTACAGAAACAAAACATATAATTGCTGAGCGTGAAGATATATTGTGGCACAGGAATTACCAAAGGAACATTCGGAAGTAGAAGTCGTCCGTTGTCAGATTCCAATTAGGTACGTAAAGTATTTTTTTTTTTCAGTTGCATGCCAATAAGCTTTCAAGTAATTGCCAAAGTGGCTACACGCAGTTATTCCACAGAAAGACATGTGCCTTAATTTTTAATTTATAAGTGAGGTGGGATTATGTGAAGAAATCAAATATTTGAGAAATGTTGAAAGCATTCAGTCACTTTTTAGCGTACAAAAGGGAAAATATATCACACGGTAGATACATCTTTATCTTTCATCATAAGATAAAAGTGCTACTGCATAAGCTGCTCAAACATCGAAAACGGCAAAGCTAAACTTTGTACAGAAGTTGGTTGATAACGCACATGTTCGCCTCGTGTTGGATAAAATAGAGCGACTACTCCCTCCAATTACAGTCGCCGACGGAGTAATACATTTTCCAGCTTTGTTTACATCGCCCCAAAAACCAAGGACTGCGTCGGTATAGGGCTAGGATGTTCAAAAATAAGTGTATATGTAGTAATTCTGATGTTTTGCTTACATACACATGTTATTAAAAAAGTAATCAAGTTATAGGAATTTAAGTCATATGTACATTTATGCACATACGCGAAATGCCAATTTATTTATGATAAAAGCATATTTTAATAAGCAAGTCAACATATTCATCAGGCACAGAAATTGTTAAGCAATTGGATTTAAGTTAGCCACACTTAACCACATAGAATACAATTTCATAGACTTATGTATTTTAACAAAAATGCTGAATCCTGAATGCATTATATGCGCCTTATGGATATCAGGGTATTGATATCCAAATTCCTTTTACAAGCAATCACGTTAATCGTCAACTTGCTTTGCCCGCAAGTAAGAATAGTTTGTAAAAGAGTAGAAAAAGTTTTGCGACTGCAAAATATCAGATCGTCTTACATGAGTTTAGTACAGCATACAGTGAAAGAGCTGGCCTGATGCAGCCCACTTTTCGGAGCAGAAATCCACTTCAAACTAATTATATCCACGTGTGAACTTACCGCGTTTTGAAACGTCACTCCTCAATTATTAAACATGTGCCAACAGATAAGGATCCAAACGGCTGAGGTTGGACGAATGCACAGGCAATAAAACTGGTTGTTTCCTACCTATCCATTTATCAAAGGATATCAGCAGTGCAGTCGAACTATGTGACTAAAATGTAACTGGCAAGTGTTCACAATACCGGACAGGCCACAAAAGAAAAATTTAAACAAACCTCCATGGCAACCAATCGCCATTAACGCACCATGAGTGCATCAGAAAGTTAACTTTTCGGACATCAATCTGCTCTCTGACAAAATGAATTTTTGTAACAGCCTTTAAGCTCCACGGTAACTCAAAAACATCTGAACGCTAATCTTCAAGAACGAAGCATTTTGATACTTGGGTTGTTCCTCGGATTCGATGAGATAAACCCACCCGGCAAATATTTGTCCAAGTATACTTTATACATTGTGTTACACCACCTAGAATTTCCAGAAAAGCACTGTGTTGCAATCTTCGAGATACCGATAATGTTGAACAGTCATAATTTCAATAACTTACTGGAAGTCGTAACTCCTGGATGAAATTAATTTGGTATAGGAAACATCAGAATATTTTGAAACAGATCGGAAATACCTGCATTCAGGTAACACAAAATACGATTTAGCATTTGATGAGAGCTTTTTAAGCTGTTTTAATATAGGCTCTTCTTGTGCTTTCATACCTAAAACATTTCTTCTTCTTCTTCTTCTTCTTCTTCTTCTTCTTCTTCTTCTTCTTCTTCTTCTTCTTCTTCTTCTTCTTCTTCTTCTTCTTCTTCTTCTTCTTCTTCTTCTTCTTCTTCTTCTTCTTCTTCTTCTGCTGCTGCTGCAGACATTGGACTGATTAATTCGTTGGGTCTCCAAATTGGCCTATCCGTCTCTCGCACGGACTTTCAATATTTCTTTGTTCTCTTAAAGCCTTCCATTCTTTTAAGAAGACTTTCTGTTGATATACGGTGCCCATCGTTTAGACTGTTCTGACTATAGTTGTTTATAACATCATTTATATACCACTAAACTTAACGGTTGCCTAATGTCTGCATTCGTAATTCTATCAAAATTCATTGCACTCATTTACGGATTTTAAAATCTCATTTCGGCAGCTTGGTTACCTCTCTATTTAGTATCCAACTTACAGTTCCATAAAATCATGGCATTGCCATTATTTCATAAAATGTACATATCTTTACACGTCTGTTTGTTTTATGGTTTCACTATTATTATCCATTTAGTACATAATTTATCACACGCACATACAATGACGACGTTGTGCACCGACGATGATTATACCTTACATGAACCTATAATCCATAGATATAAGTTTCACTTGGCATTTACATATTTTTTCTGAATAAGGAAAAAAATATGACATCCAACGAATTTACCAGATTACAAACAAGTATTGCACTATTGCAGTGGGCTTTTAATTTTGGATAGAATAGAGAACTTTCACTTTGTACCGTGAGCAAGTGGCCAAAAGAACATAAATAAATAAAAATAAAAAGTCTTAACTCATGTATTTACTGCGAAATATTAATATACGAGGGCCGTTCAGAAAGTAACCTCCGATCGGTCACAGTGCGGGTAGTGGGGGGAGTAGCGACGCCATCTGTGCATTCACGCACTCAGCAGGTCAGTCGGCATCAAGCCGTGGTCGAGTGAACGTCGTATCTGCGCTAGTTTAGTGTTTGTGGCCGTTTGAAATGTGTGCTGCAATAGAAAACCCCTGCCAAAAGTGAAGTGCGTGCTCTTATAAGGTTTTTTACAGCCAAAGGATATTCTGCAGCAGCTATTCATCGTGACTTCCGGTATCGTTTTTTTTGCACGATAACGCCCGTCCTCACTCTGCTCGCAGAACAACAGCCCTTCTTGTGTCCTTCAAGTGGGACGTTGTCAACCATCCACCTTACAGCCCAGATCTGGCGCCAAGTGATTATCACCTCTTCATGCATATGAAGACATGGCTCGGGTCCCAGCGGTTTGATGACGACGAAGAGCTCAAAGATGCGGTCACAGGCTGGCTCCAGGCACAATCGGGTGATTTTTATGCAGAAGGAATTTCAAAGCTTGTGAACAGATACGATAAGTGCCTCAATCGTTATGGAGACTATGTAGAAAAATAGTGCAAAGATGTAGTTGTAAGATGTATATATTAAAATATTTTTATTTAACTTGGTGAATTTTTTGCAATCAACCGGAGGTTACTTTCTGAACGGCCCTCGTATAACTTTAGACCGTATACGTAACTTTCATTTAATTCAGTAAATAGTAAAGGGAACACAACTCCAGACACACCAGTTAAGTAGCGAGAAATATTTCCCAAAACCAAATATTTAATAAATATTCTGGCCAGGTACAAGTGGACTTCATCGTAATACATTGTTTCGTAATTACACCTTCCGGACAGGGGTATGGTGTCCGTTCAAACGTCTAATTGGAGCTGTTTGTACGCCCTAAATTTAGATTACTTTGTCATATAGCCCAAAAGATTTGGTACACGTAAGGATGAACAATCAATGAACTACGGAAGAACTATTTTGAAAATGATAAAGATGAGAAAGAAAAAATAGGTGAGGTGGATGAGAAGAAATTACTTACTTAGAGATGCATGGTGAATGAAGAAAACATGTGACGAGTAAAATAAGAAGGATAAAGGATGGAAGCGAAGTAGCAACGAACCCTACTCCAGTAGAAATCGATTCATATTTAACTTTAATCCGAGCCATCAAAGTACCTTCCCCGCATAGGGCAAATCACATGATAGGGGCTGGTCCCGCTTTATTGCTGTGGACACCTTTGTTGTGAAGTATAATTATAAAATTGACTATACTGATCAAAGAACAAAAAAGTGTTCGTTTACCTCATATATTCATGGAGGAGGAAATCTATCTGAAAGTAACGGCACTTCAATCAGAAAATGTAATGAAATAAGAGGGGAATAATTGAGAATTTAGGAGGAGACTTAATAACTGCATTTTTCTCAGTTGGCTAGAAGTGCTACGCAAGAAATGAAAAGACCCTGAAGCAGAAAACGTACGGAAGGAACACAAAAGGGAAGGCGGAACACTTGAGGGTGTTTATTTAGTTTCCCTCTGGAACAGAAATCAATAAAGAAGTCAGTAAGGAAAGCCAGTAAAATTCGCTTTTTATTTGAAGTTGCTGGTCTTATACTCCTGATGCAAGACATTGTTACATCCGTAAAATCCATGACAAGGGTAATCAGTAAAGGAAGTGCCTTAGCTCTTGGGGTGCGAAAATCACTTTACTCTCCCCAGTTTGTTCTGACATCACAAAAGCCCGACTTCATCTCCCCTAGCAGACATTCAGATATCATCATACGATGGAACAGGAAACTGAAATTGCTTAGCTGGGTATCTGTGACGACCCATAAGAAACGGTACTCCAAAATGTTGATGCCAGTTTGTTTACACTCTTTAATTAAAAAGAACTAAATAACTGAATTCACCAGTAAGCCAGAATTTCAAGAATATTTACAGAAATATAAATGGGCAGTATATCAAAGTAATTTACAGATATAGCGACTTCCGAAAGTATGCATCTTCACTTTAATTAGCCAACTAACGGAAAGGAAATTTATGCGTAATATGCAAAAAGAACAGAATACGTCACGGCGTTTCTCAGTACTTTTCATTAGTTACATTATCATTTAAAAGCGCCGATATTTGAACATATTCAATATTTGTTGTATTAACACTATTCTTTTTCAAGAATTTAATAAATTATGCACCCAATAGGTAGAGAAAATGTTGCACTCCACTCAAAAAATCCAATATCGAAACTGCGCGGGAAATATATATGATGGCCACTAAATCAATAAAATGTAGAAAATGATCCGCAGCTCTCTCTCCTCAGGCAAACATTACACGCACCGAAGGAAAGAAAGGGGGAAACAAAGAGACAGAAAAATTGTTTGTTAACGACGTTGTCGTCGGTATGCCGAAATTTCGTCCCGCGTGAGTTCTTTTAAACATTGAACTTAAATATGAACTTGAACATTAAGTTCATTGAGGTTATGAATCATATTGATCTCTCACGCGCAAACATACGCAGAGAGTGACCATTTTGACAAAAATAAAATTTAATGTTTGCCGGACATATTAAGTGCACATCTTGGATTTTCTAAGAATAGCTTGTGAAGTCTTCATTACGAAGGAAGCTTGTATAACTGTTCTCTTTCTCTCTCTCTCCCTCTCTCTCTCTCGACATGTGTGTGAGAGAGACAGAGAGAGAGAGAGAGAGAGAGAGAGAGAGAGAGAGAGAGAGAGAGAGAGAGAGAGAGAGAGAGAGAGAGAGAGCGCGATCAACATAACTCAAAACCTCACAGTTAAAACTAATAGTTAATATTCAAGTTTAACCTCTTCCAAAATTCTAGTTGGACATTTTCAAGAAAGTGTCAGTTCACCCCAAACTACCTTTTACATGGAACATTTTTCGAACATTTTATCTGAAAATGGTTCTAATAATTTTGATAAAAAATACTATATAGGTATTTACAGGACATATAAAGTATGTATACTGAATTTTCTGCGGACGGCATATGAAATTTTCATTCGGAACACATTTTTATACCGGTCAGATATACATATATTGAAATTTTCCAAGCCTACTATAAGTGTTTGATGTAAGCTTTGCTATGCATTTCGAAATTAACTAGAAACTTACATTGTTCAACAAAATGTTCAACAAAAAATACGTTACCAGCCTAATAGGCCACGTTTACGAGCAAGTCTTCCAAGGAGACTGGAAATGTGTGGACATTGTGCTTCTCATATTTATCACGGTACTGATCAGGACTATTACTAGTTTCATGGTCAAAATAATTACAGCACAGTACATATACATGTTAATGCAGAGTTACTACTCCCATTAGTCCTGGACCTGTAGGTTGATCTGACCAAACTAGGTCTAAAGGCTGTCAGCATGCTGCAGCATTCACCACACGTTGCTAACGATGTAGGAGGCAATGGATGCCATCTGCATCAGTATTTACTGTACTAGTATGCATCGGGTCATCTGTTTTCGTACAACACTGGCAATGCCCATCCTGTCGCAAACCTCCTACAACGTAGTGTTTCTTTTACTTCTTGTATGAGATGAAAGTCACAGTGCAAGATATCAGAACAGTACGGCGGGTGCTCCTATTTTTGCCATCTCCAGCATTACAATTGTTCTCGTACACACTTTCCTTTATGTGGTGTTACCTCGTCGTGCGTATGACTGCACTTACACAAAATCTCAGAGCTTCTCCCGAATGCCACTCGTACCTATCACGCAAATAAGTCCCTGTAGTACTTTGTGTTCATTGTTCTGTCATGTGAAGCTAAGTGGCACACAATGATACCTCATACGTCAAGCGCGACAATCAGCTTCCATTTCAGGAGAAAGGATTCTGACGGAACTTCTGTCAACTTGGTTATCTGGCATGTTGCCACTCTGCAGATTGACGTTTGAGTTTAGTTTTTATGCCCTGGCACGAAATTCATCGATACCGATTATTCATGACAGAAAGTGGTTGACATTCTGCAGAACATGCTAGCTGGTTGGAGTATGTTGCATATTGCATCCACTGCTGTACTTTTGTCAGTGCAAACAGAACTGATCCCAATGCGATTTCGGCTGTGCAGCTCTGTTCGCGATATCCTTTGAATCGTGCACTTCTGATTCTCTATAGCTCCAGTAACACCTTAAGCAGCTGCTTGATGACAGCATGAACCACGTTGGTTCCCACACTGAAGGTTGCTGAGCACTGGTTACCACAAGTCTTTAATGAAACTATTCCAACCACCATGCTAATGTACGCTATGGGAGGGCATTATGCCCAAGGGTTTTCATGAATTCATTGCGACATTTTCACGCATTTCTATTTCGGAGAACGATTATTTTGATGTATAAACGCTACTCAACACGAATTACTTCCATCTCACATGACATCTCACATGATCTCACTTGCCACAACAATCAGAGCACCATCTGTTGTGAAAACACATTACACCTGCAGAACTTCCACGCGACAAGTAACAGTTTGTGATCTGTTCATATATCTGGAAGAAGATAAATTACTGCAATGTCTTTTACCCCAACCCTCGTTCTCTAGGATAAAATGAACAACAAAGATGCAAAACACGTGGGATTTGTTATCGTTAACAGCAGTATTTAACTACTCATATCTTGAGCTACAGACCACCTAAGTTATTACTTCTTGACAATCAGATCATCATTTCCAGTACTTTTCGGTAGCATAGTTGATAATAATGAGGCGTCACTGGATTTGCTGGGCTCAAGTGAAAGGCAACTATTCGAAGTGGGCAACGTCGCCTCTCTAGGTAGGCTACTTGCACTCGCCCAACTTCGCCTAACACCACCTCGTGTGCCTCATTTTGTACGTACCTTACCACCGCTGACGAACGTTTGTGCGCCTAACTGATAATATTCTCTTCAATAATTACGCTTGGATAAGTATCTTAATAATATAGATACCAATGTTATAATCAATCAGGATGTTATTTTGATCATGATTGTACAAAACTTCCGGTCTACAATAGTTAGAAGGCGAGTTGTGCACCTATTACCTCCACAAGGTTAGCCTTGCTCAACATTCATTCAATACTGAAAAGTCTGAAAAACGCATCCATCTCTTCCTCAAAACACAAAGTAAGCATGCATATATTATGAAAATACAAACCACACAGTGTCAAAGGAGTGAGTTAGTGTTCATTTCTTTTTTCATAGTAGTGGTGCCTTTAATTTAATTAAAAATATAAAAATTATTATATTTACCTTTACCCCCAATGTGAGAAGAGTTTATGGACATGTCCATTGAAACTGGGACAAGTGATTTTTGGATTAACGTAAACTGAATCATGTTCAGGGCAGAAGCGTCGTATTTAATGTACCCAATACGTATCATGGATAAACATCACAAAGGTAAAATTTAACATTTTAGAGTATTTAACGTAATATGATACACATTTAGCACAGTTACACGTCTACTACGTTTGACAGCAGCGCTCTCTATGAGCATTGGCTAGCATTCATATGCCTTTAACGTATGTATTTAAGTGTAAATATTACTGCCCAGAAGACTAGATCCGAAAGTGTCTAAGTGCACTGCTAGAAAGTAGCTTATGTCCAGCGAAAATGTTAAGCAGCGAAGTAAAAACGGTAAAATTATTGTAGTTAAAATATAGAAAAGCTCTTAATTTACGATAATAAAAAATGTATAGCTAAGTGAATAGACAGACATTGGGAGAAAAGTAATAATTTGGAAATTGTTCGATTTTTATTTAGTGTTATGAATATTTACCATGTATATTATTGAAATAAAGTAGCGGAATAGAAACAACCTAGGGCTAAATGCAAGTAAACTAAAATGCATGATACTACAGAGTTCTGGTTAGAATTTTACTTTTTAAAAATAAGCATGTAAGGAACAACTCGGACTAGTGGACAAAGGAACAAAAGAAAACCATTTTAATTTCATCTTGAAGAGGTTTCCCTTCTCTGCCGTTTCAAAGGCCAAGTAGTCACAGCTCATTCCTTATTTTTCTTGAAAGCATGTCCGCACAGATCTGCCCAGTTTATTAATAGTTTAAGGTCTCAGCTACTACACAAACAAATGTTACGCAGAACAACCGAAACAATTTCTGCGGACATTTAGCGTAATTAATGTGTAGATACAGGCAGGCCTTTATATATGATATTTATTAGACTACAGATTTGCTCGATGTGGTTACCTTACCACCCCAAGTTTATAACGTCATAAAACTGGCGTAGAAGAGAGCTTGGAATATCGCGATTGTCCAAGATCAGGAAGACAACGCAATGTGGTACAAGACAACCTATCAAAACCATCAAGTCCTGAAGCTGCCGTAAACAAGTCGGGCGAGATGTAAATCTCCAAAAGATCTGTCTTTAGACAGCACAACATGATTTGAGTTAGGACATTTACGGAAGAGATACGTAAATTTGCTCGGCGGGGACTTAAAGAGCAAAACGAAGTGTCAAAACAGATTTGGGCAACTCGAACAGAAAAACATCCCACTCCCGTCTCTGAGATAACATTTTGTACAATAACAGAATGATCTGAAGTCAAGTAGGAAGAATGGATTTTTCTAAACGATGGGATTAAATACAAATACGAAGCAAAGCAAATTTCCAAAGAAAGAAAGAAAGAAAGAAA
This sequence comes from Mantis religiosa, assembly GCA_030765055.1. Lineage (NCBI taxonomy): Eukaryota > Metazoa > Arthropoda > Insecta > Mantodea > Mantidae > Mantis > Mantis religiosa. The sequence continues at coordinate 108,480,088 of CM060951.1, read as the reverse complement.
GAAAGAAAGAACGAAAGAACGAAAGAAAGAAAGAAAGAAAGAAAGAAAGAAAGAAAGAAAGAAAGAAAGAAAGGTATTTAGTAGCGACACCTATCTATGCTAGTTCATTTTTAACCTAAAAGCTCCAGCCAAATACTGAAATGTGCCTTTTAGACATCTGGCACCAAATATACAGCTTTCAATACGAGCCACTCATTAGAAATCGAAGATCATAACTAGGCAGGCTTGAAATTTGGGCGGTAAACAATAACGTCGACACAACACGTGCTTACTGGGCTCTTGTGTTGGTATGAAGTATTTCTGACACTGAATGCATGTAGTTTAAGCACACAAGGCCCTAAGTTCTGAGCTTTAATTATAACACTCATGCCCGATTTCACCAACAGATGCCAAAATCGACGTTTAACAAATACAACGTAACAATTGTTACAGAGTTAACAAAAGTGTTAAAATTCTTGCATTTCACCAAATCGTTTTCTGAAAATGTTAGCAAACGTGTTATCGCCGACAGACTTGTTAATATTACTCAACGTACTGCGATGAACTTTTGCTTTTATTTTCGTTTACACAACTGAAAAAATGGCGGGTGAACAAAATCAGAAGAGAAGCAGTGGACAAATTTCTCATCAATGGAGAAAGAACTGTTAGTTGAATTAGTAACTGACGGATGTGAAAGAGAAAGATATTATTTTGTAATTTACGTCCTCCAACGCTAAGTCATACCGGACGATGAATGAAATGGGTGAAATGGTGCTCAAATGAGTCCATGGTCCATGGAGCTTAGAGTTGCCCGACATTCGTCTTTCAGGATAATGGACAACCCCGGGAAAACCTTATCCAGATAACTCACCCTGACCGAGATTCGAGCTCGGAATCTCTTGAACGTGAGGCAGACACGCTACTATCTACGCTACCGAGGCGGGAAAGAGAAATATGTGACGTGGGAAAAGATTGGAAGTGAGTTTAATTCGAATGCAAATGTCACAACCAGAAGTACGAAGCAACTTCGTCAGCATTACGTAAATTTAAAACGAGATACGGACAGAAGTGATGAGTAACTTGAACATTGCACGAAGGGAGGTGCACAGTATAAGTATTATCCCAGAATTCGGTGAATTATAAAATCGCAAAGTTATTCATACTTGAAGTACAGGCGACATCGGAATATTCCTTTCGATGCATGTTCTAAAGTCTCTTGTACTTCCGCAGTAACCTTCATAACAACTTGTTTCGACAGTCTATACCTCTGTAGAAAATCTTCTTCAGATAGCTCCTTGAAATCATTTCTCCTCATAGGCCATTCTCTATTACGAATGCCATTTAGATGTTCTAAATATAGTAAACCGACATCAAAAGCTGTTCGCGCCCACCATCTTGACAATTTTACAATTGTTAATGATTTAACAGAAATATGGCCTGTTAGTTTAACAATAGGTTTAACATTAGTGTTAAGCTAATGTTAAACATATTGCTAAACTAACACATGTTGGTGAAATGCCATTTTTGTTATAACTATTGCTAAACAGACTAACAGCCGTGTTAAGTCTTAACATCTGTTGGTGAAATCGGACATCAGTGAAATAAAATTGTTAAAACACTCCATTGTTGTACATTAACCCTTGCAATAAGCATTATTTGCATTCCAAGAGGAAGCTTCATTTCGATTAATGAAATGGTGGATTGTTTGAATGACTCAGACATGCATTCGTCAGAACCAAACTGCAAGCTCAGAGAGAATAATGCTGCAATTAACATAAAAAAAACTGTTGATTTACTTTTTGCCTCAACCTTGCGTAAAACCATCATGTTGTCAACACTTGTGTTATGCAAGTCAAACATCAACAAGCGGCAAACAACAGAGCTCACCACTACGCATGCCTGAATGCTATTTCCACTCAAATCTCAGCTGAATATTCACAATTTAATGTCCAAGGCTCTCTAAAATGGTATGTACTGATTGCCCAGGACAAGAAGGCAAGCTAGAGGAATGTGCAACGTAATCAGTTTTGCTAAGTGTAATCAGTAATCAGTTTTGCCTTCCGAGTATGACAAGGATGGAAGGCTCGTTTAAAATACACAAGTGTTGTCACATAGCTCACCTATACATAATGCCTATCGCTGCAACAAACATTAGATTTGGCAGCATGGGTGACTCATGTACACTCTCATTCACTCATTTCCTAGAAAATAGATCCGTTACCGGAGTAGATAAACAGTTCAAGCTCCTCTGCATCACATCCCTCTAGCCTTCTTGTCGTGGGCGTACAGTATATGCCAACACCAATTAAAATAAACGTCATTTTGTTAGAAAGATTGCTACACTCGCTTTCACTTCAGCAAACATTCTTATTCAAAAAGCTCCAATTTTCAACACTTGTACCATAACTACTAATTTTGCTTTCTGGTCCACCGGGATAAGCAAGAATTTCTATTGCTTAGCATCCTATGACGAGGTGAAAAATCAGTATGCCTTTCTTTTCTTTCTCAAAAAGAATAGGGGGTTATCGCCAACAAGAAATGTTAAAATTCTGTGCATGAACATACATTACAGCGCCGTCACAGACCGTAGTTGCTTACGGAAGCACATAGGTACAGTGTACAGTGACTCGCCCTGTGTCTCTGCTCAGATGCAATCATGTCTTCTGAACAGCAACGTGTGATACATCAGAGGCGCGAAAAATCACATAACGTGATTTAATGTTATGGCAAGGAGAAAGAAGAGGGGATCAAACTCCATTGTCAAGCGACAAAACGGACGGTTGCAATCATAAATTTACATTTCAGTGTAATAATTAATAGCCTAAATTTTCGTATAACACAGCTCCCAAGTACCTATTTGTGTTGTGTCACTTACTACCTATATACGCTTAAGCTACTAATATTTCGTTCTTCTAGTAAACAAGACAAGCGGATGCAGCGTTCTGTCAGTGAAGGCCAATACGCCTCGACGATTTGCCAGATGCACAAAGAGCTGGCCTACCCTTGAAGAGTTTATGTTACGATAACGAACAGCTCTGCTTCCCTGCGATAATCAATCTAGAGACGCAGAGTACTTACTGTCTATCCACCACGAGAAGGGGAGAGGGGTTTGAACTGTTTATCTGCTGTTAGTGGATCTGTTTACTAGGAAATGAGTGGGCGAGCGCGCGTATGAGTCACCCATGTTGCCAGATCTAATATTTGTTGCAGTAACTGCAGTGATAGGTATTACGCACGGGCGAGTTATGTGACAACATTGTGTATTTTAGATTAACCTAGCATCCTTATGATATCCTGAGGATAAACATCATGCCGACAAAAGTGATTACGTTACACATTCCTCTGCCTTGCTTTCTTGTGTTGGGTGGACATTATTCCCAAGAGGCAGGTTTGAAGCAAAGGATCCTCCTCTTTATTTAATGTTAAAATTAATATGAATTCCAGATAAATTAACTCTGTTAGATAATATACTTAATTCATACTGTTATGACAATATAAATTTGACAATTCTCTTCAAACATACTAAGATATATAATCATGTTAAATAGTGAACTCATTTTTACCGCACGACAGCAACCAATGAGAGGTGTTTGGTTCACATAAGCGTTAAGACATATATAGGTAAGCGTATTTGAAACAAGCTTTAGAACGGAAATCCTATTCTTGTCAAAAAAAAAAAAAAAAAAAAAACGCCTAATCTATTTTCGGCTATAGAAATTTAAAGGTAAATAAAGCAAAACAATGAACGAATATCCAAATTAAAATGGGTACTTAAATATTAAAGACACCTAATCATAACAAAGTTCAATAACCAGTTTACAAAAGGACTATTAGGATGTTACGCTGGTACACCTTCAGTGATGAGACAAACATAAAGATGAGTTAATGAGTGACCTGCATAAGAAGTAGACAATGTACTTTCGGCACATTAAACATTGACTGGGATGCCAAAGAGAACCGCTGAAGATATTGGGACGCTGCAACTCTGAGGGTGAATTTAAGTTGGTATATCAAGAAGACGATATCAATGCCAGGGCTAGAAGTTGCCCGCGCAAGTGTAAGTTTGCCATTGGCAGTTAAAGCTGTCGCCAAGAGAAGCTATAGGAACCCGAAAGCAGAAAATGATATAATAAATAATCCCAGAATCTATCACAAGACTGATTTTGGGTGAAGATAACAGCGATGCATAACAACACCTTAAAAATTCATAAAAAGCAACATTTCTCAGCTTCCAAAATGCCAAGTGTTTATTCTCAGAGTCCTATAGAAGCCGCTGCCAACATGATCTAGTGTGTGATGATCTAGTACGAAGTAGGTAACGTCTAAGAAAGTCCAGTTTTTTACAACCACAAAAAAAAGGCTGAAAATATTATACAAATGCCTTCATGTTTATAGGTCAGTCAGTACGGACGTTGCAGCAGGAATTCGGCATTCATTCACAAAGACAGGTGCATGCAGCACTGTTTTGGAGCTCAGTATACAAAAGTTCATCACTGTTGAAGATGTGAATAGCCTGGGCTAACCCTTGAGGAATACTAATCGGGAACGGGATGTCTGCTCTATATTATCACCTGATCGAATCCTTTAACGTATCTTTAGTGAAGTCAGCAGCTTTGCCAGCGGTGGTGAGTACAACAAATGAGAAACCGATTATAGTCTGAAGAAGTATGTCCCTAAAGGGTGGTCATTTTGACTGTGCATGTGCATGTTTTGTAAGCAGTAAGAATGCATGCATGGCATTCATAAATATTATTCTCTATACACTAGTCAACTTTGAGGGATAGAACTAGGTGGTGTTGCTCTCTGTTGTAGTGATTTCTCTGCTATGCAGGGAAGTAAAATGTTCATTATGAACATCCAACGCAATTTTATACGCTGTTCACGCAGTTACGTTGTTTGTTATGATCATATCACCCCCTTCGGTCTGTCATGTATTGCTGTTGAGGTCGTTCACCGTTCCACCACTGCACTGCGCGTTGACAGTACTCGTATAGATTATATAAAGCCTTCTAAACACGACACGCTTTTACTGTTGCATCTTAAGATATCTGTTTTAGGGCGGTTTCTAGTAAATACATAGGACATGTATAAAGGAGATATAAAACTGAACGTTAACCTACAGAGCAAAACCAAACCGACTTTTCTAAAACGGATAATTGGCTATATTCTATTCACATTTTAGATTAGTTCATATTAAAACCTGCTTGTTACACAGGGGCCCTCAAAATTCAGTTTTCCCAGACAAAAGAAACATCGCTTAACTGTTGTAACTGAATATATGCATCTAGCACAATCTTTGATGTGGATTTTCCTGGTCTCTTTTAAATCCGTCCAGGAGAAGTTGACATTGTAACCTCATGCAAAGGACTATGGTCTACTAGGGACAAATTTAATGTATTAACTTCACCAAACTTTATCACTTACCTACATATACCTTATTTTTCTATATACCTCACATTGATCGCGATATAGGTGTGATTTTAAGTAATGGTCTAGATAAGGTATGAAATACATATTGGAAGGAATACCTTTCCTAAACCCTGACACAGTGTTGCAAGTACTTTTAATAAATGGGCTTCTGGTAAATCACACTATAGTGTATGAAGTATGATATTTTGAGTTCTTGATTCCTTCAGGTTACAGAGATACAAGTGTCAATGGAGAGCAGCTTAATGTGCTTAATGACTTGAAGCTTTCCCGGCGTTGATTATCAGGGGAACTGAGGATGGCGGCAGAGTTAGTCGCTGAAAGCTTGGGTAGTTACCCTAATCTGACCTGGCTGTTAGCCCGAGAAACTATCATCAGCTTAATGTGCGTTTGGGTATCTCGTCTCCATCATAAGAAGCGATGATGCAACAGTGCGAGAAGTCGAAGATCCGTACTTCGAGACCGAGCTGTTTTAATATATTTTTAAAATGTAATTGAAACTTCCATCCTGCAACCCTCCTCCTCAGGACTTACGCATTCTTTCTCTTTTCATCTACAATTTTATATTATTGTTTATCTACAAAAATATCAAAGTCAAATTCATCCAAAGTGTACGAAAAATGTGCGGACTGATATAGTGATGGACAAAGTACACATTTACAATTTATGAGGTCGTGGTAGTTGCAATCCTACCAATATTCCGAAGAATTATCATCACTGTAAAGAGAAAAATAAAAGCAAGAGGGGAAAATGGGAGAAATTTAGGTAACTAATATCTTCAATGAGTAAGTCTTAACAGGGCCCTCACTAGCATATATCTTTCCCTGCATGTGTAGACAAGATATTCCATAAAGTTCCAATTCGTTACTATCTTCCAGTGGTGTAAATGTTAGGGAACCTAAGGTACTACAAACTTTAGATAATCTTATATTTACTTTTACAAAATAGTTTTGTTTGTTTTCTCTACCTGTGAGGGTAATTGAAATGTATATAAATCTACATTCAGCCTTAGAAATTACAAGTGCGCTTTCCTTGTTAACGGCTTTCCCACCGGAACAAGTAAATACACAGAAAATTTGAGCATACAGTCAGAAATGCTTGTATGTCTGCAAATATTCTGTGCCAAAATCTTAAACTCCCTACGCAGATTGTAAGCATGATTATTAAATTGAGTTTAAGAAACTTCAAGAAGCTAACAAGTAAATTTCAAGAAATGTGTTGATTGCGATAAAATTAAAAGATTCATTATAAATCCCAAATCTGAATGAATTGTTTAGAAGAAAGATTCTTCTCAACAACCATAAAATAATAAAAACTGTCCTGATGATGAATAGTACTTTCTGGGGAAAGTAAGTTATACTTATTGAATCCAGTATAAGATTTAAGAATTTTAGTGCCGCAACATTACAATGATATAGTGCTAAGGAAAGCTACAAAATATGACTCGGAAAGTGAAATAGTTTTTATTTAAGGGCGCTCTGCAACTGCTGTAGTTCTCAGCGTCCTTTTCTATACTGGGAGTAAAAGACAGCTTTGTTTTGCTCGGAGGCCTCTATATTAAACATGGTTCTTTCAGGTGCAATAATGTAGACACGTGACCATGGGCCTTACTTTACTTCCTAAGGAAACACTAAAGATTTTTACAACCAAATAGATTCATCGCCTCCGCGGATTTGAAAACCGGACCTAGCGACATAACTCGAAGATTTCAGTATAAAATATTTATGTTGCCTTATTCGAGATAAAAGACACTGTAGCACACTGTTCTGACTGTAGTAACAAATTACTTACAACACAAGCATAAGATAAAGTGGTATGATAGAGACATTTGTCTCCCCTCAAAAAAAAAAAAAAAAAAAAAAAAAAAAAAAAAATTAATTTCATATTTTTTAAAAACATGGCAGAGTATGAGATTCAAATTCGGCAAGCTCGGGTTCGATTCCCAGCGACTATGACCTTGGTATTTTTCTTGGTCAACTAGTAAATACTAGGGTGAATTACATACTACCACGGCTTTTTCTGGCCCTCTTTTCCTTTCATGTACAGAGCTGGCACGAATAGATGCGATGCATATGTATTGAACATAGGACAGAACTGCCCGAAGCTGTCCGTCCCGTTCCCGAAAAGTGGAAGGAGGTACCAACGAAGCGTCCAGGCATTCTCAAACTACAAAACGTTAAGGACCCTACAGCCCTACGCCTGCCGCACCAACCCTTCCACCATGAGGACTGGTATGTACATAAGCCTATCCTTAGTCGCGAGCCTGAATCTTCCTCATTTTCTTACCTTAACCGCAAAACAGTAGATTTTGGTTAAAATATCTGTGGACTGAACTTTTTAACTCAATTACTCTACAAAGACTTTGGTGGTTTAGTGCCAGTGTGTGTTCCGTAACAGTAAGCCAAGAGCGCGTTAACATATACTGTGTTATTTCAAGAATGTGACACAGTGAGTATGCCCAGATTATTGTGAGGTCTGCGCAGGGCAGTCGCAACATCAAAGAGCATAAGGGGCGTGTTCACCAGGGTTAACACGATAAATGCTATCGCAGAGAATCAGAATCTTCCGGAGGTTTCTACATATCGATAGTTCTAGAAAGTTCCTACGGCTACACAAGCGAGCGCTCTCGCGACACGGGAAACTTGCAATGTTCCAGAGTGAGTACTGTCCACCAACGCAAAGTAAGTCCCTGAAAGGAATGTGCCACCCTTAGTGGGACAAGGACAGCGAATATGAGACAGAGAACGCATCCTACACAAGGAGCAGAACCGTCAAAAAACATGCACCCTATTCACTCTGTACATTACACCCGAGAACACTTATTAACAAAAGTAGAAGCTGTCAGAATGTTTTTGAATGGTCTGTAACTGAACTGACTTGGGGTGTCATAAATTACCGAGGGAGGGTGTAGGAACCTTCTCCAATCTCCCGGCGTCTCAGGCCCCGGAGACTTTCCTTCCTGTGGTATACTATACACGAGTCAGCAAGCGAGTTCGCCGAAAAGTGGTGTTCTTCGAGCGAGTTGTAACGATCATGATTAAATGCAGCGAGTAGCCGTTGCTGCACGATATGAGACGTCTTGCGTTCGACTCGTCAGCGAGTGAACCTCCGGAAGAAGAGGTTACGGCAGGCTGCTACGTCACGGAATAGTGACAGTGAACAGTGCTAATAGTCACATTAGTGGCATGTCGAAATTGGCTACGCAAACTCTCGGAACACTTTAACTTAAGTGAAAGTGAAAACTGAGTGAAGTGACGGGTACCAAAAAAAAAAAAAAAAAAAAAAAAAAAAAAAAAAAAAAGTAGATGATGCACACAATATTCTGAAGTTCCAATGAAGTCATAGAGGTAATCGAATCGTTATTTTAGAAAGGCCCGAAGTCCACTTTTTTACTTCTGAGATAGGTGCATTTATGTGTTCCTTTGAAGTCGACTCATCGTTGAGTGCAGACATGGCCTTCATAACCAATCAAATAACCACAAAATAGAGCTCATAAATTCCTGTTGATTTCAAAAGAGCCCCATATCCAGGATACTTAACCAATGCAATATTGCAAATAAGATGGCAGACATAAAGCTGCTTCCATAGTGCAAGAAGATGATGTTTTAGACTTCTGGAATAGGTACTAGTTTTTCAGTAGCCGACTGTTTTGTGACCACAGGATGTGTTATATATTCTTTTTTTCTAAAAAAAAAATGTGTTTTGTAAGTTATTTGTACCCTACACGTTGCCCTGACTTAAGTTCTATGTTGATTAAGCAAACTGATTGCATTTCTTGATAGCCTTAAATTTGTTATTTCTCACTTATTTCAGAACGGCTCCTATGTTCCTTACAAAAATTTAACCTTTATCAGAAAATAGACACAGCATATGTAAACAGAATCTGTTACAGTGCTGATATTGATATCTCTAAAATGACAATTAAAAAAAAAGAAAAAGAAAAAGCTCCTTCAAAGACAATAAAATGATGTTTCTCAGTTTTCTCAAAACGTGCCAGCTGGACATAGGACCTTCCTGATTTAACTAGAGTTTCTGAAAATTATTTAGTGCTTAAATCTTAACGACTCAAGCAAAACCAACATAATTACATCAAATCCTTTTAGTACACTCCGCAAATAGTAGTACTAACTTTTTGAAACTAAATCTGATGTGATGCATTCTCATCGTTAGCGTTAGCCGCTGAAGTTTACTCTTATGTAGCTTATACCAACTATTCTTACAAAAATTTAGTTTTTCGACTTATTAATAGATCCAGCCACTTGTTTAGGTGGAAACTGCCCGCTTCAGCCGATTTTTTGCGACTATTTCCTAAATGTACTCAGCCCTCTGTGTTTTATAAAAATATGTAAAGTTGATAACTTAATCTCTGGATTATGTTCTTATCGGCAGGTTTCTGTATTTAAACGTATGTAACCCATTTGTTCGCCTTTGTAGCGTGGTGGTAGCGTGTCTGTCTCACATTCAAGAGGTTCCAATACTAATCTCGGTCAGAGTGAGTTATCTGGATAACGTTTTTTCCTAGGTTTTTCCTTGTCCTAAAAGATGCATGTCGGGTAACTCTAAGCGTTATGGACTTTGGGCTCATTTGAGCATCATTTCAACCATATCATTCATCGTCCGATATGATTTACGTTGGAGAACGTTAATTAAGAAAAACGTAACCAATTTACAGTTTGCTCACCTTTATAGATGTGGAGGCGTCATATTCTAACAGCGGCGGGAAACTCGTACACTGTCTTTTCAATTGAGATTCTGCAAGCTTCACTCGGAGTATGAATGCAAAATGCTTAGTTAAATGTGATGCACTGTGCGACTTACCACAGCGAGAAAATATTTTTCTGTGTATTTTACACGTTGCTATGTTATTATGTAGCCTCAAAATATTTATGGAAATTAGTAATACGGTATACCTGTAAGATACGATTGTTATACAGTTTGACCCGTGAAACAAAAACAGTGGAAGGAAAGTACAAATATTTTCAAGCGTTGTATTACGTCACGTCTAAGTTTTGATTTTTGTATGTTTGATTTTCACATTTTGATCACTGGAAAAGGTAAACGTTGTGGCCGAGAGTGAATCACCGAGCCAGGTTCCTAAACACATCTAATTTAGTGCGTCAGCTAAATCATCTTCATTGATGCCCCTCTCTGTAGCATATCTTCCTCTGTTCAAGAGGTTCCCAGCTCGAATCTCAGTCAGGATGATATTTTCCGCAGCTTTCCCTTATACTGAAAGATGCCTTCGGGTAAATATAAGCTTTATGACCCTGGACTCTTTTGAGGATCATTTCACCAAATCCATTTCCTTCATCGTCTGATATGACTTGTGATGGAGGACGTTAAGTTAAACAAAAAGAAAAACAAAAGAAAATAAACGTTTTAAAAAATCAGTTAACGCTGCATGTTACATGAGCACCTCTACTCCTTCCCCCAATGCTTTGCATGTCTTCATTTAGACACAAAAGTCTATGGAACTTTGCATCATTCTCTCACAGGAAACGCAGGCAAAGGTCTATAAAGAACTACAGTTCAGCACCCTTTGAGTATATGTGAGGTCTCGACATTTTTCATTCCTCATCTAGCATAAAGTTAAACCCAACAACTTATAATAAGGCCAAACTTACAAATGTATAGGCAACGAAGGTTTATCTCAAAGTATTAGACATATTTGGATATCACCGAATTGCGGTTTCAAGATATCATCCCTAGTTGTTAATTTAAAGGGGTGTGATGAATATATTCTCTTTCGTCTTAGTGTACAATACTATAAACTGATGAAAACAAAAAAACTATTTATAAACAAGTCTGGCGCCCTACTTCATCATTGCGCTTGCGTTGGTTTAATAGACGCCAGGTAGGCAGGAAATGATGGAGTATGAGATTAGGATCGTGAGAGACGCCACTGGTGTACGTGTGGTGTTGTCGGTTCCCATGTTCACCACAATTGGCAGAGGCGCTATCCAGATCGATACGCTTCACCTGTGCCCGCTCTAGCAGGGTGGTCCCCCGTTATTTTTCTAGCGCGCTATTGCGGTCTCCGCTGCGTGGTCTTATTTCCATATTGAATCATGAAGCCTAATGCTGTGTTCCAGTGAACACGTACGCTAGCTTCCCAGAAGAGAAAATAAACAATGCACTTCCAAGAAAATACGTTCTTCAACAACAGTAGATATGTCTGCCACAAGATTCTACACAGCTTCTCGCCGAATCGGCACAGCATTACGTGAAATGGGATAATGTCAAGAGCTGCACACAATATCATAGCATTTTGTAGAGCATGAAGGCCTTTAAAGAGCTCTACACAATTATAGAGAATTGCTTAAGATAAAAAATGCCGGAGCTACAATCTGAAAAGTGGGCAAAGAACTGGAAAGTTGAAGATTTATATATCCCGACAGTCTCTGTTTCAACGCAATTCCTTCGAGCCAATATGTTATGCTAAAGTATTCTTACCTATAGTATAGTGGAGGACGTTTATTTACTTGTTCAAGTTTTGCGTTTTGGTTGGTCAGAGCGGAAATTGAATGAATGAAACAGGTGAAATGACACTCGATTGAGGTTGAATCTACAGATCTTGACATTCAACTTCCCAGGACATGGAAAATCTCATCCGTGTAACTCATCCTAAACGAAATTCGAACTGGAGAACTCTTCAATATGAGGCAGACAGGCAGGACACCACACCGACACCACAGGAGACCCTGGAGAAAGTATATTCATTACAAGATTTAATATCGATATTTTACCGGAAATGCAAGATTTGGGATTCCTTCAATCCTCAAAAATTAAAAAAAAAAAGTACCTTGATGCGCGCGCACGTGTGTGTGGCTTAACAGTTCCCAAGGGTGTGACAGGATTTTCGAGAAAATTCCTCCCCCACTACCCTTTGGATGGAAATTTAAGTTTTTTCCCTCCTTTTATCAGAAACGACCGTAACGTTTATTCTGTTAAAAATGACATTTTGGCATTGAACAAAATGTATATTTGAATTATTTGTGAATGTTATGAGCTTCCCTTTATTTATTCAATTTTGCAGAACATTAAACAAGGAAATCTACAAGAATAAAGATATGATACAATATGGGATCCATAAAAAATGTATATACAAAACGAAACGGGTATCTATCTGAATACTGTTTTCAAGATTCACTGAATTTTCTGTAAAAATTGAAGTATGGTGTTTTCTCAATGGATGTCGATACCTGCATGTCTCTAATGACTAACGCATGGCTTATGAGTTATGATTCTGAATCAAAAAGTTTGAGGCACGTTTGACGTTTGAGAAACGATGTTTCAAAATGTCGCTGAAGTCCATGTGTGGAAGCCTGAGCATGGAGAATTCCGTATAAAATTATCATGGATAAGATAAAAAAACCTGAAATCTTATATACCCTATCAAAAAGTGATGGAATTATGACTTCAAATTGGGAGGATACTTCGGAATTATTATTGGATACCCTATTACCTGAAGATATGTCTTCAGACAATCTCCAAAATATAATATATAGATTAAATATGAAGTTTGTTTATAATAATTTCAAAGTAATATATCCTTTTGATATATCTGAAGTAAAAGAGATTTTTATAAAGTTGAAAAAGAGGAAGTCCTGCGGTCCGGATAGTATACCCAACGAAGTTTTAATGATCCTCCAAGACACGTTAATACCACAATTAACCAGCATTTTCAATGATTGTCTGTGGAGAGGTTATTTTCCGGACTGCTGGAAAGAGGCAAGAGTAATTATCCTCAAGAAGGGTTTAGATAAAGATCCGACTAAACCGAAGTCTTATAGACCTGTCTGCCTTTTAAATTCCCTGGGTAAAATTTTTAAACATTTAATTAATAAGAGAATCATAGAACATAGGATCATGATTGGAAAGAACAACAGGCAGTATGGATTCAGAAAAGGAAGATCTGCTGAGGATGCTATTATCGACATTATGGATTGTGTGAATCGTTGCACTAATAAGTATTTAATCGGATATATCAGATGCCTTCGATAATTTGTGGTGGCCCTTCCTCTTTGATAGGCTAAGGATATTAAATTATCCACATCCCCTCTATAAATTATCCTAATTTATTGTGACAATAGGAGAGTCTACACGCAAGGCATCAATCAGAAGATCTACAAAAATATCACCAAAGGCTGTTCACAGGGATCTGTTCTGGGACCTACATTTTGGGACATCGTGATGGAAACTCTGTTGGAAGCTTTTGAAAACGATGAAAATGTAGTGAATGTAATAGCATATGCAGATGACGTGATTTTTCTGATAGCAGGTGATTCAAGATTACAATTGGAAACAAAGACAAGTCATGTAACATCTAAATTAGCTAACTGGTGTAATGAGTCAGAATTACAAATTGCTCCACAAAAATCATTATAAATGTTATTGAAAGGGATATTAAAAAGAAATCCGATTATCCATTTGTCGCTGTGATATGTGTCTGGCCGCTAACAATAATAATTTTGACAACCGAAATTAAGTGAACAGGTGTGGACTTTGTATTAAACCTGAGTATGATAGTTAACTTCTGTATAAAAACACAATTACCAATTTCTATTCCCTAAAATGTAAGTGATAAATGCATTATGTATTCCTGTATATAAGTATGTGAATGTCATTGGTAGAAAAACTCGTGTGATGCATTAAAAATTGAATTTTAAACTCTGGGCATCTGGATAAACACGCTAGGCACACTATCTTAAATAATATACAATATATTATGAGTCCTCCTTTTGAGTTATATATTAGTAATTATAATAGATATGCTTAATACGAATGATGTAAACAAAAACTCCGATCTCACATCCTTAACGTGTAGTGTGTAGAACTGCTATACAGAGGGAAACTTAAATTACCTCAGAGAGAGAAAAAACATGTTCAGATGCGCTGTACTGACCCAGGAAACTTGAAATTCTAAAAATTAAACGTGGGTAGTATATTAAAGAGAGAAATTTTGTAACGAGTACTGGCACTACAAGAAACTAAAACTATTTACGAACATAGTGTCCGTAAATATACCTGAAATCCTCAACAAGTCATCAAATCGGATAGCTGAAGTGATCTGACAGTCAATACGACTGCCAATACTGAGTATTGCATCGAAGCATGCACTGGAAAACCCGGTTAAAGGCACTAGTCATTCCGGAGAGCATGACAGGTAAATAAACATGCTGGCATTGCATTAAAACCTGCAGACCAGGAAGTTCCTCTGCACAGACAACAATCAGCAACTGGCCATCACCAAACATCCACCTGAACTGATGTACCTACAGGGAATATGAGGTAGAGATGATGTGGGCTAGAGTTCTATTCTATAAGACGAACCATAAGCTCTACCGTAAGGTAAGTTGAACATTTTGTCGGAAAACGCCTTAATACATGCGCAAACTGTTTTAGAGACCTTAGTCCTCCGCAATCTGGTATAAGAACAATGCCATAATGAGGCTTTCTCACTCAACATTAACAAAAGCAACAGAAAACGCGGATAACTTAAACGGATAACTTAAAAGTCCTTTAGAAGAATTTTACAAGGTATTTTGTTTAACCTGAATAAATAAATAGACATATGTCAGCATTTCAGCAGACCTAACGTTCTGAAGAATTTCTATTCCAAAAGGTCCTATCGGGATTTGTCCGTCCGTCCTTCCGTCCATCCATAAGCAGGAAGCAACTCTTTCCCCTGCACTATGGAATTGCTATTTTACATAACAGGACACGAAGAAAATGTGTGACAGGTTTCATATTTGGTTGAAGGGGGAACAAAAATAAGATTATCCCATTTAGATGGAAACTCTTACAATTTTTCAATGTTTGGACGAACCACTGGATAACATTTTCTATCCAAGAGCAGATCAAAATTTATCAACATATTTCAAATTTAGCTAAAATCAATTCAAAATTAAGGGTGGTTAAGATAGGGAGCCTTCGAATCAAGGTTACAACTGAATATCTTCGAATGGAAGCTAAATGCTATGAAACTTTGCCAGCTAGAACTAGTGCAAAGTAATTGGCTGAAATGCGATGAGTTATTCCTGTTATGGTTATCACCCAGCGAAACTTGAGAGAGATGGCTTCAGTTGTGCTCTAGCGTGTACTGTTTACCTCTAAGGTTTGTTACAAATAACCTTGCCCCGCCTACATGCATCCCTCCGCTTGCTATTGCCTTCCCCTTTAACCTAAATAGCTAATGCTTTCGGCACCGTATGAGTACGACAAATTCAGTTCAAAGCAAGGTCAACGATAAAAGTGATATGAGCAAGTATGTCACCGATACCGATAAACACACCTGCTATCGTCAGTTTGAAGCAAAGGATTCTTCTCTTTATTTCGTTTAAAATTAACATGCATTCCAGATAAATTAACTCCGTTGTGTAATATATTTAATTCATACGTTTATGAAAATATAAATCTGACAATTCTCTTCGAGTCTATTAAGATACGTCGTGTAAAATAACCAACTCATTTTTACCGCACAAGTCTATACCACGACAGCAGCCAATGAGAGGTGATTACATCATGTGAGCGTTAAGAGATACGGGGCACGTTTATCTGGAACAAGGATTATTGTGTCTTGTTTACAATAGGAGAGCGCCTCCTGCACCGTTGCATTTCACATAAAAATCGTGGATATGCCAAATTGTGTGCAATCAAGAATCTGTTGAAGCAAAACAATTCAAGTGAAAATAACAAAGCACACCAATTCCACGTCAAATATGTAGGCTTTGTTCCTATCACTTCAACGACCGCGTTTGCTCGCAATACACAGCTTTAAGTGAAAGTCACGTGAGATTTACTTTTGAGGCTTAAAAAATACCTACAATGGTGACTAGGCAACCATAAAGATATATCATTAGGATAAATGCAAGTAAATGAACAACGCATTTTGTAATAAGCATTTGGTATTTCTGTTATGAATATTATACATTTAAATGCACGTCTGTAAAGCTATCACATAAAATGGAAGCATTTTGACTTGAAAATGTACATAGGCATATAATTTTTAAGAATAAACAGTATATATTTCTTATTTATGAACTAATTATACATGTAAATTATTTCTTAAATGAACGAAATATTCAATCAAGACAAGCGCGCACTGATACCGACTTTATATTGAAACATTTCAAAGCATAAACAGCTAGCATATCGAATGCTTCATCGCATTCATATCGGTTTGTTTTACTTGGCGTTCCCTCTCCCTTATTAACCATGACAACTCATGCGCAGCAAATAAATCCGTACCTGGGTATATATACTTACACCTAATCTCTTACACAGGTGTTCAGGTTTCCTGTCTATTATTATTATTATTATTATTATTATTATTATTATTATTATTATTATTATTATTATTATTATTATTATTATTATTACAATATTAATGTAATACAATGACAGTGGCCAAAACACTCTTAACGTGTTTATTGATCCCTATTCTAAACATTATTGTGTAGCGCAATGGTTTGTGCTGTCATTTGTCATGTTGCAGACAACAGTTTGATTCCACCTTGAATAATAAAAAAATTAAATCTTCTTACTAGCCATAAATGGCTTAAAGATATTTTTAATTATCTACCCATTTTATTCATCGTCCGATAGGACTTACTTTGGAAGACACTAAATAATTTTAAAATATTACCTAGTACGCTTTGATAATCTTTGTTATTCTTTCTCTAGTAATCATGTTTCAATAAATACTAAATTTGGGTTAAGCTACTGCATGAAAGTTCTAAGTCTATTTTTAAAATGTTTTTCAGTTTGTCTTTATCCAATGATATGTGGAAGTAATTTGCTTGTAGAAAAAGTATGAAATATCCTCCCTTTTTCTAAACAGCCCTTTAGATTTACAGTAAGTTTTAATGTGCATGTATTAACTCGTTAAGTGCAATTAGTACTACAAGTGTATCTAGGTAAACTGTCAGCTACAATTGCAATTATAGCTAGTAAAACTCAATTAGTTCCATTAGCACTAAGACCACCTCAGCGACCTTTCACCTTTAAAACAATCCCTCAACAGTAATGATGTTCACTCGTTTACAGTATTGTTGAACTTGGGATTTGTATTACGTTTGGACATTATATTAAATTCACACATTTACGTGTTTCTTCTGTATTCATATCATCTTGCATAATGGGGATATCTGGCGAAGAATTCCAGATCCCAAGCAAAGTCGCAGCCCAGAAGTACCATACAATTAATGGGAAATTAATTCTTCTTTCACACTAGCCATGTGTAGGCCAAAGTTTGGAAAGGTGGTCGCCATTAAGGTAGTTGTCTCATGTGTATATCAGAATTCCATTATGTCTGGACAGAATTCTGTTGCTTACAAGTTGGACAGAGTGGGTGTGGAACTTTTCTGACGGTACAATCGGTTTCCTACAGTTTATTTCACATGCTGCCACACTCCGTGTATGATGTGAAGATTTTCCATATCCGTTTCCAGGGAAAAGTGGAGTGGTTATTTTGTACGCATGTACTCCTTTGCCGTCCTATATTTATGCCCATAGCAATTCTTGTAAAAGTTTTGTTAATTCTTTATATATGACAAATAATATTTTGAGGATTAATGCGAACGTGGTAAGTACAACTATTGATGTTAAATTATGAATCTCCTTGTGATGGTGAGTCTGTATGGTCAGTTATTTCAAGCTACGTCAAACCCAATTTGCCATTTTAGACGGAAGACACAGCTGGCCGCGCGTAAGTTCATAACATTTGTCAGTCCACAAGAAGTACTCTCAACTGTTTGATTCTCTGGGTATGCCGTTTCGTTGGTGGTTGAATATTTAGCACATAAACGTATCTTACTTAGGGCATATATGAAAAGTATACTCATTTGACATTTAGTATCCTGTCTTTTAATACGCACATTGTGTATTATCCTTCCTGAGCAGTTGTACTCAATCATGTATTCACTATCCTTACGAAAAATATTCACAAAACTTTGATGCTCTCTACCGTCTTTTCCTAAATGAGTAGCAAAAGCACATACATACCAATTCGGACTTTCATACATAAAAGCTTTCACCAAAAGACTTCATATGTCTGCAAGTACGTTTCCAACTGCCGTATATCGTGGCCATCTTCAGCCGGAACATGTTCAGTTAACATTCATAGGTAATGGCAACCTGAACCGCCTTTTGTATATTTACGAGTATTAATAATGCGTCTATGTACAGCACATAGAACCATGGATTACGTGCATCTCTATCGAATTGTTACTTATTCTGTAGTCATTCCAAGCCTAGACTTCTCGGTGAAACTAGTGTGCCATTACAGACCGTGGTTCCCTACTGTACTTTATTTTTTTATTTAATTATTTCCTTTGTTTATATAAATGTGCTGCGCTAGGAATCTGAAAACTTTAACATGCTTTTCGTCAATTTCTAGGAACATTCAAACTAAATCCAAAATCAAACTAAATCTTACAAAGAGCACATCAGAATCTTGATGGACATTCGATATACGTATAAGTTGCTAATATCAGCAGTCCAAGTTTTATTTTCAGCAACGCATTTATGCTGTACAACAAAACTCAATGCATCTTTGTCTACTTCAGAGAAATGCTTATAGATATTATAGTGTTCTTGCGCGCTTTAATAAATTCACATGTGCCACTTCTATTATAAACCCAAATTAAGTACAATGTCACTGTCTTAGTGGTTTCGAGATTTAGTTGGTTGATCATCGGAATGTTGTTCCAAGTCGTAGGTTCCATTTCGAGCACCTCGATACATTTTTCCTTGATAATGAGGTTTTGTCAATAAGTCCAGATGATGAAATAAGAGGCGTGTTCCGGTTTTTTTTTTAAACAGTTTGCTTAATTATTTGCAATAACTATGTATATCAGGACAGTCGCAGGACCAATTATCGAAAGTTCACTGTCACTCTATTTGAAACAACATGAGCACACTTGCACAGCATGCAGAGTAATAAACTGTAAGTAATTGCATAAAAAACCTGCCAACGCTTGTTTACATGGTGTTGCGCAGAATGAACCTTGGATACACCAGCTCAAACGTTTTGCGGTTGTTCATTTTTAAAACAGCAACACTTAATGTTGAACCAGCAACAAACCGTGATTTTACGAGAGAACATATATTACAGATTCGACAGCTAACAACAGAATATTGTATATATCAGTTTTCTTGCAATCCAACCCTAAAAGGAATTTTAAACTCGCCTGCTTCAGGGGATATTCAAATTGTACAAAAGCGTTTCACGAATACCGTAACAACAGACGAAAATGTGTTAATGGATAAAATACTTAATCATAAAATTTAAAAGATGCAAGCTTAAATTGAATCATAGAACTCATTGTGTGATACTTGTGACTGGTAAATCACAGATACATACATATATCATTCTTTTTACACGTTCAGCAGGTACTTCTCTGCTACACGATGGAGCTAAAGCTAATATCATTTTGCCATAAACAAATCACTGCAATTGCATACGTCTCTAAATTATATGCAAGTTGTTTGGATACTAAACAATTAGTAAAATATATATAAACATTATTGTAAATGAGCCTGTATTATCAACAGCATTCAACTTAATGTGATATATTTGTTAGTACACTTTCCGTTTAAGTTAAATTTAATTTCAACATAAAAAAACTGCAAGCTGTAACTACATTTTCAAAGTTAACGTCCTCACTTTGTGGTAGATGCCTCAAGATGGCAGCACAGATCAAAGAACTTGTGCCGCCTAGTGTGTACAATGTGAACTGAACATACTTGATTGTTGTACCAGTGGTCGTGTAACGTACTAACACGAATGTGTGTGTGTGTGTGTGTGTGTGTGTGTGTGTGTGTGTGTGTGTGTGTGTGTGCGCGCGCGCGCGCGCGCGCTCGCGCGTATGGGTGTTTTCTACAACGTTCTTTTTTATCTTTTCTAAAACCGTTTCCACATGCTGAAACTCATCCTTCTGCAATTTTAGCACTTAGCAAAATGAAGCCTTATGATCAAAACCACTCGTCCTCTTTGTTACAGTGCACAAATTCATTATTATAGACACGCACGCAAGCAGGCACAACAGGTGACTCAACTGTCCGTATCAATTTTGTAAGATAATCCACCCTTAAAGCAGCAATTGCGCTTTAAATCCATTACCTTCCCTTTCGAATGTACTAGTGAACCTTTTTTTAGGTAGACAGAGCTTCCACATTCAGCAGAAAAGCGGTTTCTGGGACATCAGGCATTCCGCACTAAAGCACAGTTCAAAGACACAGTTTCTTTTCTGGTTTTAGTTTTCAGACTTCTGTTTATTGTGCCTCATGTCTGTTGAAACATGGGTAGTTTATTTTGAAAATCATTTTTGTATTTATAGCTGATATGCGTCCCTAGGTATTTAAAGTTTTCACTTGCTCAAATTTAATATCATTAACCGCAATCATGGTTCTAACAGTGTAATATATAATTTAGTAAATTTGTTTATTGACTCGTTTACTCGCAGATTCCGCGTTTCTAGCAGATTTTACAAACTTTTACGTTACTGTGTAAAACTGATACTGAACCAATCATAGATGATCAGTATCGAAACTATTTAAACAAAATGACAAATTTTTGCAATTTAATGCAGGATAGGTCCAATAAATTAGGGACACGACTATATACAAAATGGACGCTGCACAGTTAACATACTCAGATGATTAAGTAATATTGTTCTTTCAATTTCGGTATAAAGGAGGATGTGTAGGTACATCTCAAATAACATGCATAAACAACTTACGGAATTTCTGTATTTATGCTAGCCATCCAACAATGAATTATAACACCCTTAAATGGTTAAAACATGCAAGCAACACATAACTAGTGGCAGCCAAGAGCCAAGGTTTCAACGGAGAATGTTCTCTTAAAAAAGCGAGGTTCTACTGGCTGAGTGGAATTATGCTGGTGAATGTTAGTCGACACCTAACGTGGGTTCAAATTTTTGCCTTTTTTAAAATTCTTTTCTTTCATCCTCGTTGATATTTGGAAGTCAATTACATGATAATGTAGTTTTTAAATCCTCGTGTTTTTAACGAAGTTATAGGTAATCTAAAAAAGTGTAAAAAGCGTAAATATTTTAGGTTTAATCCTTGATGACAAGTTAACTTGGAACAACCACATTGAAAAACTAGAAAGTAAATTCAGCTCAGAACTTTTTGTGTTGCGATATTTAGCCAATTTTCTCTCAGTAGATACTAGTAAGTTAGTATATTTTGCATTAATATATTCACACATTTCTTATGGCACCGAGCTGTGGGGACACACTTCCAAATTAAACTTTAACAGAATTTTTCTCCTACAGAAAAGAGCTATCAGATACCTGGCAAAAATAACACGTACGAGTTCATACAGGCCGTATTTTAAAAAATTAAACATACTTACTCTTCCCTGCATATTTATTCTGCGAACAATAATTTTTGTACATAACAGGAATATAACCACCACAAATTCCGATGTCCACACATATGAAACAAGGGGAAAGAATAACCATATAGTTAACGGTCACAGGCTAAAACTTTTTGAACATAAGCCCCAATACTTTGGTCCAAAACTACTTAATAAGCTTCCGGAAAGGCTAAAAAATACTGTGTCTGCTGCTAAGTTCAAATCTAAACTGACTAAATTCAATTCTTGCTAAGCAGAGCCTATTACAGTATAGATGAATATTTTGATGACAACTTCGATGATTATGAATAATTGTGTGTGTGTGCGCGTGCGTGTGTGTGAGAGAGAAGATGAATGACAATTTTTTGACATTTCTAATCGTTTACTTTTAACAGAGAGTATGTATTACAAATGACATGACTTAATTGTGTTTAAACACTGTATTAAGTTGCAATAAATATGAATATGAATAGTTGGTTACAAATTTTGTAAAGGAAGCATATACTAACTTAAACCCATTCACACAAAATTTGTGCTGTGTTCCTATGTATCGCTTTGTATTCGACAGTCAAGTACATTGTGCTCCTCAAATGTGGAGAGGCAAGACCGAGTCAACATACCGGGAGAAATATCCCAATAGATGATAACCGACACCAAAAGCCTCCCAGAATGTTGAAAGAGGTCTGCGCACATTGTCACTTAAAATAATATCTGCTGTAACAGCACAACCACTGACACCCGGTGTTACAGCGGAAGCTGTTTTGAATGCCATACAAATAATCCACATTCTAGTACACGGCAGCTGCACAAAGGTAAATATTGGTCAATCTTCTGTGATATGAATACAGTAGGTAAGTCAATAAATTTCATCCATATCCTTTGCACCTACAACAGCCACTCCAAGGGGGATACTTCGAAATACGAGTAAACTGTGTATGGATGCTAGACTCAGTTACAAATAAGGGACTCGTCTTCAAGATCCTATTTTCGGATGAATTAAGATTCCACAACAATGGGACCGTAAATCCCCACAAAATACATTACTGGAGTGTCAATAATTTCTTAGGGAATGCAGGTTTCCAAGAGCAGTGTAGAGTGAAGTCTGGTACGGAATCTTGGACGACGATCTACTTCGAGAGTCATCTAACAGGAGCACACCATCTGGAACTTCTGTGTAAAGCTCCCCTTACTACCAGAAGATGTACTGTACGGGACCAAGCTCTGTGTGTTTGCGGGATACAGGGAAATCTGGTAAGAAGTTATGCTGGTGACATGTGGCAGTGCTTGCATAAACAGAAATTATCATGTTAGATTGTTGTTCCTTACACGAGCATCAGTGGCTGTGCTCTTGCTTCTAAGCATTTGTATGTTATAAGTGCCAAGCTACTGTAACTTATTACGGCTGAGGGTACATCAGAGGCCATTCGTACAAAATTTTGTGGTCCATAGTGAGGCTCATCAGTTGATATGGAATTTAACAGAAAAAGCATCACAAGGAATCCAGGCAAAACTATATAAATTTCTCCCATTCAAGCAGGCAACAAAGAGTTCAGAAGAATGTGTGTGTGTGTGTGTGTGTGTGTGTGTGTGTGTGTGTGTGTGTGTGTGTGTGTGTGTGTGTGTGTGTTTGTGTGTAATTCACGCCTTCCAACTTTGTCATATCGGACAATGATTTAAATGGGTGTAATGATACTCAAATGAGTCCAGGTCCAACATTCAACTTTCAGGATAAGGAAAAACTCCAGAAAAAAACTTATCCAGATAGCTCACCCCAGTTATGCGGATGACCATCTGGGTCTAATCTTGGACAGCAGATTGACTTGGAATCCCCAGTTAGAAAGAGTCTATGGGAGGACTCTGGCAGCAATCACATCTTACTGCAGCCTTTTTGGCAAAACATGGGGTCTTAAGCCTTATATAATCCTTTGGGCATATATGGCTATAATAAGACCTATGGTCAACTATGCATATTTGGCATGGTGGCCAAAAGTAAAGCAGACAATAGCAACAGTCCATTTCCAGAAATTGCAAAGGTGGTCTGTTTATGCATAACGGTGTTATTGCACAGGTCCTACTGCTGCCATGGAAGCACTTAGAGGCTTATCACCTCTGCATAGTGAGGTTGAAAAAATAGCCTTATGTAGCGCCTTGCAGCTGCAAAGAAGTTTGTTATTTAAAGCTGGTTACTTATTAGATCACATGAAAATTCTCCAGGAAGTCCAGAAGGAAAATATAACATTAGAAGACTGGATGTCACCCCAACCCAATTTGGATCTCTCCTTCACCGTTAACATTCCTGAATGGTTGAACTTCCTAAATGTGGAGAATGTGGAGCGCACATATGGTGCTTGCACCATTGCGTCAAAGCATGTTAATGACTGTGATAGAATTTTAAATCAGCTGGCAAAACACAATACGGTTACCCTTGTGTGGGTGCTAGGACATGAAGGAATCAAAGCAATGAAATTGCTGATCGCCTTGCCAAGGCAAATATCCCTTTTAATGGCCCACATGGGGTTCCGAGCCAGCAGTCTCCCTCGTGTGGGCTCCTCTTCGTGGTTGAGGGAGACAGTCAACAGGCCCACCCACGTGTAGGTGGAAAGGTTTGTCCTGGTGGTTGAGGGATGCGCATCTGAGCTCGTTCCAGTGACCTTCGGAATTCGGGGAGGGTGCGCATTTCTAATACACTACTTTGGCTTCTGCTTCGCCTAAACGGGAGGTTAGGGACTAACCCACCACTAATCAATCGGCCAGGAATAGGTATTATACCGAACTCCGGGTGAGTGGGACGGCGAGCTCGCTATATCCCCTGTGTAGCCCTGTCATCACAGTGGGATGACCCCTTGTTGGGTTCCGTGGTGGGTGGGGAGCACTGGGGGATGAAACTTACTCCAACTATTATGGGAAACTTTACTTTAAATAAAAATTCAGCAAAGTGTGTTAGCAAGAAGTAGTCGAGTCTTGTGGTCCTCGCTACTTGGTAGTCAGTCGAAATGAATAAGGTCAGAAGTTTACGACAGTTAACCCTTTTAACATCCAAAGGGGCTTAGACAAAATTGCTGGTCCTGACAAATCCTGTATACGATCGCGAAAAATGCACGCTCCTGGTTGAAGCGCATTCTGCCACCCAGGCGGCATCATTATTGAAGGCAAGCATGCTATGCAGTTATCCTATCGCCGATACGATTCATAAGACCCTGAACTCCTCGCGTGGGGTGGTAACCACCCGTGCGTTGGACGGTATGTCCAACGAGGAGATCCAGGAGAACCTGAAAGACCAGGGAGTTACTTGTGTGTACCGAGTCCAGCGCACAGAACGTGGGGAATTGTTGCCTACTCGTACCCTGTTCCTTACTTTTGACCGTGTTGACCCTCCTCAAAAGACTAAGGCAGGATATGAGAGTATTGAGGTTAAGCCCTATATACCAAACCCCCTGCAGTGCTATGTCAGCGCTTTGGTCATACCAGTCAACTGTGTATCGGATCTCCAGCATGCGTCAACTGTGGTTTGGCATTACACGATGGTGAGTGCTCCTCACCCATTACATGTATCAACTGTGCCAGAGGGCATACATCTAGCTCCAGGAACTGCCCACGATTAGTGGAAGAAAAGGCAATTCAGGAAATCCGGGTTAAGAAGGTATCCTTCTCGGACGCCCGGAAACTCCTGCGTACTCGCCTGCCCTCTGTCCCCAGGTCCGATACCTATATCTCTGTCTTAGGTAAGCCCGTTCCAAGAAGGGAAATTGCAACGCAAACCTGCGCCACAGGCGACGCTACCATCTCTGATAGAGTTCTTGTCCCTACACCAGTACAGTGTGAGTGAGTGTGTGGTGTTTTAGGGCCCGTCGACAACAAGGTCATTTACAGAAGCCTACAAAACCATCACCAGCGTCGGCAACTACATCGCCTAAACGGACGAAGGAAACCAAAACCTCAACCCCGTCCCCAGGCAAACCGTCGACTTCAACATCTAAATATGACAAGCCCGTAGTATACGCTCCACCACCAAAAGTTTTTAAGACCAACTACCAAAGGACAGATTTCCTTAAGGATTCCACCCGTAACCCCAGAAAGAAGACAGGCTCTAGGACATCCCGAAGCTCTTCTTCTGAGGAGCTTTCTGGTGATGATTCGGATCGACGACTGTCCCAATCGATTTGAAGCCCTCGAACCTAAGTTCTCTTTAGGGAAAGGGGCCTCCTCCGCCGAAGAAATGGACCAAGAGGATACGGACCACACTACAAGAACGGCAACGAAGAAGCGGCAAGATAAACCGGATGTGAAAGGTGTTAGCCCTACACCAAAGAAAAAGGGTAAATTGATTCGGCCACCGTTGAAGTCATAATGTAGACCATCTTTTACATCTTATTTCCATAGTTGCAATGGCTATCCTAAAATGGAACATACGAGGTTTAAGAACACATCGACCAGAACTGGAACTTCTGCTCAGTAAGCATAACCCTTTGTTTGTATGCTTACAAGAGACTAAGCTACGACCTCAGGACAATTTTAAAATCAGACGCTACGTACCACTGAGGTGTGATATTGAAACAGAAGAGGGCATTCCTGCACACGGGGACACTATGATGCTCCTCAGGGATGACATATTTGTAGATCCGTTACAGCTACAATCTGACATACAATCTGTAGCGGTAAGGATTAAGCTGCCATCAATCGAATTTTGCATTTGCAATGTATGTATACCGCCATCAGATGACCTCTCGTTAACTGACCTTGAAGATCTGGTTTCCCAACTATCAACACCATCTCTCATAGTGGGAGACTTTAATGCCTATCACCCACTTTAGGGCTCAAATGGGGCATGTTCGAGAGGCAGCCTCATTGCAAAATTCTTGGAGAGCAATAACTTGATTCTGCTGAACACGGAGAGCCAACGTTCCTTTCAGACACCTTAAACACCTATTCGCACATCGATTTGGCAGTGTGTTCATCCCAGTTAGCAGTTTCATTACAGTGGAATGTCATCTCTGATTTACATTCCAGCGACCACTTCACATGTCTTCTTAGTCTCTTAGCACAAAATGTGTCTCCCTCGCGTATCCCTAGATGGCGCTTTGATCGTGCCAACTGGAAACTTTACACCCAGTTGACTGTCTTTGATTACAGCGAGCACGATTCTGTGAATGATTTAGTTGATCATCTCACAGAGAAAATTCTTTCCGCTGCAGAAGAATCTATTCCACGTTCGGCTACCCACCTCGGTCGATTTCCTGTCCCGTGGTGGAACAACGACTGCCGGAATGCTATTCGTGCTCGAAAACGTGCTCTAAGGGTATTCCAACGACACCATATAAGAAAGCGAGTATAAGAAAGCGCGTGCAAAGTCTAGGCAAATAATTAAGGATAGCAAAAGGACCTCATGGAACAACTTTGTAACATCTTTTAACAGATGTACACCTTCCTCTGTTGTATGGTATAGGTTAAGGCGCGTGGCCGGAAAATCAACCCCCTTGCCAATCGCTGGTCTGAAAACAACTGCAGGAGTTGTTGATCCGTTTGTCGTGGCTAACACCTTCGGCTGTGCTTTCGCTCAGGTGTCTAGCTCAAATAATTAAGCTCCTGAGTTCATCTCAATTAAGACTCAGGTAGAATCTCAAGTTTTGGTGTTTAGTTCCAGAAATCTTGAAGATTATAACCGCCTCTTCACCTTGGCAGAGTTAGAACACGCTCTTTCATCATCGCGACTGACAGCACCAGGATCGGACGGAATCCACGTTCAAATGTTACAACATCTCTCACCTGAAGGTAAGGCATTCCTGCTCGAGGTCTATAACCGTATTTGGGTTGATGGCACGTTTCCTGAAAAGTGGCGAGAAGCCACCATTATACCTATCTTGAAAGCTGGCAAGCACCGTCACCTTCCTTCTAGCTACCACCCTATTTCCCTCACCAGTTGCGTATGCAAGGTGATGGAACGCATGATAAATGGGCGGTTGGTATGGTGGCTGGAAACGCACAACCTACTGAATAATATCCAGTGCGGTTTTAGACGACGCCATTCAACAGTGGATCATCGTGTGTCCATGTCGACGCAGATTATGAACGGATTTCTTAAAAACTGTCAAACCGTCGGAATATTTTTGACCTCGAAAATGCTTATGATACGTGTTGGCAGGCAGGGTTGCTACGTACTCTGCACACCTGGAATATACATGGACGCCTACCACTCTTCCTTCAGAAATTCTTGAAAGACCGCGTATTCCGAGTAAGGGTTGGCTCGGTTTTTTCGAATCTTTTTGTTCAAGTGAACGGTGTACCACAGGGATCGGTACTAAGTGTTACGTTGTTTGCTATTGCGATTAATTCTATCTCGAAATGTGTACCTCCGGGGGTCTCGTCATGCCTATTTGTAGACGACTTTGACGTCTACTGTACATCTCAGCGTACACAGTTTTTAGAGCGCCGTCTACAAACCACCTTGGACAGCCTTAAGAATTGGAGTTTAACAAAAGGCTTCCGATTCTCCGCTGAGAAAACTATCTGTGTTAACTTCTGGCGTCAGAAGAGTCGACTACCTCCAAGGCTCCGTCTAGGCGCTGATCTACTACCTTTTGCAGATGAGACGAGGTTCCTTGGATTGATATTTGATAGAAAACTTAGTTGGTCATCGCATATAGCACAACTGAAAGCACGATGTGACCGATCTTTAAATATCTTGCGGGTACTAAGTGGAAAATCGTGGGGAGCGGATCATACAGTGTTATTGCGACTTTATCGCGCACTCATCCGTTCAAAATTAGATTATGGTAGTATCGTTTATGGCTCAGCACGAACATCTGTGCTGAAGAGATTAGACACAGTCCATAATTGTGGCATACGTATAGCAGTTGGGGCATTTCCAACGAGCCGAGTTATAAGCCTGTATGCTGAATCTGCAGAACCTCCTCTGCAGTACATGCGCAACATGTATTAGCAAATTATGGCTGTGAACTTAATTGCATGCAACAAACACATCCATCGTTTACGCCGTTCTTTAACACCTTAATGGACGTGCGTTATAGGAACACTTCTATTAAACCAAAGCCACCTGGTTTTCGTTTCCGGGAGCTCCTTAGACAGCTTGATACTGAAATGCCCAAGATATATCCTAGGGGGGAGAGAACATACCCTCCTTGGTTGTGCAGAGCGTCCCATGTTGACATGGGCATGACTAAATATGATAAATCTACTATGTCTGTGTCTAGTATCCGCACATGTTTTTTAGAATTTTTATCGCGATGTGAGGACCATTTTATAATTTATACTGATGGCTCCAAGAACTCAAATGGTGTTGGTTGTGCTTACGTGTGTGGAACCGAACCGTATACATTCGGATTCCACACTAGCACTTCCATTTTTACTGCAGAGCTTTATGTAATATACCGGGCCATTTTATACGTACGTAGACGAAGGTTGGGGGACTGCTTAATCCTGAGTGATTCCCTCAGTGCACTTCAAAGCCTACGGCAGCTGTACAACTACCACCCTATTGTGCAGCGTATCCAGGATGCCCTCCGCGTTTTACACGCTTCTGGCGTTAGCGTGGTGTGTGCATGGATCCCTGGTCACGTAGGCTTGCGGGGGAATGAAATGG
The DNA here is from genome assembly GCA_030765055.1 of Mantis religiosa. Lineage (NCBI taxonomy): Eukaryota > Metazoa > Arthropoda > Insecta > Mantodea > Mantidae > Mantis > Mantis religiosa. The sequence goes on along the minus strand of CM060951.1, from coordinate 108,450,698 downwards.
CGGATTTGGCAGCCAAGACGGCTACCATGAAGCCCAGGGTTCGAGTACCATCTGTAACATCAGAAGTGTTTAGGGCCGTATTGCGGAGAGTGGTGCAAACCTGCTGGCAGGAAGAGTGATCCGCTCTCCGCAATAATAAACTTAGATCTGTGAAAGAACTTTCGATTCCCTGGGTTACCTCCTGTCATCTCGTCGCGAGGAGGTGAGTTTGGCTCGGTTGCGTATTGGGCACTGCTTTTTTACTCATAGTTTTCTTTTTAAAAAGGAGCCTGCTCCACTGTGTCCGTTTTGCAATGAAGCGTTATCTGTACGACACGTGCTGCTAGAGTGTGTTTCCCTAGCATACCTTAGGACGTCTGTGCAGCTGCTGGCCAGCTTTGCAGAAATGCTAGCGGACGATAACAGTAGTGGAGAAGGTATTTAGATTCTTTTCTAGGTTAGACTTTAGGATTTAATGAAGAGAATTTTTGGCAGTTTAGATCTATACTTCTTTTTGTTTTTGTAGTTTTTTATGTGCATGTATTTTTTGTATGCTTATTTACATTTTTTAGAGAAATTGATATCTTGCTTTTGCCATGACTAGTTTTTTTTTTTTTTAAAGGGCGCTGATGACCTCTGCAGTTGAGCGCCCTTATACTCATTATCATCTGTGGTGTAACAGATGGCTATATCACAGATAAGATAAAGACCTAGGAAATTAAGAAAGTCAATTGCTATTGGGGAAAAGTTCCAAAGCAGGATCATGCAAAACAGTTAATCCAACACTCTGCAAAGAGATACAAGAGGATACTCGCTCTCAAAAAAACAGGAGTTAAGACAAATAAATGGGCTTCTAACTGGACACTGCTCTCTAAGGGATCATTTCTATAAGATGGATAAGATTAGGGACGACTATTTGTAGATTCTGTAAAGGAAAGAACCAACAAGACACATTCTTTGAGTATGAAGCTGTTGTCCGGTAAAGATTAAGTCATCTGGAGTACGGTTTTCCAACTCCAGGACAGATTGCCTTACCACCCCAAGAGCTTAAAGGCTTTTTTAATAGTGCTGAGAAGTCGCAAGAGCTTTCACCACCCCTTTTAAATAATAATCATCATCATCAACAACTCACCCCCACCAAGCTTCGAATTCGGGAAAGCCCGCCTCGGTAGCGTAGATGGTAGCATGTCTGCCTCACGTTCAAGAGGTTCCAAGTTCGAATCTCGGTCAGGGTGAGTTACCTGGATAAGGTTTCTTCCGAGGTTTTCCCTTATCCTTCAAGACGAATGTCGGGTAACTCTAAGCTCCATGGACCCTGGACTCATTTGAGCATCATTTCACCCAATTCATTCACCGTCCGATATGACTTAACGTTGGAGGATGCAAATTACGAAAAAAAAAAAAATCGGGATTCTTGAACAAACAACTGGTACCATTGTAAGGGCAATTATTGATGTGTTCCAATAGGATGGTGCTCACACCATAGGTTGATGATTGTCTGCAATAATTTAAATACGATACATACTGTCCAGCTAGATCACCTGATTTAAACCTTCTTGACTTCTTCCTCTGAAGTTATTTAAAGCAACAAGGTTATACACAGGAGCCAAAAGATCCAAAGCCTTAACCATATTATGGTGCAATGCAGATTCATCAAGTCTGAATTTTTGTAAAACAATGTGCTCAGGTGTGCGTTAACCACCAAGAATATCCATTTGAGCAGTTATTTTGTTAATAGAGTCGTGGACAAGCACTGGTAATCACCAGCACTTCCAAACAAGTAGAATGTTGTTACAGAGGGTCCTTTCAAGCCAAGAATAATATATCAGCAAGAGATATTTATTACAAAACATTTTTCTTTGCACTACAAAATTTCACTATGAATAACCCTTTTTCCGACATCAAATGTACATATGTTTAAACACCTGCTTGATTATATTTGATTTAAAAACAAAACAACACAATAATAAGATATTAAATGAAAGATAACTGTAAATTAAAAGGATATTAATTATGTCAAACATAATATCAGTTTAAACCACGTTTATTTATGGATTTTACAAAACAATAAAAAAAATCAGTCCACCCAAGTAATATGAACCACCTTTACTCCAAACTGATGTCTCATGACTATAATTCCTCCAACTGACCTATCTAGAAACAAAGTTTGATAAAAAAAGTTAACATAATATGAAGTATTTGTCTTTTCCAGTAAGCATTTTCAGTTGTCAAAGTGCTTCTCTAGCTTCAGCTATGTATTCCAAATACATTAAAATCTATACAATAACATCTGCCACATTAAACATCTTGATAAGTGAGAAACCACTACAAAAATATCCATGTTGCATAATTTCCTTTGGTACAATGGTGCCCAATATTTTCATGTCAGAATATAAATTGCGGACTGCATAAAATTAAATCAGTAAGCGTGGCTGATTCACCTGTATATACATAAAACATGTTTTTATAAATTAAAAAAAAAATTAACAAAGAGTTTTATCCCTTCAACCGTTCATTGAGTCCTCTGACAAAGTATGCTTCATAGTATGCTTCAAAGTACGCTAAGGTTTTTGATAGATAAGAGTCAACATGAAAAATTCAATGCCATTGCCAGGATCTGAACCATGGATCTCCGTGGATCTCCAAGTTCAAATCCCAACCATGGCATTGAATTTTTCACGTTGACTCTATCAAAAACCTTAACCTATATATGGCTAGTGTGAAGAAATGATTAATTTTCAACAATTAACTAAAATAATAAGAGTTAAATGATGAAGCCCGGGACTCAAGTATTTACGACAGTAAGTCGCCACAAACAGTGTATCTCGAATGCAAGAGCCCCTAGTGGTTTACCGGGGATATACGAGTCAAATGGAAAATTTAGTGTCATGATGGCAAGTTGGCCATGGTAGCTCAATGGGTAAGAGGGACTGGACAGAAACCAGGTGATCCGTGGTTCAAATCCCGGGCATGGCAATGAATTTTAATGTTGACTATCAGTAGAATTGTGGTTTCTCTTTCATTTCTAAGGCATGTTTTGCATTCGTAGCTATGTCATGGGGAGGGGGAGATTTATTTTACATAATGTGATTTAAACTAAACCTATGAATTTGACGTTATTGTATTTATATGTTTTCATTCAGATCCATAATTATTAAACTAACAAGAGATTGTGTTTCATTACTAACTGCAATAATAATAATAATAATAATAATAATAATAATAATAATAATAATAATAATAATAATAATAATAATAATAATAATAATAATAATAATAATAATAATAATAAATAATAATAATAATAAATAATAATAATAATAATAATAATAATAATAATAATAATAATAATAATAATAATAATAATAATAATAATAATAATAATAATAATAATAATAATAATAATAATAATAATAATAATAATAATAATAATAATAATAATAATAATAATAAATATCTAAAATTATATACTCATAATCTTCTATAACTTAACATTATGATGCATTTAAATCATGTATTTATATTATGGCAATGTCTTATTTGTACAGATGTCCTCCAACATTATGTCATATCAGACGATGAATGGAATGGATGAAATGATGCTCTAATGAGCCCAGGATCCACAAAGCATAGAGTTTCACAACATTCGTCTTTCAGGATAAGGGATAATTGTTTTACTATATACTACCTATAATTACAGAAATTATTTAATACGAAAAGGTTTCCCTTAATGACAGTTTCTTTTTATAACCAAAAGACTAAAAGAATTGATAATTATTGGGAAAAAGGAATAGATATCTGAAATAAGAAGCTTGAGCTTGACGATTTGTATATGATAATATCGACAATGAATGACATCTTTCAGTGATGGAACATCACTGATGATATATTTGATATTAGGCCTTTGTCAGTCGAGTAAATCACATTTTTAGAAATTATTCCCGTTCTACAGATTGATCTCTCTAGAAAATTAGTTATATTACCGCGCGCTTGCTATAGTTGCAATAGTCATTTAATAAAACCAGTGTAGTAATTTAGTTGGTTTTCATTCTTTTCCATAATGAAAATTGCTCAAGATAGGGCTGTTTACCCCCATTTTCAGTATTTGAAAAATGTTACAATAAATAATTACATGGGTACATATTTAATGCATTTATTATCATTAAGATTATTTTTTATTATGCACCCGTGTTGTGTATAATAATTGGCTAAAATTTAATATCGGATACACAGCTTCCAAGTGATCCTGTACAGCAACTTATATGATTTCACTCTTCTTTTCACCAAATAAGAATGCAATGGCAGCGCTGACCAGTCAAAATCAATAAACCTCAACGCTTTGTCGAGTAGTACAGTACAGTTGTTATTGTATTGTCTATTGTGGTTGTTATTATTATTATTATTATTATTATTATTATTATTATTATTATTATTATTATTATTATTATTATTATTTAGTTGTTCTATATCGCACAGCATTAATAAGACTGTCCTAGAGTATATTGCTATATTGTTAACCTTCTAATTTCCTAAAAGAACTGCTGAAAAACTGGTATGCTAATTACATAAAATATACTTAATTATTTAAATACACGTGAACATTGTATGCTTCGACTGTCTCCAAACATGACTAAGGAGTTCTATAACACTATGGAAAAGTGAGTGTGTGGTGTTTTAGGGCCTGTCGACAACAAGGTCATTTGGGCCCAAACACTATGGAAAAGCCGTCACTGTACTACTGCTTACCCGTCAGCAGTTCTGAGTGCACTAGCGTGCATGCAGGTAAGAGACGGCAGAATGAGGGTGCACGCTGCCGCTAATCACTGCTCTATGGTATTATCTCTTGCACTTATCTAGGAATAAAACTGCCTTTATAAAGACATGATGACAACTACTGCATCTATACTGAGTGCACTTAAACTGATATACTCTTCCTTGACGTAAGAAGACCTGTTGCACATAATTTCTGATATGCCTTGTTACTTTGCCAGGTGATACTTAAACACTGCAAGTGCCACCTTCAAGGTATGTTACCTCGAGCTTTTGAGATAACTGCAGTTTTGTAAAACCATTGATAATAATCACACCCCAACTATTAATTAACTGGTGATTAGAAAACCTAAGATTTGAAGAGCTTTTTTTTCTTTCAAATCTTTACAGAAACAGTAAACAACAAAGAACACAATTGCATAACTTTGCTACTTATTCGGTGAAATTGGTATTGGACTTACTGAAATGTGTTTTAAAACCATATTTTTGATTGCAAGGTGCAATCATTTTTTAAACTGGAACAATTGATTCTATCACTAAATGCATTGCACCATATTCATATATTTTATGATGGTCTCCGATTTTTCTTTACAATAATAATGATTGGTTTAACGGCAGTCTCAATTTATATTCACAGGGACATTCACATCCAACTTACAGTGTAGCTCACCTCTGAAAGGTTGATACATAATGTGTAGCATTGCTACTCTGCATATGCAAATCTACAGTGCTATTCTCTTTTACTTTCTTCCAGGCAGGTGGTGATAGTGGCAAATAGTTCCCCCACTTCATCACAGAGCATAGCAATACTGATTATTCCGACCCTTTTCAAATGCTACACTAAAGTGATTTCATTGTGACTTGCTGGAGTATGAAAATGGAGGTTGTTATTTTTTATTTTAAAAAAAGTAGATTAACAAGACAAAAGCACCACTAGCAACACATATGGACAAATTATACAAGTTTTACAATGTTTTATGCTTTCCATTTTATTTTCTAAGCATTTCTCACTCATAAACAACTTAAACTCTTTTCCCTAAGTATTGAGTATTTCACAACAATATTTACACTGCTTGAACATTAATAACATTAATTGCACAGCATTCCAGACAACATATTGCTGCCAGTAAAGAACATTTTGAATATATGTCTCTTAAAACATCAATAATGTTATTATATCTTTGAGACTTTAAAAGTATAGTATTATTAGTTTTGTTCCAAGAGTTCAAAGAGAGTAAACTTCTTTGTGGATATGCTGTTTTTCAGTCTCCCTTTGTGAATCAGTTAAAATAATAGAATTTGCTGCAATAGTACACAAATCACGCACATTTCAAACCAGGTAAGCATACAAATTAATATAGAATAAAAAGTATTTCAGAAAGTGGAGTGCCATTGTTACTAAAATTAGGCAAGTGAGTCAACCTTGTATATACTTTTCTCCACTTACAAGTTTTTTATGAAGACTAGTCATCTGATGCAGACACCGGATGCATCATCAGTCAACCACAGAACTGACGATAGGGGAGAAGTCCCCAGAAACTAGTCTTCATAAAAAACTTGTAAGTGGAGAAAAGTATATACAAGGTTGACTCACTTGCCTAATTTTAGTAATACAAATTAATGCTTGCTATTTTCCTAAACTTATTTCTTTTTGGTATACTAACTCAAAATTCAAGCAATTTCATTAGGCATATGTCTTGCTTTATCATACCCTGTGTTTTCTAAGCTAATTCACACTAAACACAATGAGATGTGTTCCTCTGCATTCCTTTCTTTTGATTCGTTAAAAGCTATTCACACCACACCTACTGCAACTGCATTTTCTCTTGCAGGTGGTGCACATGGTAAACAGATGTCATGATATAACCATGAGCGAAGCATAACAACCATGCAATTCATATACATTGAGATTTCCTAATTTATAACAGTTCCCTTACCTTGGTTTCTGTACTGAAAGGAGTCTGTTAGTGCAGTCATCTTCAGTAAATAGAAGACATTTTTGCTAGAAATAAAATGTCAGAATTTGACTACCGTAAGTTGATTATATTCTACAATGCTATAAAATATTTGAACAAGTATCTGCCTTTAGTTTTAAGAAAGTAAAGAATCCATTTGTCATAGCATTATAATCATTAAGGATGGGGCTATGGTTTGGAGTCAGATGGTGAGAAAGCCTGTTGGTCCATTTCAAACTGTATCTTTTCTATCCCCAATCCTCAACTCCATTTCACCCTCTTAAACATAATGAAATGGATACAAGTATCTGTTTACCATTGCAACACAAATTCACTAAGATCACAAAGACAGTCAAAACATACTGTTCAGTTAGCAAGCTATGCAGACACCTAAAAAGAGGAGGCTTCCTATATAACTGATTAGTTAACTCATCTAAGAAAATTGTAAAATATGTAAAAAATGCAAACAATCCTCTAAGATATTAGACCTAGATAGCAAGGTCTGAAATTCTGATAGTAACTATGAGAACTTTTGACTTCGCCACTGTCACTGAAGATGTCTACTATGGATGTAAAGGAAACATATGGAAAGGAGCCCAGTAGACCTTGGGCTACAAGTCTGGAAACTTGTTTAACTATGGCAGATGCAAAATTTAATGGCGGTTGGCAGGAGGAGCGGCTCAACACAACATCCAATCAGATGCTCGCCATGCCTTGTGGTGTTGTATAGTTAAACAAGCTGTGAAGTCATGCTGTAAAGCCAGTGATTGAATATCATTTGACCCCACAAAATTTATTTTCACAACAGGATCATGAAGAGCATTTTATTTTGAAGTGTTCAGTCTAAAAACCAATTTCCTACGTTAACTGCTTGCAGAGATATGAATGTGCATTGAATTCACCTTTTAACAAGGGGCTCTGTTAAGATGTTTTCCTCATCTTTCCAAATCCTTTCACTACTGTTTTGTTTATTGTGTCAGCTTGTGACTCGACAAAGATAACAGAACCACATGGCTAAAATAAGGAACTGAAAGTCTCAAACAATTATAGCTTCAGAAAGCTTCAGATTTCTGCTTCCGTGTTAACGGTGGTAATTTTGGTTCCTGAAATTCAATTATACGGATTGTGTGGAGTTGTTTTATTGGTGTTTAATTTAATATTCTTTGTTGGATTAGTCAAAATGTCACATAGTGAACAAAGTGTGAGCAGTAAAAGTGAACCAATAATACATAATACCAATAATACATAAACGAGAAGTGTTGCAGGAGTATAATTTACAATGTATATTGTTTCTTTAAAATGCTTTCCAAACCTGAAGAATGTGAGATCAACTTTTCGCAGCCTCAAGATTTGCTGTGGAAACTTGCGACATTGGAAGTTTGTGTAGTATACAACACAAGAAAAATCGGAAATTGCTGAAGAACAAACTCCCATCATTTCATCAGCCGGAAAAAGACATCACATGTAGAAGTGTGTTACATATTTAGACTACTTTAATAAAGATGTTTTGCGGCAAACAATTTATTCCTTTTATGACTTGGGTGAGGAGAATTTCCTACTGCAAAGAAACTACATATGTAATGAGGGAGAAAATTGATTACCAAGGCTCTGAGAGCTCTACGTACACGATATTGAAGTCTTTAAGTTTTAAGTACAGGAAAACCAATGATGGACAGAAATTTCTAATTGAAAGAGATGTGGCAGCACGTGTTAAATTTCTAAGAACAATGCACAATTTGCGAAGTTCAGGGGATGGATGTCCAATTTTTTACTTGGTCAAAACATTTGTGAATCAAAATCATACAACGAAGTATATATGGCAATATTCTCCGGGAAATGGTCTTAAAGTTCCATAGGCAAGATGTATGCCACATGGGCTCAGCACAAACAGGATTGATTCCTGAAAGTAAATGGGTTTTTCGTACTAAGCCGCATTTGAGAAATTTAGATTACCATTCCAAAATGAACCCCTCTAGTTTTAAAGAGTGGTTCACGAGCTGATGCCTGACTTATTTTGAGGAAAGATCTGTAAGGGATAATGCGAAGTACTATTCAGCCACTTTAAATAAAGTTCCAAATCTCTCATCTCTAAAGCATCAAATTCAGGATTGGTTGAGGTCGATTATGACCCTGCTGAAACAAAAGTTGAATTATTACAGTATGTTGCTCCATATTGCTGAAATGGGCCACCAAGTGATTAGACTACTCTATCATTGTATGTATAACCCCATTGTGATGGTATGGGCTAAAATTAACAGAGATGTTGCTGAACAAAACAAAACATTTAGATTAGTGGATGTAGAAACATTAGTGAATGCCGCAATTAAGAGCTTCACCAAAGAAGACTGAATTTCAAGAGTCCGACACCTGGAAAAACTGCAGGAAGAGGACTACGAGAAAGAAGTAGCCCGAGCCAATTATCATCAACTTAGAGGAAGACAGCGATGATTCAAACATGGTCAGAAGTGAGGATGAAGATGAATGCGATGATGACGAGGCAGGTACAACAGTTTTACCATAAGAAATTTTCTGCTTGGCCTGCGCCCATTTTTGTTACCATTTTAAGTTATGATTTTCAGATTCCTTGTTAAATTAGCATGCACTCCAAGGTTATGCTTACTTGACAACTACAGAGTTAACCTGTCAAGTGTTTACATTTTTTCTTGTTAATGCATATAGCTTCTCCCTGCTCTTTGACATATGGTAAGATCGCACTTCACTGCTAGTGGTCAATCTTTAGCCACCATGGAATTTAGCATCTACCATAATACCAATATCAGCATGAAAGCCTACAAACATAATGAATCTTCCAAGAGGCATAAAAAAGATTTGTTGTCTGCTAGCAAGTATTGTAGCTTTGCAGCTCTTATGACCAAACCTTTCTTGATTTTGCCAATTTATTTTGGAAAAAAAAAAAAAAAAAAAAAAAAAAAAAAAAAACTTATGCAAACCTACACATATCATCAATTAATAATTTCATCATACTTGAAAGTAATCTTACATAAAACATACACTGGCAGAAAAAAAATTGCAACACCCTTCAGAATTGTGTTCATTGAAACATGGGCATAGTATGTGGATAATAAAGGATTATAGAATTGGTGATTGAAGTGTTGAAGTCAGTGGACAATAGATGACACTGTTCAGGCATGTCTCTCTGATCTGCATGTCCACTTTGCAGGCAGTCACTGTGGTACCTTCACAGTTGAATAGCAGTGTCAAAAGACAGTCTAAGGTGAAGCCATAACACAACAAAGCAAACATGCTTCTTGTGCACAGCTACAGCCATTTCAACAGGGTCAACTTGTTGGAAGCTGGATGGACCTAATGACTAACTACTGAACATGTTGAGCACAACGTACTGGTGGTTCATCAGTATTTTCAGCAATGATCTTTAGAACATTCTCATTCCTTAAGATCAGGTTCTGAGCGGCCATGTTATACAAATGCACATCTAGATTGACGCATTGTAGGGCTTCATTTGGTGCCCGAACAACAACCAGAGAAGCGATCTGGGCAAAAGTAGCACCTACTGTGTCAGCACAAACTACTGGAAACGGTCTTCTTGCAGCAGGACTAAAATCACATGTGTCTTTGGCTAAGGTACCTCTTATACCACAACACCATGATGTACGTCTCTTCTGGTGTGACTAGACTATGACATGGCACTATGTTGTCTTCACTGATGGGAGTAGGTATTCATTGTACAATAGTGATGGTCTGTACGCATACAATGTAGAGCTGATGATGAGGGAACTCGTCCAGGGTGAATTCGCCCACAACATAAAGACCCAACTCCTGGCATCATAGTGTGGAGTGCCATTCATGTACAACTCATGCTTGCCTTTAGTGTTTGTGCAGGGACGTAAAACCACTGCGAGCTACATCCAGCAGGTACTTAATCATGTGTTACTCCCATTTCTTCAACAGGAAGGAGATGTGATGTTTTTAACAAGATAATGCATGTCCCCATATACTTGCTCCAATAAAACATACTCATCATGATGTACAATTCTCTTCCACTGAACTGACTGGTTTTTTACGGCTAGCCACAACCATTATCAAACTGTGGCAAAAGGTGCAGGATGCTTGGGACAGTGTATCGCAGGATGCCATTCGTCACCTGTACTATCGTCTGTCCACACGAATACATAATTACAGGGTGTATACCAAATATTGATGCAATTGTTTAGCCATCCCATCTTGTGACAGGTCTGCTTCATTTTTGCTGATTTTATTATTATATGATACTATCATGATGTATTTACCTTTCTCTTACGTCTCCATTAAAGTTGAGCAATCCTTGATGTTGTTACATTTTTTTATACCAGTTTAATTTTTATACATCTCAATATAACAAGTGATGTTTGAATGTTTGAACCCAAACTTGGCTAATAATCAGCCATAGAAATGTTGAAGCATTACAGCAAGGATAAAGCAAATTAGGTTGAACTTCTACTGGACATTTCACAGTAACAATGGACAAAACAAACCTATCATACAATCTGCTGCTGTTTGCAAACATCACTCTTTGTACGTAAAATATGAGCCTATTAACAGTGAAGCAAATATAATAATTGATAACTTAAAACTTCACTTGTCTTATAAGAAATGATGAAACTTTTCCTATAAATTGAACAGGATCGCGATTTCATGAAAATTCTTCTACATCGTCAGCCAGAATCATAAACAAACTCGGTGTCAACGTTACAATCGCTATATGTCACTATGTTCTTCTTAGTACTACCAAAATCTGAAAATGAAACAAATTTAAAAACAGAATCGACTGCCAGTATTTCAAAATTCACTACACGATATTTATTTTTTAAAGTAAATATCTTTTCCCAAGCCATTAAATCTATCGGAACATTTAATTGTTTTAATAATTCAACATTTGGATTTATTTCATGGTTATATCATCAAAAATGATCTGCTACGGCCAATTTATCAGTCTGTTTGTACTTAATGTTACTAAAATGTTCTTTTGTTCTGGTTTCCAAATTACGTTTTGTCTTTTCAATACACAGATTAATACCAGATTCTCAACTCCGTGGTGGGGATTGAAGACGCATAGGGCGCTCCTCCTGAACCTTTCAATGCCAGCTAAGCTAACTAAGATGTCAGTAATGCAGTGAGGTTTATTTTGACCGAGCTATGGTACATCCACCTCCCCCCACCCTTCCCTGCCATGTTCAGCAGCTGATTGAATCCGACATCTTTCAAAGCCTAATCCCGTGCACTGATGAATAATTTATGGCACAATTCATTTATCACATATTATCATAATATGCGCTAAATATGCTGAGAAAATGTGCATAAATTATTCATCAGTGTGCGAGATGTGACTTCGAAAGAAGTTGACCAATTAAATTTGGAAGAAAGGTCTCAGAAGCCACTTCCAAACTTGATCTTTTTCCTGTTACCACTAAGTATTATAGCTTTTATATTCATGTAATAAATGAATAAGTATTTCTTTAAAGAAACAATTGCAACTATGACAGAGTGAGAATACTCAAGATGCTGTCGAGGTTATACAATGCACCTGTACTTCCTCTCCCTGAAGTGTGAATTCCAAAGCTTGTTACTGTGATAAATACAAGAAAACCTGATACTAAATCAATGCATTCTGCGGGTACAGGAAAACAGGAAAGGATATCCACAAGGTTATGAGTAATGCAATTTCTTTGTACACAGATTAATGTTAAAAAATTTCCTGGAAGGAAAGTGCAAAAAAAAAAAAAAAAAGTATATATAAATTGTGAGATACAAACAACTATGTACAAAAAATAGCACTATCTCTTTAAATAGAAAACAAAGAAGTTCTTAATAGCTTATATTTACTAAGAATTTGAAAAGCTCTATAGTACATTCATTATTTTAAGCGCAAGTTTACAAAAGAATATTCAAAGAAAAACCTGAAATTTGTGATTGACTCATGACATCAATAGTATAGTAAAACCTCACAAATTAGTACATGAGTCAGCAACAGAAGACATACATTTAATAAAAGACACTATTTTATATACTTCTAATCACTTTGGTTGAATTATCATTCACACATACAATATAAATGATTATGATTTAAATGAAACATACAGTTCAATGAATCTAAGAAGAATATTAAGCACATAAAAACTGTATCATTCATTTAAAATTATCCCAAGCTTAACTTTGTCTTTGCAACACAGGAGTATTAGAGCCTTAAATTTGTAAATGCTTTAATGACATGTATAAGCACAGTAATAAATGCAGAAAAAAGACAAAATGCAGTTCTAAAAATAAATTTTAATGCAAAGTGTATCTTCCAACAGGACAAAATTTAATGTAATTATCTGACTGTGAAGTATGATTTGCTTGATGTGTAGGTACAGCAACTGTTTTGATAAATAGTTTACTTTAACTTGGTAAGACTTTAAGCTATATATGTACTAAGATGGCCATTGGTGCTCTGGGCTATGACAAACTGAATGTGTGTCACATAGGTAACTCAATGAAAGGTTACACTCTGAACTATTACTGCTGTTTGTGGTCTTAATCTTGCAGTGAAAGTGCTGGAACTGTCTGTTTCAGTTGTTAAAGTCTAATTAAAATGCTTACACATCTAAGCATTACTTCTTTTGACAGTCCATAATTCCTTATCTGTTCAGTGGAATGAAACAATAAGTGTTTATTCATCCTTTTGATCACAGTACATGATATAGGACACGTCAAGTACTTATAACTAAAAATTATACAGTAAACATTAACACAACACAAATTTAGAAATGAAAATTCAGAAACTGTACAATATAACAATTTATCTGTAGTTGACATTAAAAAAAATTCACCTATACTATAAAAACAATGTTCTAACAGGAACCTTTTCACACAGCATTTAAATTTATGAAGTGCAGATATTGTCAACCTAGTATAATAAATTACACACCCAGAAGGGGTTCATGGAAAAGTATTTAAAAACTCATCAACTGAGTAAAAACAATGTTGCAATAGCAGATGTTTCACCTTGTGCTTAAATAGGTGTGGCTATATCTGCTTTTCAAAATTATGTGGCTTTGCATCACTGCATGTAATAAATGTTGGCTGTTAAGCTCAAATACCCAGAGTTTGCCCGAGTAGCTCTGCAATGTATTTGGGATGCTTCCAACAGTGTAGATGCTGAAAGATATTTCAGTAAATATAGTTTGATTGTGAGTGACAGGAGCACTCAAACGACAGAACAGAATGTTGGAATATACTCAGTACTTTCATTCAACAGCGTTTCTGAATCATAAACTACGCTAATTTAGTGCATTTTCTTTTTATTGTGTTCTACATCAGTATGAACTTATCTTTTTTGTGTTATGCAATATATATGTTAGTCTGCATCAGATTGCTCTATATTTCTGCATATTGTTGTAACCTATATTAATGTGAAATCAATTGACACTTTATGCACTTTTAAGTCACTGTCATTAATAACCCTCCATAAATGTGTTTTAAATTTCATATAAATAATATTAATATTCATCATTTAACCAAATTAACTCAAACTTTCTTCAAAATGCTATAAAATACTAAATTGCAAATGTATTAATGCTACAAAATGCTAAATATCACGACTCCTACCTATTGTTTAATATGAAGCTTTACTAATTTGAGATCATGCCATTCTCTGTCTAAGTACTAGCTGCACCTGACATTGTACATGTTTTAAGAATAAGTGGATTACTGGAAATAAAAGTAAAAATGGCATATAATGATGACGATGGCACAATGCCATTTTAATAATTTCTTGCAATGCACAATTGCACTTAAAACTTGTTAAAGCTTTTACACGATCAATTTTAATCTCATCAGATCCCTTCTAAGATGGTTATTCAGGTACATTATTTGGTGTAGTGTGTAAATATTACAAAGTGATTACTGCATTAACCAAGATAGAACCAATTGAATTTATGGAATCTCAGATCATATTTTAAACTGCTGTGAAAAGCTATGAGATTCTTTATCACTGATGTACTTAATACACTGATGAGTAAGATTAAGAGAACCTAATTCTTCAAACTATCATTGTAATTTAAAGAAAAACTTTATAAAAGTTCATATCCAAGCATCTTGCCCGATGATTTTAATTTAAGTCCCCAGATTATATGTAAACACAGTTAATGCCAATTATAAACAATGAAATTCTACAGAAATCAAAGAGAATTGAAATCTGTACAAATCCACAGCCACAGTTTTGGTATATCTGAAAATTCAGATACTTGGGTTAGAATGACACAGCGAAGCATGTAATACACATGGCAAACACAGTATATCATTATCAAAAACAAATGCTGCCACCAAACATTGCAAATACATCCTTATAAACAATTCATATATTTTAGATTACTTAATCCAGGAAAAGTATTGTGGCTGAAATGCACAAATGTTTCATATAAAAGGTAGTCTGAGATGGAAGAATTGTTTTGAAAATATTCGTGTATAAGTTTGTTGTACACATGTTAGTACAAAAAGCATGACAATTAAAGATATGTAACAACATGCAAAGAGATATGTCTATAAAGCTAATAAGTAATTGTTTAAGTATTCCTGCCTTTGATGACAGCTAATTATATGGACTAAATTAACCCCACTCCCAAAACAAAGCTTAAATACTGAAGAAATCACATAATAATATTCATGGTTTTTAATTTTGGCTTAATGTTGTATATGAACTCATGGAAATCAACTGACAATTACAAAATAGCTGTAATTTAGGAAAGCTATTTTTCCAGTAATTTAAACTGGAAACTACTACCTTACATGGACTGTTATATATAACACAAATATTTTAAAATTAAAACTTCTAACACAAAACTAACGAATATATCCAATCAACTGTCTATAATAACTTCACTTTTCCTGAAAATTTAGAACATACTGGTCACAACACTCCTCAAAGTTTTTGTAATTTTCCTCTGATATTGAAATGAAACTCAAACTTTTAAAAAATATCTGATAAGCCACAATAAATTGCTGTATAGGTGAGAAAAAAAGCTTTGTTCTACATTAATAATATTCCTGATGATTACTGCACATCACCAAAACAAAAACATACAAAATTTCCACTCATTCGGCACTTTTGATTTCTGCCATCATATTCCTGGTAGCCTGAGATGATTAGGTAGCTAAAAAAAAAAAGCAGAAAAACATTGTTTTAGCATTAATAATTAAGTAACAAGGTTAATGAAAATAATGCTTTTTTATCTAAAACATCCTTGATACATTATAAAGTGCTACATAATCTGAAGAATTTAATTATAAATGAATATGTATGAAGGTACAATTCAGGTTAAGTGATGATATTAATTTTCAGTATTTAGCTACATGCTAACATCTTACTTACCGATAGGTATTTGTGGAAGTCCGTTCCCTTCCTTCTTGCTGCTCATATGCCATTGCAAGCCTTACAAGTCTTGCAAATGTTACAAATTGATGACCATTTTTCAGGCTTAATTTCGCTATGCTTCCATACCGTTAACACTGACAAATTTTAAATGTTGTGTAAAGCGAAACATCTGTCGCACCGATAAATTTTAATGTTGTGTAAAGAGAGACATCTGTTGACACTGGCAGATTTTAAAGTTGATGTACACCGCTGCAATCTGTCGCACAGCCGTTTCGAGAAGCTTAATGTGGAAGCAGAATCCCTATCCCACTTAACACCTTCTGTTCCAATATAAACTTTATCACAATCGAAACAATTAAATTGATAAATACCAGATTTTTTATTATAAGGAATTGTATCTTGTTTAGAGAAATGCAATAAAGTTTTAATACTACATTTATCTTGAGGAACTTAAGTTATACCAAACTTTAAAAATTTTTTTGAAAATGTTTATTAACCCAAGGACCATAAGTACATTTTTTAAAATTATAATTGGTTTTTTTTAAGGATAGAAAAATCATTAAGTGTTTTTTATACTTAAATCTTTCAATTTTTTTACGTGTCTTTATTAAAACCATTAATTAAAACAGTATTAACAATATGTTTATATTCTTTATTAAATTCCTCTTTATTCAGGGAATATTTATTAATCTATAAATCAAACTATTGAAAACAGCCACTTTATGTGAAAAAGGGTTAAAACATTTTTTATGTAATTATCAATATGAGTAGACTTCCTATAAATACCAAAGCTTAATTTATTATTATTTCTTATTATCTTTAGATCTAGGAAAGGAAGAAATCTATTAATTTCAGTCTCTAATATAAATTTTATAGCTTTCTCTTGCAAATTTAGTAATTTTAAAGCATCATTTATGTGTTTATCAGGAACAATAGCAAAACTATCAACATATCTATACCAAAGTTTAAAAATTAAAGGGAATGCTTTAGTGAATTGCATTTCAAAAAAAAAAAAAAAAAAACTCGTAAAGAATATAAACATATTATTAATACTGCTTTAATTAATGGTTTTAATGAAGACTTTATACATAAAAAATTGAAAAATTTAAATATAAAAAAACTTAATAATGTTTCTACCCTTAAAAAAATAAAAGACGATTATAATTTTAAAAAATGTAATTACCAACCTTGGGTTAATAAACATTTACAAACTTTTTTTAAAGAGTTTGGTATAACTTTAGTTCCTCAAAATAAATATAGTATTAAAAATTTATTGCATTTCTCTAAAAAAGATAAAATTCCTAATAATACAAAATCTGGTATTTATCAATTTAATTGTTTCAATTGTGATAAAGTTTATATTGGAAAGACAAAACGTAATTTGAAAACCAGAACGAAAGGACATTTTCATAACATTAAGTACAAACAGACTGATAAATTGGCCGTAGCAGATCATTATTGGTCATTTAACCATTAAATAAACCAAGAAGTTAAATTATTAAAACAATTAAATGGTCTGGTAGATTTAATGGTTTGGGAAAATATATTTATTTTAAAAGATAAACATTGTGTAAAGATCGAGATTTAACTGTATTGGAACACCACAGTGAAGCGAAATAATTATTAATTTTTAGATGAGTCGTATTTATTACACATCTGCTTCACTTTCGTACCTATTTTGAGGACATGTTTCGCAAAGATGCAAACGATGATTTGCGAAACATGTCCTTAAAATAGGTACGAAAGTGAAGCAGATGTGTAATAAATACGACTCATCTAAAAATTAATAATTGTGTAATGTATTTTGAAATACTAGCAGTCGATTCTGTTTTTAAATTTGTTTCATTTTCAGATTTTGGTGTACTAGAACATAGTGAAATCTAGCAATTGTAACATTGATGACGAGTTTGTTTGTGATTCTGGCTGATGATGTGGAACAATTTTCACGAAATTGCGATCCTGTTTGATTTATAAGAAAAGTTTCTCATTTCTTATAAGTTAAGTGAAGTTTTAAGTTACACATTATTATATTTGTATATATCACTCTATGTATCTTATCAGCAATCAGGGACCCTTGATCTCTGATTTTTAACTTCTTTATAGTGACATATGGTTTGAGTTTAGCCTTGAAAAACTTGTAAAATGCTTAATGTTTTTCAAATAGCCATAAAAATATAACAGCTACAAATGCTTGCTGATGTATTTCTAGGTAGATTACACTCATATATAAAAAAATTTCAGGAAAGGAAGTTATTTCTGATCCTGCTCCTTAGTATTCTGGACATAATCATTTGGTAGATATCATCAAAATTTCACATTTTTTAATAAACTGGTGTCCTTATTAAAATACTTGTAATAAACATTTTACAATAATGCAATATATTTGAAATAATTTAATAAATCAACAAAATTCAACATGAAACAATTATATCTGTTTGGAGGAATTTAGTAACAGTTATGTCAAAATTAATTGCAAAAACTATTTGTAGCTGGTTTATTGATACTTGTCACTTACTTTTTTATATTAATGAGAGAAGTTTCAAGGGCAATCACCTCCATTTTCAATCTCTTTCCAACTGGCATCAGTTGTTGTCTGCTCTCCCTCTGGTGGGGGAACTATGAACTTTTTTGTCAAATTATCTACTGGTGGGATTTCAAAGTTCATTATGCGATCCTTATTTTTCCATATGAATATGTTCTCCCATGTTGTCAACTTTGGTTTATCACTCCTTTTAATAATTTTGGATTTGGATCAAGGAACAAAATATCATCTTGGCACATACTAATAGACACTCAATTTTAAAATTGCTAAATGAAAAAACAAAAGATGAAATTCCATCAGTTAACAGATCTGGAATATACCAAATAAGTTGTAAGAATTGTGAAAAATGCTACTTACATCAAACTAAAAGAAATCTAAAAACCACAGTCAAAGAGCACTTTAGAAACATCAGATTGAAATAAGAATATAAGTCAGCAGTAGCATTTCACTTTTGGAATGAAAATCATGACATTGACCCAAATCCAAAATTATTAAAAGGAGTGATAAACCAAAATAAATTGACAACTTGGGAGAACATATTCATATGGAAAAATAAGGATCACATAATGAACTTTGAAATCCCACCAGTAGATAATTTGACAAAAAAGTTCATAGCTCCCCCACCAGAGAGACAGCAGACAACAACAGATGCCAGTTGGAAATAGATTGAAAATGGGGGTGATTGCCTTTGAAACTAGTCTCTCATTAATATAAAAAAGTAAGTGATGAGTATCAATAAACCAACTACAAATAAAGTATAAACTTGAAAGAAGCGTAGGGACAGTGAAGCACAAATTAGTACAAAAGTGAATCGAGAAGATATTGACACAGTGTGAGTGAAGCAATGTATCAATATCTTCTCGATTCACTTTTGTACCAACTACAAATAGTTTTTGCAATGAAACAATTCACAATAGCCATCCAATTACAACAGCTAGGAAAATATAAGAGAACTGAAACCTCAAATACAAATTATCATCTAAATCAATGACGCAGTAGTACAGTAAAGGCCAGGACTTAAACATGGCATGCAACAAAACAAATGCTGCATATGTACTTATTTCATGTATGTGCTTGATAAAAATATATTCTTAGAGCCTTTGAATATATAGACAGGTAATTTACTTTTTTAAAATGGAGAACTCATATGTACAGCAATAGGTGATATGCATCCAGGTGCCAATTAGAGAAGATTAGAAGCATATTTTTGTTCACAAGTAGAGCAGAGTTAGTATACAGCCTTATACCTGATTACAAATCATACACCTAAATTAAGTTGTTGTGCTGTACTGCATCAAAGCCCTGCTACAGGAAGTATCTCTGAAATTGGTATTATATTTATTTGTATGCAAGATTAGAAAACAGTAACTCCTTACTTTTATATGGCCTTTCTTAGCAAGTGTATACATGTCTCTAAAATCAATGTCCTCAACTTTTTTCCAATGTGTTACATGTTTTCTCCATTCCATTACACCATACATTGTACACAAAAACTTACATTTAAAGTATGAGTCAGCCTTTTGCACAGATAAACTTCCCTTAAACTTCCCTCCAGTAAATTAAATATGGACTCAGCATTTAAACTTCAACTAGTGTAAGTCACAGTCTATGATAAGAAAACCCTTACTCCACTCTTGATAAACAAAGACCACTAATCAAGTTGAAATGCAGAAGTTAGATACAGTGAAGTGTAATCATAAAATTTCATAACTAGGTGCATCTTTCAACTTCACTTATTATCTGCTTAAACTAGTTTTGATTGCTGATGATGAGAACAGTAATTCATGAAACCAGTCCTAGCAATTAATAAGTGAAGTTAAAAGTGTGCAACAATTTCGCAAATATTAAGAAATTACTGGCTAGACCACATACCTATACCTAAATCATTTGCACCTTGATATTATACATCCAAGTCAAGTTCACAAGACAATTGAGGCTTCGGATGGAACAAGACAGTGATGTCAACAGATAGAAATTGATCTTACTAAATTTTACCTTAGAAAACAAACAGAATGTAACTAGATCCTATCTTCTTTCTTAAGGTGTGACTCCTCAAAGATATGACATTTAAGTATGTGAGCACAGCAATGGCAACAAATGCCATGCCTGACTACATTATTTCTTAAAAAGCATGGAAATAAAATATTATAAATAAATTACAGCAATTTGTCACAAACTTCACATATCTGGATTTAACTGTATTGGAACACCACAGTGAAGCGAAAAATTATTAATTTTTAGATGAGTCGTATTTATTACACATCTGCTTCACTTTCGTACCTATTTTGAGGACATGTTTTGCAAATCATCGTTTGCATCTACGGCTCTTATGCGACATGCCAATATGCGCAAATGATGATGTGCGAAACATGTCCTCAAAATAGGTACGAAAGTGAAGCAGATGTGTAATAAATACGACTCATCTAAAAATTAATAATTAATAATTCACATATCTGTTTTCAATTCATTCGTCGACCAAAAACAGATAAGGAAGTTTGTCATAAAATGTTGTAATTTATTTATATTTGTATTGTTTCAATTTCAGTAACTTCAATTTTTTATAAAATGGCAATGAAAGTTTGAAGCAGCAACGTTTTTTGGAACACTAAGGAAATGTGCAAGATCTTGAAAAATATCAACAATGTTATGTTTCTTTAGTGGAAGAAGAAAATTACAATTCCTTTTTTGGAAGTGTTGAAAACAGTGTTGTTATAATAAATTAAATTGAAAGGGAGTCGATTAATGACACTAAACAACACTTACTTTTAAATTTTTCCGGAACATGCTTCAGAGACCTTACCTCCATCCTCAACCGGCCATCAACTGGTTCTCATTGATGTAGTTGACAATATTTTGTCATAGGTCTCCTCTGTTGGGGGTTCAAGGAACTTGCTGAACAAATC
The DNA here is from genome assembly GCA_030765055.1 of Mantis religiosa. Lineage (NCBI taxonomy): Eukaryota > Metazoa > Arthropoda > Insecta > Mantodea > Mantidae > Mantis > Mantis religiosa. The sequence goes on along the minus strand of CM060951.1, from coordinate 108,429,179 downwards.
TTTCTGGGGGATGTCGAAATTGAATACTTTGTTGCTATTTTTGGAAATGAAGATTTGTTCCCATGTGGATAGTTCTTGTTTTCCTGATGTATGTTTTAGTAGTTTTGGTTCTGGATTTATGTTGTGGTTTTTTTCCAAAAATGTGTGGCAACTGCTGATTTTCTAATTGTTTATATTTTATGTTTCTAAAGTGTTCCTTTGCTCTTGTTTCTAAATTTCTTTTGGTTTTTCCAATATAAATTTGACTACAGTCACTGCATTCAATTTGATATATACCAGATTTTTTGTTAGATGGAATGGCATCTTTGATGTTTGAGCAAATTAGGTTTTCTAAGGAGTAATGGTTGACTGGAGCTAGTTGAATGTTTTGTTTTTTGAAGGCTTTTTTGAATTTATCAAAGGCCTATGGATGGTAAGTGAATTTTTTTGAAAATCATATTAGTTTCTGTAGCTGAGAGGGTTGTGGATTCCTTTATTAGCTTCTTTTTTGCTAAGTTCACTTTTTTGTCTACTAATTATTTGGGAAAGTCATTTTTTGTGCTATTTCAATAATTTTATTATATTCTGTTCTGTATTCTTCTGCTGTGAGAGGGATGCTGACCAGTCTGTGTGCTAAACTATTGAAGATTGCTTGTTTATGGGATCTTGGGTTTTAGCCATTAGCTTTTATGCAGTTGTCTGTCTGTGTTGATTTTCTGTAAATGCCAAAGTTTAGTCTGCTTTTATTTCTCATTATTTTTAGATCCAAAAATGGTAAATACTTTTAAATGGTAAACAGACTAAACTTTGGCATTTACAGAAAACCAACACAGACAGACAACTACATAAAAGCTAATGGCTACAACCCAAGATCCCATAAACAAGCAATCTTCAATAGTTTAGCACACAGACTGGTCAACATCCCTCTCACAGCAGAAGAATACAAAACAGAATATAATAAAATTATTGAAATAGCACAAAAATGACTTTCCCAAATCATTAGTAGACAAAAAAGTGAACTTAGCAAAAAAGAAGAAGCTAATAAAGGAAACCACAACCCTCTCAGCTAAAGAAACTAATATGATTTTCAAAAAAAAATTCACTTACCATCCATAGGCCTTTGATAAATTCAAAAAAGTCTTCAAAAAACAAAACATTCGACTAGCTCCAGTCAATCATTACTCCTTAAAAAAACCTAATTTGCTCAAACATCAAAGATGCCATTCCATCTAACAAAAAATCTGGTATATATCAAATTGAATGCAGTGACTGTAGTCAAATTTATATTGGAAAAACCAAAAGAAATTTAGAAACAAGAGCAAAGGAACACTTTAGAAACATAAAATATAAACAATTAGAAAAATCAGCAGTTGCCACACATTTTTGGAAAAAAAACCACAACATAAATCCAGAACCAAAACTAATAAAACATACATCAGGAAAACAAGAACTATCCACATGGGAACAAATCTTCATTTCAAAAAATAGTAACAAAGTATTCAATTTCGATATCCCCCAGAAGGATTTTTTCAGCAAGTACCTTGAACCGCCACCAAAGGAGACCTATGACATAATATTGTCAACTACACCAATGAGAACCAGTCGATGGCTGGTTGAGGATGGAGGCAAAGTCTCTGAAACATGTTCTGGAAAAATTTAAAAGTAAGTGTTGTTAGTGCCATTAATCGACTCCCTTTAAATTTAATTTAAGAAGAAAATTATCTTATTTGGTTGTTATTAACCAATGCTGAAAAGAAGAAAGACACTCTACTGTTTACAATGAGACCATTTGAAGGCTTCAGCATATATTAATAAACAAACATCTGATTAATGATGGCAGGGGGGTGGGAAGTAGCAATGTTTTGTAAATTAACCTGAATCAGTTCAACTGCATCCTAATTATGATCTAAGTAGACGTGAACAGATCATACAACAGAATTAGGAAACCTATGAAAAACTTGCACCAACTTCAACGTAGATTTCAAATTACTGTAAATATCTAAATTATGAATAATTGCATCTTTATTGCATAAATGAAAATCACTATGACTATATGAAAAGCTTACTTTTAAAATTGTTTATGTTCTTAATTTCTTACACAAGATATTAAATATTCGTAAAACCTGGGTTGCGAACATTATTTTAAACACACCGCATATCTTGTCTGTTTTATATATATATATATAAATGATATATAAATTAGAACTTCATTTAACATTAGAGAGTATGATTTATTATTTTGTCTTTTTTCCATGTTTGTTTTTAATGTTTGCATTTAAATTTGAATTCCATTCATTACTGTACAAATATTGTTAAGAAAAATATGAGGTCACTATTCTCCAGTATCTTTTATTGAATAAGAAGAAACAGTTTGTTAGTAGTAAAAGATTGTAAGAAGAAAAAGTTTATTGAAAAAAATAACTTGTTTGGAAGAAAATGCTTATAGGAGTTCACTGTATAGATTTATAACCAAGAATAAATAATCTATATAATAAGATTGGAGTAATTATCTCACCAGATGAAATGCATATTCTCACTAAACATCATTTGTAAACCAGCAGGTGCAAACTAATAATCATTTTTTAAAATATTTGCATCTGGTATAACATCCACAAAATAACATTTTGTTATGCACCTTACATCAAGTTAAAATCAAACCTATATAAAAATTACAACAAAAACTGTATCTTACCTTTAAGCTGAGTGTTCTCTATGGCAAACATGTTGAGAGCAAGAAGCTGAAGAAGACGGTTGGCACTCAATGGGATGGGTGAATGTTGTAGGAGAGTACGAAATTCTCGCAGCATTTGCAGTGCAGCTTCTTGAAAACTCTCCATGCTACAAATAAATGAAAAAATATGCTAGAGTATTGTTATTTTAATATGCATACTTACTAGCTATAATGTAATAACATTCATGTTTAGAAATTTGATGATACACGCATTCTTTGCCATCACTGTTTTAAAATGAAAAAACTTTTTAGAATGTCTTCATCCTCAAATAACAGTTGCCTAGTTTAGCATATTTCATAACTTTTCTTGCCTGCATTGTGCTGTCCTCCCTTGAACAAGTGCTGAGTCTAATGAGGCCATACATTATTAGCACTTCAAAAGGCATAGGCTTTTTCATAATACAAATACTCTTCTAGATGCAATAGAAAATTGATGAATTCAAAAGACAACAGAGATGCAGGCAAATAACTACTCTTTCCCCAATCAATAATAAAACATCATATAGAAAATTTACATACCATCCCAGAGCTACATACCTTTACCAAAAAGTCTTCAAAGAACACAACATAACTTTGGCCCCATAGAACAAATTCAGTGTGCAACACCTTTTGAAATCACATAGTACAAAAGAGAAACCTATAGACAAAAACGCAGATGTGTACTGGATAAATTGCAAAGGCTGTGACAATTTTTACATTGGCAAAACTAAAAGAAATTTAAACATTAGGCTTAAAGAACATTTTAGGAACATCAAAAACAAAGAAATAGATAAATCGACAGTAGCACATCAGTTTTGGAATGATAATCATGATATAGAACAAGAAATCCATTTATTAAAAATGTTCAGGGCCCAACTGCATTAACCACGTGGGAAAAGATATTCATAAAGAAATATGAAGGAAAACTATTTAATTTCGACACCCACTATGAAGAGAACCCATAGTTCAAGTTTATCAAGAAATCAACACAGACATCCCTATCGCCTCCAATAAATTCACCAAATCAAAATTGAACAGTCGACATTAGCTTTAGGAAGGTCCTAATGAAACACGTTCTAGGTAAACACTAGCAATATTTGGAGGATCGAGTACTAGTTTGACTCAAAATTATATTAATGAATAAATTGTTTATTTCCCATTTTATATTTACAATATAATTTCATATATTATAACACATAAAATGTATAATAAACAATAAATCTTACAAACTTTAATGAGTAATGCCTATCCATATGAGTGCATTACACTCAACTCCTGAATCTTTGAGTTTTTGTTATGTTTTTCATTGTCTTTCTTAACTACTGTAATCTATTTCTCTCTTACTCTTCTTAAATATTCCCTAATCTGTTTAATCCTTTTTGTTCCTGTATCTGTGAATATTTTAATTGCAGTAATTTCCTTATGTAATTTGTCCCATTTTACTTCTCATATAATCTCCAAACAATCCTTTACCCCATTGGATGTGTGAACAACTGAAGTGTGTTTTTGTAGACATAGACAAGCAGATTGGAAGTGATTGTATTGGAAGAGACGGGCTGCACTTAAACAGAAAAGGTTCTTCTAAGCTTGGAAGAATAATGAAAAATGTAATTAACCTATGTAAAGTTCAGGGAAACTAAGCAAGAGAAGTGTAAATAGCATATTAAATACAAGTGAAATAGGTACACAAGTACAAGGAGATAAGGTACAGGTTAGTACTAACCTAAATTTACAAAATCATTTTAATTATAAAAAACACACAGTAACAAAAAGTAAGTTCAAACAAAAACATTTTAAAATACTTCATCAGAATATCCAAAGCATTGCAAACAAAAGGGCATTAATTGAACAACACATACTAACTATGCAATTAGATGTAATAATTTTTTCTGAACACGGACTTAAGATTGAAGAAATAAATGTAAATAGTTATGAAAATTATACTTTAGGTACCAGTTTTTGCAGAGCAGAACATAAAAGTGGCGGAGTTGCAATTTATGTTCGAAATGGGCTAAAATATAAAGAAATTGACTGCAAAAAATATAGTGTAGAAATGTGTTGTGAGTTAGCCGCAATTGAGGTTAAGTTAGAAAAGAAAAACTTTATAATATTAGGGGTGTATAGTCCACCAATTGCAAACAAAAAGGATTTCTTTAAAACTCTAGAAGACTGTTTATATAGCATAGCAAAAAACAAACATATAATTGTGCTCGGGGACATCAATATAGATGTACTTATAGTAAGTAAAAAGAAACGTCTGTTACTAGAATTACTAGAAAGAAGCAATTTAACATTAATTAAAACAGAACCCACAAGGGTAACCAATCATTCCTCAACCTGTGTCGATCACATATACACAAATTTAAAGCCAGAAGAGTTGTGTAGCAAAATTGTGAAAATGGGAATTAGTGATCATTATGGCCAACTAATCAAAACTAAAATGCTAGGTAACCAAAAAAAGGAAGCAAATAATAAAATAGAAACTAAAAGGATAGTAAATACAATTACACTAGAAGCTCTAAGAAAAAATCTACAAGCAATAAAATGGGTGGATATACACAGCGAAAAAGGCATAAACTATACATTTGACCACTTTTATACTATTTCAAGAAATTGTTTGGACGCACAAATACCATTTCGCAAAGTAAAATTAAAAAACCAAAACGTAAACACTCGGGCCTCTAAAGGTATAGACATCTCCAAAAAGCGTATGCAATTTCTTAACACTCTAAAGCACCCAAATATTGATGCTAAATCCTATAATTACATAGAAAAATACAATAAAATTTTAAATAATGTAATAAGAGAAGCAAAAAGGTTACATAATGCAAAATTAATAAAAAATGCAGAAAATAAAATTAAAGCTACATGGAACATTGTAAATTCAACACGTAAGGAAAATCAACAAAAATGGCAGGGAAATATGTTCATTGAAGTAAACAACCAAGTGATACAAGATCCCATAAAAATAGCAAATCACTTCAATGAACACTATATAAATATTGTACAAAAATTAGGAATAAAACAAACTCAGTATGTACCAATAAATGAAAAGAAAGTATGTAATTCAATGGTGCTTAGTGAAATTAACAAGGGTCAAGTTATTTCACAGATAAATGCATTAAAATGCAAAAGATCCAGTGGACTGGATGAATTTACAAATGAAATGATTAAATATTGCAAATACGAAATTACAGATGTACTTACTCACTTAACCAATTAATCTTTTAGTTCTGGAATATTTCCAAAGAAATTAAAACAAGTTGTGGTCAGACCAATTTATAAGAAAAAAAACACAAATTTAAAAATGGAAAATTATAGACCAATATCTTTATGTTCAACTTTCTCTAAAATAGTAGAGGGATTATTTCTAACACAGTTACAAAGCTTTTGCAAAAAATTTCAAATTTTATCAGAATTTCAGTTTGGGTTTCAAAAGAAAAAGTCTACAGTAGAAGCAATTTGCAGAGGAAATGACATTATTATAAATGCCCTAAATAGAAATGAATATGTAGTCGCTATTTTCCTTGATCTTTCCAAGGCCTTCGACTGCGTTAACATAGAAATCTTAATGTCAAAATTGGAAAATTATGGAATCAGAGGCATACCACTACTATGGCTTGGTTCCTATCTACAAAATAGAGAACAATGCGTGGAAATAATACATGATTTAAATGGAAAGTTAATGAAATTTCGATCATCATTCAAAAAAGTAACACATGGAGTGCCCCAAGGCTCAAAATTAGGACCATATTTATTCCTACTGTATATAAACAGCTTATTTCAAGTAATAAAAGAAGCAGGGGGAATAGCAATAGGCTATGCAGATGACACCACGATTTTAGTAACAGGAAAAACAGAAATAGAAGTACAAAATAGGGCAAATACTCTACTAGTAAAAGTAAACAGACATTTAGAAAACCTAGGCATGATATTAAACACAAACAAAACAGAGTGGATACAAATCAGTCTTAATAACAGAAAACAGACAAATATAAAGTTAATAATAGGAAACAAAGAAATTCAACAGGTAAATGAAACAAAATTCTTAGGATTAGTAATAGACAACAGATTGAAATGGAATGGACATGTTCAAAAAGTAATAAAAAAAGTTAATTCAGGTATATATATCTTAAAACAAACAATACAAATAATAGATAAAAAATGTATTAAACAAACATACTATGCATTCATTCACTCTCACTTGAGCTATGGGATTGTATTATGGGGCACAGTACAAAAAACTTTAGCTTTAAGACTATTTAGATTGCAAAAAAGAGCAATACGTTTGATGGCAGGAATACAGAAAAGAGACACATGTAGAAATGCATTTAAAAAACTAAATATTTTAACATTACCTTCATTATATATATATATATGAATGTATCAAACTTACATTAAAAAGTTATGATCAAAACAAAAATAGTAACATCCATAAACATAACACCAGAACAAAAGAAAATTATTTTAGAAACAGACTTACTGGTATCCTAAATAATAAAAGCATAGAAAATAGCATCAAAGATTTGTATAACCACCTACCAGCTGAAATCAAACAGATAACAAACGGGAAAACAAAACTAAAGGCTGTCAAAACTTATTTATTACAGAAAGTATTTTACTCTGTGGAAGAATATAAACAAATGAGGTAGAATATGCTATTTACACTTCTCATCTTTATAAACATGTTTGTAAATATTATTGTATTTATTTTATGTATATACAAATTGAGGATCCATGTAAAAGGCTTTACAGTTGGAGACAAAAATAAACATCAAACATCAAACATTCTAACAAACAATGGAATATTCCCTCTGGCTCCTTACATATCACTTCCTTCCTTATCTTCTGTAAAACCATTTAAAAACAATGCTCCTGATCACATACAAGCCAGCATTTCCCTCTCAAGTTTACGACAATAATCTGCAAATTTTTCTTTCCCCAATCTTTTTTAATTATTCTATATATTTTTGGAAAACCCTATCTCTAAAACTAGCTCAAATTTCTTGTCCTTCTATATCTTCAACTCTATGCCTGAACTTCTATAAAAAAAACTACTCCATTTTGCACTGCCATTTTCAAGAGCTCCTCAGTCCTAATTCCTTGTATTTTGCTTGACAGCTGTTAAATTTCGTTACAGTAAAACCTTGATAGCCCAGACTTCTCTTTAACCTGGACCAGTTTTGAAAAGAAAAAAAAAAGTTTAGCACTTTAAATGAAGACTTGTTTTACATACCATAAATTGCTATCCTCAGTACTGTAATATCTGAATTCTCTCACTGCACTCATCCCACCTGTTTGGGACCAGGTTGGAAGAGAAACTTTGACAAAGTCATTGAAAAGGTTCTGGCCTGGTATATGTGACTTGCCAGAAAACTAGGTTGAAGAAGAAGAAATAAGTGTAGAAGAAGATTTTTATAGACATTTTAAAAATATGGATGGCTGTTATGATGATGAAGAAGAAGACATTGTATGTGTGACTTGCCAGAAAACAAGGTTGAAGAAGAAGAAAAAAATAAGCGTGGAAGATTTTATAGACATTTTTAAAAATATGGATGACTGTTCCGATGTTGATGAAGAAAACATTTACAATGACAGAGGTATAAACCGATTACAGAGGAAGACATTATTGCATCATACAGCGTTACTGAAAATGAAAATGAAGAGTATTCAGATTCAGACAGTTGATGAACCAGCTGTGGTTATAACCTACGCACAAGCATTAACAAACAGAGAAATGGATGCTTTATTTCAGGAGTCAAACCGGAAACATTGCCAAATGGGACTTCTAATGTTAAAGCAGATGCGAAATGGCGCTGCTTGTAATACACTACATTGGGACAGCAGAAGCTCACTACCTCTTTTACTATCAACTAGTTTGTAGATATACTGTATACAGTGCAAATACGTAGGCTATTACAGCACATATAGTGTATTTGTTTTTAGGTGAAAGTATGGCGACAGTAATTTCTAAACTCGATTAAAAAAATTTCGGTAATGTACAAGTTTCTTTATCATTTTTCTGTCATTCTCTGGATAACTCAGATTTTTGTTAACTCAGATCGCCCTGGTCCCAATTGATCCAGGTAAACGGAGGTTCTACTGTACTTCCATTTGCTATCTCACTCTTTTGTTTAAAATCATATACTTTCCTACCTTTAAACTCCCATACCATCATATTAAAATTCTATCCATCATCAAACCTTTCCTCCCTGCTCTTCCTATGAGTACAACATTTCAGCTTATCAAATGTGAAATAACTGTAATCCACTTAATTCTCATTCTGAAAAAATGCACTGGTAGCACAGGATATCTCATACAATGTTATAAATATATAAGCTGTGTAGGGAGAAATGAGGTGAAAACTAAAAGGTTATTTTATAATTTACTGTACCTTAAAAATGACTAGAATGAAACAATATACAAACATCTGTTATGAACAAAATGCAATCAGACTTGTACCAGGAGTGATGTACAATGTATTAGAGAAATAGATGATAATGTAAAAAGTAGTTATCAATGATAGAGTCAACATGAAAAATTCAATGCCATGGCCGGGGTTTGAAGCACGGATCTCCTGGTTTCCATACAGTCGCTCTAACCCTTGGGCTACCACGGTCAATGTGCTGTCCTGACATTAAATTCTCCAGTTGACTCATATATTACCCCAGTAGACCACAAGGTGCTCTCACATTCGAGATACACCATTTGTGGCGACTTACTATCGTAAGTACTTGAGTCCCAGGCTTCATCATTTAACTCTTATTATTTTAGTTAATTGATGGAAATTAATCATTTCTTCACACTAGCCATATATAGGCTAAGATCTTTGATAGATCATAACTAAAATAGTAAGAGTACAATGATGAAGCTTGGGACTCAAATACTTACGATAGTAAGTCGCCACAAACGGTCTATCTCGAATGCGAGAGCCCCTTGTGGTCTACTGGGGTAATATATGAGTCAACTTGAGAATTTAATGTCAGGACGGCACGTTGGCCATGCTAGCTCAATGGGTTAGAGCGACTGGACGGAAACCAGGAGATCTGCGGTTCAAACCCCGGCCATGGCATTGAATTTTTCATGCTGACTATCTATCTAAAACCTTAGGCTATACATGGCTAGTGTGAAGAAATGATTAATTGCCATCAATTAACTAAAAAGAGTAGTTATCAATACTGTGATGCATAAATCTTTTAATTTATTTGTGAAATTTCTATTCCTTATGAATTAACTGCTTACATGTTGGATGGAAATTATAACTGTTGCTCTATTTGTTCCAAAATAGGGAGTACATGTTTAGATTTTTATGCAAGACAAAACTGCAACACAAAAGCTGCATCATCAGTTATCAAGGTGTTTCTCAAAGGGGGATGTCTAGTGGTCTGTGAGGGTTCACTTAAGCCAAGTTATAATGTTGAATTAAAACTATAGAAAACATAGAATTGTACTTACTAGTCACTTATCTGCTTGGTGCCAAACTACATACGTTTTACTTAACATTTTTTATGCAGCTATGTCATAACAATGTAATGCAGCTGAGAGGTGCAATCATCGTAAAAGTTGGGAGCATATAGTGCAGCGTGATAATAGCATCAAAGCAACCGTACTGAGTGCGAGCTGTTAGCTGCGGTGCAGGTGAAGTCAGTCTAGCCTGCACGAGCAGGTCTGAGTTAGCACTATCACTGGCACCGGCTACACGTACACAGTCGTTCTCACTGCTCTGAAGCCTGTGGTGATAGTGTTTGATTGTCCTGAAAGTTTGTAATTGTGAATCGCGAGAATTTATTCATGACGTTCAACATGAATCGTTGGTTACAGTCTGGATCAATTAAATGTAAGCCTACAATAACTGACAATCAAGAGGCAAGTTGTAACATTGAGCCTACTAGTTTAACTAGTTGCTGTTCTGCTGATCTGCGAAAAGTAAAACGGTGAAAATACAGTGAAGAATATTTAAGTTTCGGATTTGTTCAAGCTTGAACTGAATATGAACAAAAACCTCAATGTGATTTGTGTTATGATGTACTGTCCAATGAAGCTTGCCAAGCTGCGAAGACATTTGGAGACAAAACATCCGGATTGCATTGGTAGGACACCTGATTATTTTAAAATTAAAAGTAAAGAGATGAAAATCAGTAAATCTAGAATAGAAAAAAAATGTCTACTGGAACCAGTAGTGATAAAGCAACACTAGTTTTGTATGAAGTTGTGCTACTCATTGCTAAAAGTGGCAAGCCTTATAACATTGCAGAGGAATTAATATTGCTAGCAGCTAAAAAGATGTGTAGCATGATTGGTGACTCAGCTGCCAAAGAGCTGAACACAATTCACTATCAAATGATTCAGTTAAACGTAGAATTGTTGATATGTCTCAAAATGTTCTGGACCAGCTAATTATGAGGTTAAAGACAACAACAATGTATGCTTTTCAACTTGATGAAAGTACTGACTTTACTGACAAGTCCCATTTGTTAGCTTTTGTATGTTACAAACACAAGAAAGAGCTTGTTGAAGACTTATTGTTTTGTAGGCAAGTCTTGCATAATACTGCTGAGGATGTCTTTAAGAAACTTGATGGTGTTATTTCAGAGCAAGGTCTTGAGTGGAAAGTTTGTGTAGGCATAAGCACAGACTGAGCTACCGTGATGCCTGGACACAACACTGGATTGAAAACTCGATTTCTAGCTGTCAACCCTGAGATTAAATGGACTCATTGCTCCATACATAGAGAGGCGTTTGCCGTAAAACAGTTCCACCAGATTTGAAGGAAACATTAGAAGAGTTCGAGATTTAACTGTATTGGAACACCACAGTGAAGCGAAAAATTATTAAATTTTAGATGAGTGAAGCAGATGTGTAAAAAATACGACTCATCTAAAATTTAATAATTAGAAGAGTTGGTTAAAATTGTGAACTACATTAAAGCCAGTCCTCTTAACTCATGGTTATTCAAGAAACTATGTGAAGAAATGGGAAGCAAACATAAACTGTTCTTGCATACAGACTTTGCTGGCTTTCTTATGGAAATGTACTTTCACGATTTTTTGAATTACATGATGAAGTGAGGCTACTTTTTGAGGACAGCAGCCATGAATAGTTTCCCCTCAGCGAACGACTGTGTGACTTTGAATAGTTGTGCAAAGTGGCATATCTAGCTAGTATCTTCTCACACTTAAATGAACTAAACCGAAAATTACAAGGACCAAAGCCAGATGTTTTCACAGTTCATGAGAAAATTGAAGCAATGATAGGAAAATTTCAAGTGTGGAAAGGTCATGTAGAAAAGAAATCCTTGGCTCTTTTCCTATTTTGGAACAATTTCTGACTTCATCAGAAGAAACTTTGTCTATAAATATTGAAGAAGCCATAGTAGAACACCTGAATGGCCTATCAAAAACTTTAAGGAAGTACTTTCCAGCACCGGCAGATGATCAGAATGAGTGGATAAAGTATCCTTTCCAGAAAAAAGACATAGGCAGCATTAATAGCCTTTTGGAAAAAGAACAGGACCAACTAATAGTTATTTAACAGCAAAGGATGGAAGTTTGTACCCCGAAAATGAATTTGCAAAATTTTGGTTTATGTCGGAGTGAATTTAATGAACTTGTTACCAAAGCACTTAAGTATATTGTGCCCTTCCCAACCACCTATCTGTGCGAGCAAACATTTTCAGTATTGTGCAACATCAAGCCATTGAAGAGAAACCGACTTGCTATTGTAGAAACTGACTTAAGAGTAAAAATCACCAACATTAAGCCCAGCTTAACTGAGCTTATTTAATATATAAAATAAAAAAAAATTAATTAAAAAAAAGTTGCATTGTTCATATTAATACATTCCAATGAACGAAGTTTCAAGCTCTTTCCACATAAACTGATTTTTTTAGTAACCCAATACGGAGTTGCTGGTGAGCAGTGGTCAAGTGCAGACGTGTGTTACACGAGCTCCGTGATGAGTGTTACCACTGAAAATTATTGTATGCAAATTGGAACCCTAACAGTGTGAAATGGAGAAAAGGTGTGAATAATGTTAAAGGAAAAATATTGATAGTGATATTGCCGGCTATAATCCTGGCATTTATATTGATTATTGGCGGAGTGGAAATGAACCCAGAGCCAGAAATGGAGGATGTTATGGTTATGTTAAAAAAGATGGCAGAAGATATGGTAGACTTAAAGCAGATGGAAAAAAGAATTGACACGAGATTAGTCAGAAATGTGGAAGAAGTAAAAAAACAGTAGGTAAGTTTCAAAGAAAAATGGAGAACATGGCAGAATTAAATCAAAGATTGACCTACTTGGAGAAAATAGAAGACAGCAATAGAAAGAAGAATATAGTTATTTTTGGTTATGAGGAGGACAGAGGAAAAAGATGTTGGCAGCAGGTGGAGGAGCTTTTGAAAAATAAGCTGAACATTGAATTAACATGATGGGAAGTAATTGCCTCATTTAGATTAGGGAGAAGAGAAGCAAACATTAGGCCCATAATTGTAAAACTGGCTACAGTAAACTTCAAATGGAAAATTTTAAATAATGCAGCTAAGCTACAAGGAACAAGAATTTTCATTGAGCATGACTATAGGAAAAAAGAAAGAGAGATCAGAAACTATTTAATAAGAGAGATGAAGATAGCAAAAGAGCATGGGAAGAAGGCATACATAAGAGGACTGTCATTATGGATAGACGGTGTCAGGCAGGATATTGGTCCGCAAAATCAGCGAGGAGAAATGGGAAAAACATACACACAAGAAACAACGGTAACACAATCTTTTGACTATCACCAACATACGACTGATGATGCAAGGGAAAAGAGTGATGTCATACAGACAAGTGACGCAGCGTCTGACGTCAGAAGAGGAGAATGGAGAAGGGAGGCGAGTGACTTCGAAGTCGAAGTACAAAGAGATCAGCTGATGGTATCGCCGGGCAAAAGTGTACAATCAGAGCAGAGGATGAGAGAGGAGTCCAGGCTATTAGTGGTAGGAGCAACGGCAGGTTTAAATGTTCGGCATCAAGAAGATATGAGTGTAGTATCAACACCGAGTGGAAGCATAGTACAATTGGAGAGTGCTCAATAAAGGGGTGAGAAAGAAAACATAATGACACATAGTAGATTTAGGCTTGATCAATTTCGATTTGAAAGAAAAAGTTCTGTATAGGATAAAACTTTGGTGGTGTTATATTGGAATGTGGAAGAACTATGGGACAATATGGGTGGTGGGGAAATCAAGGATTTGTTAAAAGGGGCCGATGTACTTGCGCTAGTTGAAACTTGGATATGGGAAAATGTAAAAATGGATATGGAGGGATATGTTTATTTCAATCAACTAGCAAAGAGAAATAGTCAGAAGGGGAGGGCATCAGGGGGAATAGGAGTTTTTATAAAGGAGAAGAATTTTCAGGTAAAGGTAGTAGAAGAAATATGTGATCCTAAGGTGCTGTGGTTATTAATGACAGGCTTAGCAGGAAAAGTTGACAAGATGGCCTTAGGCAATGTATATAACCCACCAAATATATGTGAATTCTACAACCCCAAAGTATTCAATAAATTAAGACATGAGAGGTATTATATAATAATAATATGCAGACTGATATAAACATTGTTTTAGTAGGCGGTTTTAATGCTAGGTTAGGATATGAGAAACCTCAAATAGGAACAGAAGAAGGTGCAAATGTATGACAGAAAATAGAGAAAAGACAAAGTAGAGATCAAATAGTAAACAAACAAGGTAGAAAATTATTACAATTTTGTGAAGAGAATAACCTGAATGTATGTAATGGAATTAAAGGAAAGGATAAGATGGGTGAATTTACATTTGTAAATAACAATGGGGCAAGTGTATTCGATTACCTACTGTATTCATTAGACATTGATGTAATAATAGATTTTGAAATAATTCAGGGGGCCTTCACTAGCTGTCATTTTCCATTGAATGTTAAATTTAGGGTGGAGTGTGAGGTGGAGGATGATGAACCTATTAGGGGGGGAAAGAAGATAGAAGTGTTTAAATGGAAAGGGGGGGAGGAAGAGACATATTTGGACAAGTTGAAGATTTTTTCCCATGAAACATGAAAGAAAATTGTTTAATTTCGACACTACCTTTGAAGACATCCCAAATTTCAAGTTCATTAAGATACCGACAGAGATGCACCTATCACCTCCGAGGAGTTCACCGAACCGATGTCCATTAGTCGACAACAGCTGATGATGTTAGGAAGATCCTAATGAAATGCACTCCAGGTAAATACTAGCAATAAGTGGAGCATTGAGTATTAGTTCGACTAAAAATTATATTAGTACTGCTAACCTGTCTTCTTATTTTTATTTACCATTCTTAAGTACTTTTTGGTTCTGCATTTTAAAGAAGTTTGTCTACAATGGTTCTGGAAACTAATTAAAGTCTAAGTGAGATAGGGCTATAACCAACTCCAAAAATATAAACTATAATTTGGACATCACTGTTACTAAATTCTTCTATATATTAATTAGTCCTCCAGAAGCTGATTTTAAGAGTTCTACATTTTAATGAGTTACAAAAATGCTTACCCAACTTTAGTAAATAGTTTTCCTTGCACATGAAGATAGCTTGTAACAAATCTCTTGTTGATCTGGAAAGACATAAAAAGGAATATTAATATCAATATTCAGAAATGTTACAAACTATCACTGTATATACATATTTTAATAAGCAACTTACAAATTTACTAATTAACAGATGTGCTTTATAGCAAATAAATAATGTAATATTTATATAATAAATATTATATTATATAATAAATATTAAATTATATTCGAATAATGAAAACTGACCTAGAGTTTTTGGAAATATACACATTATAATTAATATTTTTTTGCCATGATTTTCTTACTCCTAAGCTGCTGTAAAATATTATTTCAACTGTTCATTCTAAAGAAAAACTTTTATCGCATAAAAAATTTGTGATCTTATTGCTTTCCTCTATCACTTTATTGCCCAAGTTTTCTTTACAAAATGGTAAATTGGTCATAGCTTTGTTTTTAAGTAACCAACTGAACAAAATGCTTCTTGCACAAAATATACCAATTTTTACTCCATTATGGATTAACTATTCCTAATGTCTAAGAGAGTGCTCTTTGGCTGCTTAGAAATAACCCAGAATTTGTTTATGAATAACTGAGAAGAGCTTAAAAAAGTAACAAGCAATATGAGTTATTTTGATATTTTACTGAATTTCGAACCTGATCTTTTTTTTTCCCACAAGTAGTAGAAAAACCTTAAACCCATTTCTTGCATTTGGATAGATAAAACTCACCATTGCTAAATCTAGTGCAGCAAGTTCTTCTTCCTCACTGTCAACATTTTTGCGTTGATCTTGTACTGTGGATGTCGTAATGTGCAATCTTGGTCTTCCTTTTTCAGGGTGAACCCAATATTCTCTTCTCAACCCTCCACCTCCAATTCCCTTTATTTCACCTTCTTTTTCTTTCAACTTTTCATGATGTCTTCCTTCTCTTTCTTCACGTCGCTTCTTTTCTGACTGCTCATACTGTAAAACAGAAAGAAAACAACAGAGATTTTAAGCTTTCTCTGCAATGGTGAATGGTTATTTCTTAACAAGATGTGATATCTTTATTCCTTCCC
Source organism: Mantis religiosa (assembly GCA_030765055.1). Lineage (NCBI taxonomy): Eukaryota > Metazoa > Arthropoda > Insecta > Mantodea > Mantidae > Mantis > Mantis religiosa. The sequence goes on along the minus strand of CM060951.1, from coordinate 108,412,866 downwards.
AAACTTCCACCATCTATACTCCATGCTCATTAACATGAAGGCCTTAGCACACAGATGTCCAAGCCTGAAAATAAAGGTTGGTTTACAATAATCCGAGAACAAAATCCACAATGGGAAGCAAAACAGCATGCAACATTTTGGTCCAATACACTAGTAACAAGAACAAAATTCACATTGATAAGAAGTGGAAATCCATGTTATACATTGAGATGTTATTTTTTCAATCTGACTAATATTTTTTTCATGCATACAATTCAGTCAACATAATGCAGATTAGCCAAGCTAAAAATTTATTAGAGTAAATATTTTCTTATTTTCTGAAGGCAGAGCCATTACTACTTCTCATTTCTCTATCAAAACTATGCAAGCAAACTTCCTTTATTAATGATATACTTAAAAGCTATTGGTTATCCTTATTGTTCCATGTTAATTTCTGCTGGTCTTTGCTGTTCTTAATATCGTTTGCTACTTTATGATAATGGCCAGTTATGAATAGCATGCAAACATATTAAAAAAAAGGTTTTTCATTAACAGAAAAAAACATTATTGTATCGACAAAAAGGAATTTAAAAATTAGATTAACAGAACATCAAAGGAATATAAATAATAAACAAACCGAAAAATTGGCAATTACTTTTCATTTTTGAAATGAGAACATCAGAGAGGAGATTAAATTATGGAAACCATCAACAACAAAACAAACTTACAACATAGAAAAATATTTTATTGTAAAAAACATTCCATGTATTTAAAATTTTGACATGCCATCGTTAAGCAGTCTAATGAACTTATGTGGGTAATATTCTGAGAGAGGGATCTTACAATAAATTATGAAGATAGTGGTCAGTTGCCAATCAGATGAGGATGGGACTGCGACAGTCATAAAAACGTTCCTGATAGTGACATGAGTGAAGTTTTAAGTTTGAATAAAATATAACTCAATAAGTCTTTTAATATAAAATCAGTTTCACTTTTAACAATGCTTTCATTCATAACTATTTGAATAAAAAACATCACTTCATGAATATGAAGAAGTCTGGATGAACTACTGCTGGAATTTTTACAGCTCTAGCTGCTGTTTCATTTTGCGGTCACCTTAAATAATTTCAAAAGTTAAAAGTTTAATACACACAATATGGAATTAAAATGCCATTTCCAAGAATGAAAATGAACAGGCAAAACTTGACAAGTCTTGTTTGTTCCTAGGATCCGGGAAAGCTTCCCATTAATTGTGAAAACTCACAATGCAAAACGTATATTTTATTTTGTCATTCTCATTCTGGTGCGCATTACCAGTTAATCATATCATATTTATGCACCATTTGATTTCAGTACTGAAATATTGGCTTTCTCAATTTAATAAAATAATAATTTACAATAAAGCAGAACATAATGAAAATAGGTGCAAAAATATTATAAATATATTGAAGATGAGACCTTTACAAAGAAATCATAACAAAACACAAATAAGATAATTCTGCAATAATACTAAGGGGAAGTTCATTACAAATACGAATACCATTAGAGTCCTTTTATAGCCTGTAAATTACAGCATTAATCTATATCTAGTAAGATGGTCACAAACATGATACTGTTAAAACCATTTAATTGCTTATGCATCATTACCAGTACTTCCTATAGATAAATAAAAGGAACTGTCAATACATTTAACAATCTGAAGTAATGTCTACACTAGAAAGGTTTAGCTTAAATCTGATTTTCCTTTTTTGAATTATACAATCTATTATTATGGTTTCACCTTCCACAAAATATTATAAGATAATTGTGATTGTACAAGGTGCGTTCAAGTTATAACATCTATTTTTTCTTCACGACTGGGACCAGATAGGAACTTTTTTTAAAATACACGTGGACTCTTTGTGAATGCGTGACAGAGATGGCAGCACTGTACAGTGCATAGAACTCTAGTGGCAGAGACGAGAGTTACGACTGTTTTTGATATTTAAAATGGCAACATTTTCATTCCAAGAACAGCGTGCAATCATTCGCTCTCTCCATTTTCATGGTATAACACCTATTGAAATTCGTCAGTTGAGTGAGGCATGTGGTGATAGTACCATGGATGTGTCTAAGGTGCGTTCCTGGGTGCGACAGTTCAATGAAGACAGAACATCGTGTGACAACAAACCAAGAGAGTCATGGCCCCTCACCAGCCGGTCTGACAACATGATCCAGCAAGTGGAGAACGTTGTTTTGGAGGATCGCCGATTGAGCATTGCAGACATTGCCTCCAAAATTGGCATTTCCGTGGGATCTGTGCACACAATCCTGCATGAAAATCTAAAACTGTAAAAAGTGTCTTCCAGGTGGGTGCCACAAATGCTGACAGATGATCAGAAAGCTGCGTGTGTGGCAAATTGTCAGGCGATGGTGACGCAAAATGAAGGCATGAATGGAACTTTCTTTCAATCGATTGTGACAATGGATGAGATGTGGATGCCCTTTTTCAACCCTGAAATGAAGCACCAGTCAGCTCAGTGGAAGCACACAGACTCACCGCCACCAAAAAAATTTTGGGTGCCAGTACTGACAAAATGATGGCCATCTTCTGGGACAGCAGTGGTGTAATCCTTACTCATTGCATTCCAAAGGGCACTACGGTGACAGCTGCATCCTGCCAAAATGTTTTGAAGAATAAACTCCTCCCAGAAGAAAAGAACATGGCAACTAAAGACATTACAAAGTGCAGAGAGAACTAAAGGAATGAGTAAATACTTTGGAACAAAGCTTTGGTTTGGACAAAGATAACAAGAAAGACAAATTAAATAACAAATTAAAGGAAATTATGAAAGATATCCTAATCATAGAAAGAAGCACTGACCACAAAAACAAAAAACAAAAAAACAAAAAAAAGACTAGAGAATTTAGAGGATGAGAACAGAACATACAATCTATAGTTTTGAAAACTGAAGAGAATGCAGGAGGTATAAGATCTTCTAGATGGAAGAGTAGGAGTAGAGACGAGAAGATAGGAGATTGTAATGTTTTCCTTTTTGGGAAGTGAAGTGGAAGGAGAAAAATAATAGCAAAATTTGTAAGTACAAAACCATGTTTTGAGGCGATAAAACAGGCAAAGAATCTAAAAGGTACTGACATTTACATTAAAGGAGACTTAATCTACGAGCGAGGAGAATTATTAAAAAGTTTAATAGATTGCAGAAAAGTTGCACACAAACAAGGGACATTGGCATACATACTGAGTCTTAACTTGGGTAAATGGCAAGCTGGCAGAAGGAGAAATTAATGACAAAGATACCTTATGAGCACTGAACCAAGAAAAATTTAATTTGATGATAAATTTAGAAATTCAGGTGTTTATAATGGCACAAGAATTGATGGATCAGTACAAAATAAGCATGAAGAACAGAACACAGCAACAACAAAAAAGGGGGGGGGGAAGAAAAAGAAACCTGGGGAAGGTAACAAAGGAAGAAGATAGCAAAACAGGAGACAGAACAGAAGAAGAAGCTGGTAGACAACACAGGAAAAGAGAAGGGATGGCAGCAACAATAATGACAATCACAATTCAATAAGCATTGCAAGATGAAGATGTGGAAGTTAAGCTATCATTCAAGAGCACTGGAGTGATAGTCAAGACAACTCAAAATAAATTGGGGAGTGAAGAAATAGTTTATTACCGGTATGAATGGGTAGATAAAATAAAAGGGCAGAAATCACTGGCTGGGTGGGTGGGAAGGAGAAGACATGAGCAAGAGATAGCTACGACAAAGATGAATTAAAAAGGTTGATGATTGACACAAGAGGAAAACAATGTCAGGTGATATAAGAAAGTGATGAGCACTAAGAAGTTGGAAACAATACAACGTTGGCCATAGTAGCTCAATGGTAGAGCGGCTGGACGGAAACCAGAAGATCCGTGGTTCAAATCCCGGCTATGGCATTGAATTTTTCATTCTGACTCTACGTTTCCACAATTTTGTTTGTATTTGTATTGTCTGAAAATAAAACAAACTTAAGAGGAAAATGGAAGCAGGATAAGTTTAGTAAAAGAGCAGAGAGTAGCTTACAAATTGAAATTGGAGTGTGGAAGGGTTGCTATACACAATGTAAGCACCGTATAAAAATGTATATTATATGACTCTGGATAAATTTAAAATATTTCAAATAGCGTAAATGTACAACCAAATGTAGATAAACTCATTCATACATAAGTGACCAGAGGGTTGAAACGGTATTTTAAAACTAATTATTTGTAATAAATTTAAGTACCAGAAAGAATAATTATTAATTTTGTAAGAGCTTTTACGTTATTTGTTTATTGAATATTATGATCAAATTGTGAAAGTGTTAAAACATTTGTGTGATAAATAAGTGAGAATATTTAAACAATGTATAAAAAAGGAAACAAGATATATATAGTAGGCAATGCAGACATTAAAGGCAATGGTAAGAAAACTCAATAGTCCCTAGAGGGGATGAGATTAGTAGATGCCTGCACGTTGCGGAAGTAAGATGGATACAAATTACTAGAATCCTATATGACAAATAGGAAACAATATGTAGTTTTGAATTCCATTAATGGCGATGTTATATCAGCTACAACGGAACTGACATATGGGGTCCCACAGGGATCAATCCTAGGTCCTCTTTTATTTATTTTATATATATACACGATATAGCTGAATATGTACATAACAGTACTAAATTAATATAATATGCAGACGACACCACTGTCATAGCCAGCAATACATCAAGCAAAATGCTAGAAGAAACCCTAAATATAACTACAAAACTTTTGCAGTACTTTTCTACATTAAACTTAAGTATAAATGCATCAAAATGTGAACTCAACATTTGGCTCGAAGACACTGAATGCACCTATACAATTAAATATTCACAGCAAATTGATAAATAGTGTTGACAATGTACAGCTACTTGGGTTCACACTGGACAAAAAATTATCTTTTACACCCCATGTTGACCAATTAGCATTAAAACTAAGTAAAAATTTATTTCTTTTAAAGTGTCTAAAGAACTATGTCCCAGAAGCAACTATTAGAATAATTTATTTCTCCCTCATTCAGTCACACATCTCATATGGTCTGGAAATCTGGGGCAATACTTCGAAATTAAATTTAAACAAAATTTTTACTTTACAGAAAAGATCAATTAGATATATGTCTAATTTAAAAACTAAAGACTCATGTAGGGAGGCCTTTCGTCAGCAAAAAATAATGACGCTGACAAGCCTGTACATCTACAAAACAATTTTATATATGATAAAATACATCCCATTGCAAACAAATTCGGATATTCATGAACACAACACAAGAAACAAGAATAATTTCGCTATTATGATGCATAGACTCCACCTGTGACAAGTTGCCTAGTTACATGGGAGCCAAGCTATATAACAAACTCCCAGCAGAAGTTAAAGTGTCTAGTAACTTAAAATTCAAATTTATCTTGAAATCATATTTAATTAACAATGTTTTTTATTCACTTGATGAATTCCTATACTAAGGCTACAACTTCAGAATTTATCATTTGAATGTTAGTTTCTTATTTTATAATACTTATGACTAATACCTACACATTGTATTAGGTGTACAAGACATTATACATTTACATAAGTTTTAGTTTCTTCTAATATCTGTATATATATCAATATATCCAGCAACTTTAATTGTATACAATTGACTTGCCTGTTTTCAACAATGCTTAAAACATAAGGTGATAATAAAGTATTATTATATTATTATCATCATCATCATCATTATTAAGATGTCTAAAAAGCGAAGAAATCGTATATGTGTAAAGATAACAGAAATTTATGAAAATTGTTTTGCTTTTGGATTGTTATAATTTGAATTGTATGAGAATATTGTAGCAGTAACGGGCATTAAAGTTTCGGTGCAAATGGACAACAGACGGATAGGTTTCACGTATATAACGAGCTTGCATAAGCAGATAAACATAGCGCTTGAGATAAGTGAATTGTCGTCCCAGATAGGGTTTGACACTTCTGGAAGGTGATAGAATATTCGGATTACGTCATTAGATGTCTTGTTTATTCCAGAAATATCTAGTGACTGTACAGAACAGTCTCGAATTATGAATGAGGTATTTAAGGAAGGGATGAGTTATGAAACAAGAGTGAGTGAGCAACAAGAGTTAAGCAGAGAACAGCTGAGAGAGTTGTAGTTGTGAAACGAGAGACAGTCAGTTGTGTAACAAGAGTGTTGTTGTAACAAGAGCTAATGTAATCAGCTGTCATGGTTTGTTATTGTCATCGACCTTGGAAGATTGCGTTATTATGTGATGTAATGTTGTTACGTGAGATTTGAACAGTGTATCTCTACGGAAATAAAGGAGATTTTTAATTACTGCACATCGGCCTTTTAATTCTACGAACCCACAAAGTTTGATCATTATAGAAGATGGACATTTGTGAATTGCAGCAAGTAATAATAAGGAATACGTTAAAGGTAAAACTACATCAGAAATAGAGGAAATGCTATGTCACCTCTTACGCTGGCATGTCACGGCGTACAAATGTTCCACTATTGGTGCTTGTGAGAAAAGCCGATGGACTTTAAAACTCCTCCCGGCCAGGTCCGATGCACCCATTAACCAAAGACAGATGTGGCCCTCCAGACATACTGGGGGTTAAAGTGAGTGGATGATGTAACCACCATTACAAGCAAAAAATTGGTGTCCACTTAAAAAACGGTTACATTTATGCTACTAAAAACATTGTCCTCTGTGCAACAAAGAAGAGAAATGACTGAAGAACATCTTTTAACCTGTGAAGCCCTACCTGCCGGACCCACTATACAGAAATATTGGAGAGCAAGAGAGCCAATGGCTTTATTGTCAAAGCGTAGCATTTGAAAACAACATAATAAGGAATACTATTTCAAATCATGTACGAGAATAAGAAATATTTTTTAAAAAAATGGTGCAGCAACATGTCACATCAACATTTTTAAAAATTATTTTTTAAAATGTTGAAACATGATTAGAATCATACATTTGAAGAGAATTAAAAACTTATTTCAGGGTTGAGTGTAATGGAATCCAATATGGAGTAGATGTTAGGCTCATTAAGATTAGATACAAATAATTTTTATATTAATTTTTGTTATGTTTTAGCAAACAACATCAAGAAATACAATTGACAATTGTAACTATGAAGTAGGAAATAAACCATTCATTCAAACTATTATAAAATCTGTTAGTTGCATAAATGAATTGCTGATTCAGTAGTCACCATTTAAATGACTCTCTCATAAATAATATTCAAACCTTATGGAGTTACACAAATTTCAATCAGACAATTGGGTGAAGCTGGTTCTTCCAAATCATGAAAAGACTAAAGATACATTAAGCTTACAGCTTGTATGAGGTTTAGCAAGTTTGCTATTTTGAAATTAACAACTGTAAGATTAATTAGTTGTTTATTTGCCAACGTAAACAACTTTTTGTGTGCTTATTATTGTATTTGTTAAGCAGTGAATTGTTAATCAGTTAATTAACTGATATACTTTTACATTGTTTTTGAGTTTTTCACATGGTTTAGTAATTTAAAGGATATTGTATTTAGTTTAAACATATTCTATTTGGTTAAGTGAACATTATGATTGGGAAAACCTATGTTCACATACTGTACAAATAAATAGCTTTGCACATTTTTTTTTCCCCTTCTTTATTGTACAGCAAGATACTTCAATTAGGAGAACAATTCATTACCTGGTAGCACCAATCAGAGCAGTATGGAATTCCAAAACCAAGTTTCTCTTAATAGTTTGCATCACTTCCAAAATTTCAAATTGTATTAATGACCTCACAGAGCAAGAAATACTTATTTGTTATTTATGTCACATCATATATGAGTGTACTCCAATAGGTCAGTAATGGTGATAGAATTACATGTCAAGATCAGATTGCAGTGTGCAGATGTCAATAAAACAAAATATAATTCCATTTTCAACTTTCAGGTGGCATTCAAAGAATCTCTAGAAGCCTAATGAGCAGTAAAAATATTGCTCTTGGTACCAGAAGAACATAACGAAGGATAAGTTGTGAAATAAGTTCAGAAAATTGTTAGTGAGGTAAGGCAATGTAACCTTAAATATTATAAATGGAATTTTGGGACATATTTACTTCACTTACACGATTTATAGAACATGTTTAGGAAGCCTTTGCTTCCATTATCAGCTGCTAAACCATTTATAAATGCTATCTTAATGATTTACTGGTAGTCTTTTTTGTATTTATCTTAGCTTAGATGGAAACTAACCAATCTGTGTACCAGAAAGTTGAATATTGCATGTTGGTTTGGTTTTGGTTTAAAACTTGCACTTGATAAAGCTGTCTGTTTGAGCCTTCTATATATTCCAAACAACAGTGTATCATTCCTTTAACTATCATTTAACCACATTTATTATCCAATTTATGCTGTTCTGGCAGGTTTACCTTACAACTTATGTAAATAAAACCCTCAGTCATTGCTCTTTGAGTTATCATTTTCCTGCATTATGCATTTAAAAATATAATTTTCAAATTCTATCTCTGAACAAACATTTTTAACTGTAATAACTGAAGTAGCAATTGTAATTTGGAAATAGTTACCAATACATGTTAGCCTGAGTGAGAAACTCAATAGAATTCATGCGCATTTGGTTATGGCTGAGGTGTTGCGCATATGGATAGATGGTCACAATTGCAGGTTTCATCAGTTTTAACAACACTGTGGCAATGTATAAGTACACAGTCATGTGTAAAACTCAAAGTGTAGATACAGTATGCAAAAAACAGTGAAAAAATTAGCAATTAGCAATATATGTGATAGGATGAGGGGAATGAGAAAATGAAGATGAGACTACCGCCAAAGTAGTGCCAACTTTTGCTGAAATTTGAGAGAATACAAAATTGTATTGCTATTTATCCATGGTCATAATAGTGAAGGAAGCAAGCAACGAATGTGTTGAACATGGGAAGTTCATTGTTTCCGCTTAACAGAAAAGAAAAAATATTGGTTAAAAACATTTTTATACAAAGCGACTAACATTTACAATTGATGAAAAATATAGTGTTTGTTTATATATTGGCTTTATTTTTTTATACATGACTTTTGCACTTCCTCTATACATTGCTTTCCTGCATTTCTTTCTTACCTGTTCCCTTTAAAAAAATTAAAAAAAATTAAGAGATCAAGGTCCAACTGCATTTCTTAACATATATGGTTATCTTCTGTTGCAAGATGCTTAGAAAATTACTAAAAATATTATGCTCTGTTCATTTGCAGTTAAATTTGGATTTACTTAAGTTAACTGATGGAAATTAATCGTTTTTCCACATTAGCCATATATAGGCTAAGGTTTTGGATAGATAGATTCAAACTGAAAAATTCAATGCCATCGCCAGGATCTGAACCATGGATCTCTGGGGTCTGTCCGGTCGCTCTTAACCACTGAGCTACCATGACCAACATGCTGTCATGACTTTAAATCCTTCAATTACTTTAATTGATGGAAATTAATTGTTCTTCCACACTAGCTGTATATAGGCTAAGGTTTTGGACAGACAGTCAAACTGGATTTACTTATTTAAAAAAATATAAAGAAATATTAAACATACCTTTTTTCTGCTTTCATCAAAAATAGACAGCAGACTTTCTCGAGCAGACTGAAATGGATTTGAAGCCATTAAACTCCTCATGTAGTAATACACAGCATCCAGTTTCCTTCTCTAAAAAGAAAAACAAGAAAAAATCTATTATAACAACTTATTATGATTCACATTTAGTAGCACAAACAAGTAGCTCTAAGTGATGACAAAATAATGATTCTTTTAAAGATCTAAATTTAGACTGATGAAATAATGTAATAGAACAGGTATGGATAGTGCTTTTTTACATATAGAGCTCTTTGATTGCAGTGGTTCTCAGCAATCCATTCTATATTATGCAGAAAGACCACTTAATTTTGCACAGGCCTCTTTATAAGGATTATGGTTCTCTTAGATGCTGTGAATCTACAACACGACCATCAGCTTTATTTCCCTTCCAAAGGAAGCCATTTTATGAAACTTCTATATACTTTTAGACAAATTTTCACAATAAGACTTAAAACAATCATTTCTTGAATAAGAAAGGAAAAAAATTCTCATACAAAAAAATAATAATCTCGTATATCATGGATTTCATAAAGTTAAAATAACTGGGAGAAGGTTCAAATTATTAGTAAAAAACAGTGTAAAAACTGTTAAATGATTTAACAGACTCCTGTTCAATGGACTTTAGATTTAATGGAATAAATTTGGCATTGGTTATAAAATAAATTTAAATGAAATTTAAAAGATCTACGATGATTAAATTGTGGCATTGCCAAAAATTATATAAAAGTACAGTAAATAAATGACCTTGGTTGTAATAGTCACTATGGAGGAGGATTTCGCTGCATCGACTATTGATATATTAGTGGTCAATGTTCAAGGGCTCACATGACTCTTTGCTTAAGTCTGAATTGGGCTTCAAATCATCCGATTTTTGTAATACAGTGATGAAGGTAGGGAATAATTTAAGTGAACACAACTTAAAAGAGTGGTTGGATATGGACGAGGATAACCAAGGTTACCAAATTCTGAGTCATAAGAGATCACTGCAAGTGTTCTACAAGAGGATGAAGATGAATACGACAGTGATGATGAATCTTTGAAGTGTGTACCTAAATTATCTGTAATAAGAGACCACATGGATGATGAGTTTTTAAGTGGAAAGATCTTCAGACCCACAAGTGCTAGCCTATTATGAACATTTTTAGACAGTTGAGCTCCTTAATCATAAAGAAGCTATATTCAAGTGGGAAGCAAATGGTATTTACAATTTTTTCAAACCCACTAATTCATAGGAAATGACTTCTAACCAAGAGTAAATCATGTAAAGTAAATGGTGTACACCAGTTTCAATTGTTTTGCTTAGTTTTCATTCATTTTGCAATTTAAAGGCCTTTCAATTTTCTGGACAATTCCTGGTCTGCTAAACTGAGAGTTTACTATATTGTAGCAATTTAATTATAAGTCCTGAGAAATGTACTGCTTACACACATAATTTGGATTGTGCATTAAGAAATTATCCATTGAAGGAGTGCATGCACTGCATGAGTGGCTGAGCAGAGGACCAAAAGATGTTTTTTAAGAGGAAGCTGTATGCTTCCTATGCAAGGAAGTATGTTGAACAACAGGAAGGTTATGTCAAAAATGATACTCTTATATTTCACTTTTGTTCAATAAAAAATAAATTTAAAAATATTTAAAGTTTTCATTTGACTTTTCAATATACTGCTGTTTTTTTACTGCTGTTTGTTTACTGCTTTACTGTTTTTTTTCTTCCCCTTTTAGTTCTCTCGGCAATTTTGAGACATTTTTATTTATCTGAAAAACCTCTCAATTATGTGCAAGTATTTGGAAAACTAGTTCAAAAGCCTGCACTTCTGTACTTTTATACAATTTTCACTCAAAAATATGTAAGCAGATTTTTAAAATAAATATTATCAATTCTACTTTATGAAGAAGAGAGTTGGATTCTATTACAAAAACATGAAAGTAAAAACAAAGTCACTGAAATGTTATATTTAAGACAGATTGTGGAGAAAACTATTAGACACATGATAAGAAACAGTACAATAAGGGACGACTTGGGTATTCTCTCTATAGCAATAATACTAGAGCAAAGACAATTAAAATGTATATACCCTGTATGTCAAAGGATAAGAATGGACAACTCCTGGAATTGAGATCTGAAGGTAAAAGACCAACAGGAAGACTCCAGAAACTGTATCTGGAAAATATTGAAAAATTAAGCAAAGTAGGGACTAAACTGTGAATGAAATTAGAAGAGTGGCAAAGGATCTATTAGAGTAGAAGAAATGGATACGGATTAATATTCCGTTCTTAAAAGTACGAAGGAGTTACAGAAAGAAGAAGATAAGTAGTTCAAATCCCAGCTATGGTATTGAATTTTTCAGTTCTGATTCTACCTTTAAATGTTATAACTGATTTTTAAGTATTTCTCTCTCCATTTTTCAAATGTTCAATCTTAAAACTTTTGCAATTCAAAAAAATTGAACTTTTCTTGCAATAATTAGCTGTAAATAAAGTAAATATGAAGCTACTACAACACTTGTAAAGCTCTATTACAGTAATGAACACCATATGGAAATTCACAAATTAAATATTGTCGCCAAGTCATTGTTCGTTGGAGGCAGCGCGGGTAACAAGATCAAAGAGACGGCAGTGCAGTGTGGAGACAAAAGCTTGCCAAAATGGTGGGTGGGAGCAGACGGATTTCACAAGAGTTCGCCTTTGTTCTAGCCGGTTTCAATTGTTTGAGAAATTTCTGGAATGTTAGAAAAACTATAAAAAGGCAGCTGGCCTGCCAGAGACAGTCAGTCGGTAATTGAACGCGTGCGGGTAAGCGGCTGTGTTTGTTGAGCTAGTATGTTGTATTGTGTATGTGTACAAAGCGTATTTCTAAGGAAATAAAGTACAAATTTTTGTGTTTGTAACTTGGACTTTTGATTTCACGAACCCACAAAGTCACAACTGGTGTCACGGAGCGGGATATTATGGCCATGGAATCGGCATTGGAAAAGATTTTGGAGAAGATGAACGAATTAACAGCAAAGACGGAAGCGGCAAATAATAACTTGGCCGCGGAACTGAAACAAATGAAGACGGCGAATGACAACCTCGCAGTGAAGACGGAAGCTGCAAACAACAACTTGGCCACAACAATGACTGCAAGGATGGCCGAACTGACCACGGAAATGAAGGTGGCGAACGAGGCTCTCACCGCCAAATTTGAAGAACAGTTGGCCGGCGTAAGGGATGACGTGACGGAGCTGGGCAAGTGGATGGGCCAAGTGGACGAGCGCATCGAAGATCTTGCTAACCGCATAAACAACCTGGAGGGAAAGGCCGACAGCAGCACAGAGTCCCTGAACGCCATGGTGGAGGATGTCGTCGGCAGGAGGTTAAAGGATTTAAAGGTCGATGCGCCGGGACGCGACAAAGCATCTGCGCGCGTCAAACATCCCAAATACGACAGCGCGAACACTTTCGAAGTCTTGCGCCGCCAATTCGACGCAGTGGCCAAGCACAACAAATGGTCACCAGAGGAGGAGGCCACACAGTTAATAGCCAGCCTCCAGGGACGGGCCGCGGAAGTCCTGAACACGGTGCAGACAACGGCGGCGCCCAAGGACATCTGGGAAGCCCTGGAGAATCCTTTTGGAAACCACCACTTAGCCGCAGCGTACCGCAACCAGCTAAAGGCAAGGTCACAGCAGCTAGGGGAGACGCTGCAGGAGTTCACCTAGGCAGTTGAACAACTGGCTAGCAAGGCCCTAGTTGACCTCCCACCAGAGTTCGTATCCCGGGAAGCTGCCTACACATTCGTTGACGGGGTACGAGACACGGAGATTCGTCAGCGCCTAATGCTCGGCGATTATAAAACCATCCACGAGGCGCTAACGGCAGCATTAAGGATGGAGGCGGCCAAGGTAACAGCTATCCTGACGTCAAGAACGAGGAGTGTCCACTACAACGGAGACAGAAGACCAGCCGAGGGATGCCGGCAAAGACCTAGTGGCCTGTGTTGGGGGTGTGGACAGCCCGGACACCTGGAGAGAGACTGCCCACACCAGGAAGAGCAGCCGGAAAACGAGTAAGGACCGTCGTGGAGAGGGGCATGTCGGCGCCATCACCACCATCGCCTCGAGTGACACTGCGGGCCGTCAGCCGGCGTATGGATGACAGCCTCATCGAGGACGGTTGGGTGAGAGGGAAGCTGTGCCGCATGCTGGTAGACACCAGGGCAGCCGTAACCATCATCAGACCTGATGTGGTGTAGGGTTTGCCGACAAGGAAGCCGAGCCGACCATACCAGCTTGTCATGGCATCGGGCGACACCTTGCCTGTGGAGGAGGCCCTGCTGGAGCTGACCTAGGGACGGAGTGCCATGCGTCTGTGGGTGTTTGTCGCGAAGGTGGCTCAGGAGGTGATTCTGGGACTGGATGCCCTCAGGAGCCACGAAGCGATGGTCGACGTCGGCAGGAAGGTCCTGCGGCTCAATGGAGAAGAGGTTATACTCCGTCAACCCGAAGAGCGCCTTGGAATCTGCAGGGTCATCTTGAATGAAGAGATGGTTGTCCCCGCGAGGAGCGAGGTGGTGGTGACGGCGCGACTGGAAGGCCAGCGGACAAAGAACATGATGCTGGACCAAAAGACGCCTGTGCACGGACTCTGTGTAGCCAGGACATTGTTGCCGTGCCGAGAGGAGGTGCCAGTGAGACTACTAAATCCAACGGACACCGATCATGACGTCCAGGCCGGGACGGAGTTGGGAACGTGCGAGCCCGTAGTGAGCGTAACAGCAATCAACAAGACACAGGAGCCGGTGCCGACGCAACATCTGGGGCCCCGGCTAGAAGGTTTACTGGAGAGGGCGGCCGACCACCTGATCGCAGAGCCTGGAGAAAGTTCGACAACTGCTGAGGCGATACCAGTGCGTCTTCAGCCAAGGCGATAGTGACTACGGCCGCACGGACAAAGTGCTTCACCGCATCGACACTGGGGACGCCCGGCCTATTCAGCAACCACCTAGATGCGTTCCGCTGGCAAAGGGGCGGTACGAGACATGCTGGAGGACATGAGATCCAGGGGAGTGATTGAAGAGTCGGACAGCCCTTGGTGTTCCCCTGTAGTCTTGGTGACGAAGAAGAACGGCAAACTACGCTTCTGCGTGAACTACAGGAAACTGAACGCTGTCACCCGGAAGGACTGTTTGCCCTTACCCAGGATTGATGACACCCTGGACACGCTAGCTGGTGCATAGTGGTTCTCGACCCTGGACCTGAAGTCGGGCTACTGGCAGGTAGCTCTACACCCGAGAGACAAGGAGAAGACCGCATTCTCGACAGGTCAAGGGCTCTGGCAGTTCACAGTTATGCCCTTTGGCCTCTGCAACACACCAGCTAGTCGGTAATTGAACGCGTGCGGGTAAGTGGCTGTGTTTGTTGAGCTTGTATGTTGTATTGTGTATGTGTACGAAGCATATTTCTACGGAAATAAAGTACAATTTTTTGTGTTTGTAACTTGGACTTTTGATTTCACGAACCCACAAAGTCACAATATAGTGACTACAACTTCACTTATCTTTGATAATTATATAGGGTGTACGAAAAACACTATTTAGTGTGTTGGACGGAACATTAAAGTGAACATTTTTTTAAAAGGGAACCCATGTCTGGAAATACATGGTGGTTGGATGGAGACGGTTTGGGGTCTCAAAGTTTGCACACAGTTTGAATATTAATGGGTGTGCTCCATATTTCATTAAGAAATCTAATAATATTACACAGTGCAGTAAATTACAAGAGGAGTTCAAATTGTTTATCTTCTATTTGAATACAGATCATATATCGGTGGAGCAGAGATGCTCTTGGTTAGATAAATGTGGCTATAATCTCAGTATTTCAGTCACAAAGTGGATTTGTGCAATTGGGTCCACTTCTAATGTTATTATCCTGCTACTCAAAAGATTATCCTGGCTTTATCTTTGTTAATCAGAACCTCTCAGATAACGCACTGATTACTCCACGTGGACATAATATTTATCTGCCATTTGTGATTCCTGCGCATTCCACTGGTTGAAGTGATGCGTTCATTGGTGCTTAGCACAACGTCCAAGAAGTGCTCCAGTACCCCTCACATTCTTCCGAGAATAATGAGTGCATTATCTGAGATGTTTGTATTAACAAAGATAAGGACAGGGTAACCTTTTGAGCAGCACGATAATACAGAAGAGCATATATCATATTCTTCATAGTATCACAGAGAAAATAGTCAAGAGGTGTAAAATTGAGTACTAGTGGTGGTGATGGCATAGGCCCCCCTCTATCAATCCATCAATTGGGATAGTGGCATCCAGATGGTGCAACACATTTGCACCAAACATTTGCTGCAGCCAAATTACATGACAAACTTGTAGTGGTACCATATGAAGTAGAGTAGGAAGAATTTTTCTGACAAAAGTGAGATATTAATTAAAGCTTCAGGATGATCAGCCATGAAGTTTTAATTAATAATGCTTGCCATGAAAGTTTTATATCTTACATAAGTGAGATATGTTGGTCCAGTTAGTCTGGCTGTCAGTAGATATTGTCCAATGATCTGGTCATCAAATTATCCAGCCCACACGTTTACATTAAACCTATATTGGTCACTTCTAACCACCTACACACCCATATTTTATTCTGCCCAAAACATGAATGTTGTGCAAGTCCACAATGCTATATCGAGTGAAACAGAATTGATTGGTGAGCAGTACAAAAGTTGGGAACTATGGCTGGAGCATGCATTATGAATATCATTGCACAAACAGTAAGGATAGTCCTTTGCTATTAATACCTGACTTTATGCATTAGCATGACATGTGCCCAATGCTTTTGCCACTTGACGAATGCTGGTGGATATGTCATATTCAAAACATTTCAATCCATCCTCCTATAAGTCAGGTTTTAAGCTGAGTGTGGACAACCCGAATTCAATTTAGATATCTGATACCGAACATAAATTCAGAATAATTCATCAGTAATCAGAAGCTGCACTATTAGTACAGTACAATTTTATAATACCACACAATATTACTGTACCTGCACTAAAAATATAAAATACAGAACCATTCAGTTTACAGTATACTACACATAGACACTGCAATGATGGAAAATTGGTAACCAATTACAAAGTCTGGTTTCTCTTAATTTTGTCACAACTGCTGAGAACATTGTGTGAATCAGAGTATGTCTGTTGAGAAATCTTTCCACATACAATCATGCAGCAGCTCTGCTGTTGCCATCTACTTTGCCATATGCAAGTAGCATATTGGTCATTTCAATAATAGTATATGGTATATCTCGTAACTCTGTCAGTGTTACTTCACTGATGCACAGTATCAACCACCCAATTGGCATGGCTTCCTACAGAAGGGAAGTAAAGCTGATGGTCTCATGTCATAGATTTACAGCATATAAAAGAACCTCAAGTCTGATACTGAGGTCTCTGAGCAAAATTAAATGACCTTTCATGGCTAGTATAGATTTCATATTACATGTTACCATAAGGAAATACCTACTGCATACACAGCCAGCAGTGCAAGCTGATTGTATGGACGACCATTCTTTGGATTAATCTGATGAGCTTTGATGTAGCACTGTCTTGACTTTCCAAAGTTAGAAGTTTCATTAACCTGCTCTTTGTATCGAGCAAGATCTCCAATAAACAAAAATATTTTTTGGGCTGATATCAGGGCTAATCCAACAAACCCCAAATTCTTTGTAGGAACATTGTGCGGTGATAAATATGATTCCAGTTTAAACTTGTAAGTATGCTCCAAAATGTCTAGAAGCTTCTCAAAATATGCTGTGCCCTGCAATGGAAACAAACATAACATATAACAGCACAATACACTGTACATCTAATACTTTGCCTTTCTAAAGTAATGGTAATATACATAAATTGTTAATGAGCTAACATACTTTATATTCAAGTGTTTCAGTTAGGGAGGGTGTTTTACCTCAAGCTTAAAGGCATGTTAAAATATTTTCATTAGTATATTTAATGGCACATATCAGCCCCAATACATCGGTTGTTTTTCTGATAGAGGACATGTTTTCCACTCAGGGTAAAACATCAATTATTCTAAGGCCATTTATACTCCCTTTTATGACAAAATAACAGTAAATAATCAAGAAAATATTTCACACATTAGACTACATTGCACATTAGCAGGTAGGAGGAGAAACACAAATGTAATACATTTAACTTTTCTTTAAATTTTTTACTGTTTTTATTTTATTACACTAAAATGCATATTTTCCTAACATTTGGCAACATCTGTCTCTATGGTATTTTGGGTATTCTTAATTGCTGACAACAACAGGTACAAATTGGAAGTAGTAGTTACGTTAAAGGAGTAGTGTAGATGAAACAAATAATAGCTTTGTCAAGATTAGCCATGAAAAGCAATGTTTTTATTTTTTGTTACATTTTCAACAAAAGTACTGTCAAAAGAAATGCCTGTAGTGTGTAAGCAGTTCTATATTTAACATTAGAAACAAATGAATAACTCAGTTTTGCCATTCACATTAAACTTTCAGTTAGTTTTCCCTTGTTATTTCACTTCCCTCCTTCATCCCGTATTTAATGCCTATTCCTACATACAGAACCAATGTCAGTGGACTCTAATACATGAAGTAAAATAAAAACTGGAAAAGAAAATTTGGGAAAGAAATGTTCTAGACCTAAGTGTTAATATACAATCAGCAACCATATACAATATACAGAGTTGCTCTCTATTTATTATATCCTGTCTTGCCTTCAATATATTCAGAGTTGAATAGTTAATGGTTAAAGAATAACAGTGTTGCATACATAGTAAATATGGAAGCATCATCTCTAGAGTGTTATGTCAGAAGAATGCACAGATAACTTTAATTGAACAATGGCATGTTCTGAAACATGTGTTAAAACACGTGTACCAGCAAACAGTCTCATAATGGAATATTATTGGTATAGTATACACTAGCTGAAACTTTGGCGACCATGTTAATTGTCACAAAATCCAGCATGAAAAATTCATTTTTGACAAACTAGCAATATCCCTATACCTAGCAATACAAAACTGAATGATTGCTGAAAAACTCATCCAGGTATAAATGACTCATTTATGGCAGGCAGCCATAAGATGACTTACACTATTGTCTGACCAAAATAGAACACATGGAACAAGAAATGTTTCCAAAGATATCAGAGCTCATATCACACAGACTATGGTTGAATGGAGATTAAACTCATGAAAAGAAAATGTGATCCTCTAATTGCTGACCACAAGACATTACTGCTTGCAAGATTCATATTTCTGACAAACATAAAAATTGAGAGAATAGTGAAAGAACATAATATGCACCAATTTGATATGGCAAAATGTACCACAAGAAAGAATAACAAACAGACCCACAGTTAAGGATTAGTAATTGTAATGAGGTGCCCAATAGAGTTGAAAAAACTATTTGTAGTCGGTTTATTGAGACTCGTCACTTACTTTTCTTATATTATTGAGGAACTAGTTTCAAAGGCCATTGCCTCCATTTTCAACCTCTCTCCAACTAGCATCTGTTGTCCGTTCTCCTCCTATCTACTTTAATTTTGTGAAATTCTTTTTTGTTAATTATTTTGCTCTCTTTTTGAGTTTTATAAGATATATAATATGTAGTAGATATATAGTATAGTAGATATATAGATACATATAGTAAAAAATCCAACATTACCAAGAGTATATGGGCTGCCAAAAATTCACAAAACAGGAAAAGGCATGAGACCTATCACTAGTAGCATAAATGCCCCCACATATAATGTGGCCAAATGGTTATTAGACAAATTCAATAGTTTCCCAAAATTTGAGAGTGCAAATTTAAAAAATCTTTAGATCTGGTAGAAATAATCAAAGATATATTTTTGGAGAAAAATGACAAACTGGTTTCATTTGATGTCACATCTTTATTTCCAAACATACCAACAGAAAAATTACTGACCTTATTAAAAAAAATGGCTAACTACAATAGAAATGGAAACAATAGAAGTAGAAGAATACATTTCACTAACAAAAATATGCATTGAACAAAACTTCTTCAGCTTTAATGAAAAACACTACAAGCAGAAATCAGGTTTATCAATGGGCAACCCACTTTCACCTTTTCTGGCAAATTTATTTATGAGTGCATTTGAAACACAAATTAAAAAGGCGTTCCCACGGATCTTCAAAGTTTGGTATACATATTTTGACAACATCTTTGCAATAGTACCAAATAAACATTTAGATGATGCATTAAAATTACTCAATCTGCAAGAAAGGACTATCAAATAGAAAAGGAAATCAATGGACAACTCTCTTTCTTGGATCTAAATATCATCAGGAATAACACAAAAATAAATTTTGCAATTTACAGGAAACCAACACATTCAGAAAGTTACATAAAAAATAATAGCTACAATCCAATTATACATAAGCATGCAATAATAAACAGTCTTACACACAGACTAGTCAACGTACCCATGGATAAAGAAGAATATGTCAAAGAACAAAATGCCATACTACGCATAGCAGAAGAAAATGGATACAACAAAAGTCTGGTGTTTAAGAAAATTAGAAAAGCTAAACTAACGAAAATCATTAAGGAAGCAACCACATTTACAAAAGAAAAAGGAAGCAACAGCATATTCAGTTCATTCACATATCACCCAAAAACGTTTACTACATTTAAAAAGATCTTTAAGGAACAAAATATAATCTTGGCACCTACTAATGGACATTCAATTTTAAAATTGCTAAATTCAAATACAAAAGATGAAATCCCATCACTTAACTGATCCGGAATATACACAATAAGTTGTAAAAATTGTGAAAAATGCTACATAGGTCTAACTAAAAGAAATCTAAAAACCAGAGTTGCTCTTTTAGAAACATCAGATTGAAACAAGAAGAAAAGTCAGCAGCAGCATTTCATTTTTTGAATGAAAATCATGACAATGATCTAAATCCGAAATTATTAAAAGGAGTGATAAACCAAAATAAACTAACAATATGGGAGAACGTATTCATATGGAAAAATAAGAACCGCGTAATGAACTTTGAAATCCCACCAGTAGATAATTTGACAAAGAAGTTCATAGTTTCACCACCAGAGAGAGGAGAGCAGACAACAGATTAGCCCTTTCTGCAATTTGTACAGCCATTATCACATTTGCTCATATTTTTTCCTATACCTCTCACAGACCCATTGTATTTCTTTCTTTCTGCAATTTACCCATAATAGCCATATTTTTGCCTTGCTGATATGCTCCGACATCATGATATCCCCTGTCTAATTCTCGCCCGTTTTCTAATCTCTTGAATCCCCACACTTGTTCCATATTGCTTTTCCCTGATCCCTTGTAGCCCCACACTTGTTTCACTCTGATTTTTCCTGATCCCTTGCATCCCACCTTGTTTCCCTTTGCCTTTTCTTGATCACCTTGATTCCCACATTTGTTTCACCATAGTGCAATTTCATTTTTTTATTTTCTTCTGTGCTCCGCCAACTGCCATTTCTGAAATTTCCCCCTCTTCTCTTTCATTTGCACTGTTCATCACTTCCCATCCATCTATGCACACTGCATTTACTCCACGTGTTTTCTGATATCTAAGTCAGCTTGTTTGAGTCAGTTGCATCAACACACATATGTAGGTCGTTTGGTAAGTCTGGTAAAAAACTATGAATCTTCTTTTTTTTCGTGAACATCTTACCTTATTTCTCGACATAGTCTCCACTGATGGCTATACACTTGGTACAGCACTGTTCCAACTTTTTCATCCCGTTGGAAAAATAGGTTCCATCAAGGTCTGAAAAATACTTGTTGACAATGACTATCACTTCTATATCTGATGAAAATTTCTTACCACCAAGCCAAATTTTTAAGTTTTGAGAACAGGAAGAAGTCACTTGGGGCTAAGTCTGGTGAATAAGGTGGATGAGGAACCAATTCAAAGTCCAAGTCACGCACTTTCGCATTGTGATTACTGATGTGTGTAATGGTGCATTATCCTGGTGAAAGAGCACTTTTTTGTTTCAGTCTTGCTCTCTTTTCAGTTAATTCATGTTGTAAATGATGCAACAATGAAGCATAATAGGCTCCAGTTATAGTTCTGCCTTTTTCCAAGTAGTCTATGAAGATTATTCTTGGAGAATCCCAAAAAACAGCGGCCATCACCTTACCATCACCTTTGCCTTCTTTGGTGCACTTTCTCCTGTCTTTGTCCATTGTTTTGACTGCTGCTTTGACTCTGGTGTGTAATGATGGATCCAAGTTTCACCTGCGGTCACAAATTGGCGCAAAAAGTCTTACAGATTGCAATTAAACATTGCCAGACACTCTGTAGAAGTGTTCTCCCAGATGTTTTGTTGGTCAACTGTGAGCAATCGCAGCACCCATCTTGCACACAGCCTTTTCATTGCCAATTTTTCATGCAGGATATTGTGCACTTGCTCAAGTTGAGATGCCTACAGCCTCAGCAATCTCACAAATTTTGATTCGGCAGTTTTGCACAACCAGATCATGGATTTTTTCAGTGGTGCCCAGTTTGGTGACCTCAACTGGGCAACCAGAGTGCAATTCATCTTTGGTGCTTCTACGACCATGTTTAAATTCATTGATCCAAAAGTAAATGGTCTTCAATGGTGGTGCAGATTCCGCATGAACTTCATGCAATTTAGTTTTGACTTGGGCAGCAGTTCGGCTCTTCAAATGAAAATGTTTAATAGCACAAAACTCTGTTTTGTCCATTTTCAATCACAACTATCACACTGACCAGTTCAGATAGCTGTCAACAATGAAGTGTATATTGTAGCACATTCAAATTTTCTTTACAATCTTTTGAATAATCAAGCTTACCACATACAAAGCTGCAACAAAAAATTTCCATCCCTCCATGGAAATTTACCAGACTTATCAAACAACTGTCGTACTGTACATATAGGACATTGCTTATGTCGCTTCTATGCTCAGCCACTCGCTGAATAATTCACAGTTTGCCGTTTCATAGAAATGCATTAAATCCTTGTTTCCATGCTTTACTCCTTTCTTCCTTTATTCCCTTTGCTCATAAGATAAATCCTTATTGATTTAGATAAAAGTTCATCTTAGCTTCCTTGCTTGTTTTAATACTTCTGTTACCAATCCCATATTGCTGAATTTCGTCTATCTATTTCTTTTGCTTTCCAATTTTCTAATTCTAAATGCATCCCACAGTTCAAAGCCTCTCATATTCACACCCTAATCTCTTTATTAATAATTCAAGTATCTCCAGAAATGTTCTAATTCCTTTTCGCTCTTCTGCTCCAGAAATTACTAAGTTGAATCATTTCATGAAGTCTTCCATACTTTCCATTTTTTCTAATCTTCATTTTTATCTTCTCCAACTCTTCAGTTTTAATCTCTAACTCTGTATTATCCCACTTCCTGCATTTTTGTTTAAATCTCATTGCTAAACCATTATTTCTTGTACCTTCTCCCATCTGCTTTGTGGTTGTCATGTCACTTAGTTCCTTTTTTCTCACTTCCATGGGAACAACTCTAACGCATGTCCGTTCTCCTCTGTTGCCAGTTTAGTACTCCCATTACATTATATAGGAACCTTCACCCCCAAAAAATATGATTGAACTGTTTTGTGGGTCACTGTTTTCGCCAGCTAGCATCCATGAAGACATCCCAAAAGATACCTAAGTTCCTAAAATTACCATCTATACCATCTATCTTACGTGAGTAACTCTTTCAATCTGGCAATGGACATTAACTGCAGATACAGTCAAAATCTACAAAACTTCTCCTGTTAAACTAGGATAAGCAAAGCACATGAAGTGTTGTTGAAACTCAATTGTGCCTCTAATTGGCCTCATAATGTCCTGGTTAAAGGATAAGAACATACCATTGAGAGAGGATGGTAATAACTTTGAGTTGGTACAATTACTATATGGGCATGATAACTTGAACCCTCCAGCTCCAAGTCCTCATTCGGTAGGTTTCGTCTAACTCCATAATCAAAGATGACAACTTTGAAACATGAAATACGCTATACACTCTGACATCTAGTGGCTAATATGCTAAGCTTTCATACATGTGCCATATTTTGTTTTGAGCAATTTCAAGGTTAACTAGTTAACCAGTTTACAACAAACATGTTGTGGATGTTATGGCTCTCGAAAGGAGACACGCTATTATTTGACTACTGATCTGAATGCAATTGAACTGGCAGGAACAAAACTAAAGAATGTTTTCAGAGGATGTAATGTTACTACTTATATGTCAGCTACAAATCCATGGAAACTTGCTGTAGAAACATTCTCTTCCGTAACCGTGACGGATTGCAAGAAGATCAGCTAGAAATGTAATATTGGAGAAATAATTGTGTAATAGAAAATGCAATTGATGAAATTATCATCAACAAATCAGAGGATACCAGCGATGAAACTGACTCACCGGAATTGGAAATCAAAGAATCACAAAGCAAATGAGTGAGTATTTATAGCTATCAAAATATTTGTTTTTTATTTTTATGTGTCTCATAAATAGTAAGTATATAAACATAGAGCTTATTGGATCGAGTTCAATTTACTGTTTCTCCACATATCTCACACTTGTGGTATGTTCAGCTAAGAAGGGGTAGAAATTTCCAATTCATGCTGCTACCAAAGCACTGAACTTATGAAATTGAAGGAACTTATTTTCTTTCATTATTTCTATTAATTTTATATTCATTTTTATATTTGCTCCCTCTTGAAATAGCACATTAATGTTTACAGTATTGTATTTTTGGCAGAAAAAGAAAACTAATGTTTGTGTATTACAATCTATTGCACTTTAAGATATTTCACATTAAATAAATCTCTCAAAAAGAAACCAGGGAAATAATTACCTCCTCTATAATTAAAATCATTTTCTTTTTGTACTCTTCCTTGCGCTCTGCATCTTCAGCAACCCCTTTACGCAGAAGTTCTATTATATTATAGAAAAGAATCTTCCATAGATGCTGCTCAACATTCTCTGCTTGACAGAATTTGATATCATCCACTAGCAAATTATGGAGACATTGCTGGAGAAAATGCCTGAAAACATTATTTCATTAAGTAAATCATACAGAAATGTGATAGCTAATAACTTCATAGTTTCAATGTTTCTTAAAAATTCATTTTTGGACATACATCACTTAATATTTTGTCTTGCATTTTGTTATACTGGTGAATAAATATGAATTTGAATAGTTTCACAAATATATCTCGTGAAGCGCACAGTATGTGTCGAACTATGAATACATTTCTCTTAATGACCAACCATGTTTACTTCTGCATTTCAGTTTATTTTCCCAATTTTTTTTTTTTTTTTTTTTTTTTTTTTTTTTTTTTTTTGTATGTGCATATAAGTGAGTTGTAACAAAACAAAAATGTATTAAAACTGAAACACAAAACCAGAATTGAGATGCAATTGATCACTCAATTACTGTGCAAAAATCATAAATTGTTAACCTATTTTTAAAACACATAAGCAATGGGAATCAAATTTGGAACACTTGCTTAACTTACTCTGTTATTATGCATGATACATTTCAGAACCTTTTTTTCCATTATTAGCATTAAATTGGTTCAGTTGATGATGGAAACCAAGACTTCTGAGACATGCTCTTTATAGCAGAGTAAGTACAGAAAGTATCCCAAATTTCAATTCCCAATGCTCAATTATTCAACTTTAGTTTCACTGGTAAAAAAACTTCTTGCAAATTAACTCAATAAGTAACTTATATGGAATTGTAAATGCAGTAAAAATCTGCAAATATGTCATGCCAGGTATTTTAAACAGGGGGAAAAAAAAACTGAAGTAAAATGGCCAATCAGAAATGCCTAACCAAAGCTCCTGCATTCACCTGCCATCAGGCACATGATGGTGCAATCACTCACACTGGCATTATGCATACAGAAAAGGAGGCAACGTTGCTGCTTACCACAACATTGGAAAGTGTCCTACCAAATACAGTTTTACTAGATATTAGTAAATTCAGTTTTTCATTTGGCTATGCTATCTTTGTCACTATTTTTGGTATGGTTAAATATTGATTAAAAGTGTAACACAATTACAAAAGCTCAGAATACACAATTACAAATGCTCAAACACAAGTGCAGTACACAGATTCAAAAATATGTAAACTTAA
Source organism: Mantis religiosa (assembly GCA_030765055.1). NCBI lineage: Eukaryota > Metazoa > Arthropoda > Insecta > Mantodea > Mantidae > Mantis > Mantis religiosa. The sequence goes on along the minus strand of CM060951.1, from coordinate 108,387,026 downwards.
GATAATTAACTATACAAAGAGGATTTCAGACAACATAGTGACAAATAACAGGCCATTTGACTCAGATAACAATGTATGTAATATCGACAAGAAAAACGACAAAAAATAAATCTCATAAACCAACAAGAGAAGCTTAAAAAATAAATGTAATGAATCAACAATAACTTCCAATACAACAACAAAATCAGTAAATCACAAAGCTACTTTTAGTGTGAGAACTGAATTTGCTTAATAATCTCAAGCTAATACACTAATCAGCACCAATAAAGAAATAACAGTTTACTAACCACTTGGCTGACAGCTTTAAATGAATGGAGAGGATGGACATATAATAAAGGTCATCATGAGTAGAAAGACAATTACAGCTAATGTGTTTCCATAAGAATGGAATATGCCAAGGGATAATTAGAGGTGGATAAGGTTGCGATTACTACTGAAAAAAGAGATGCGGAGTTCATTGTGAAGCAAAAGGCAGCCAAATGCATCATCACAAAGAAGAGCAAGAATATGGAAGTGAAATGATGCCTAAAATTGTTGAGGTATATGCAGCAGTAGAAGTTTTGTATAGACATATTTATCACTGTTGCAGGGGGGAAGGGGATAATTTTGACAATCTGTATGAACCTGAAAGACAAATATATAATAAATAAACGGTCACACAGAAATCGATTTTAAGACTATTTTGGTATGAAGCAGTAATTTTTTTTTACTCCGGTACAAAAGCTCATTCACATTATTTCTGTACTACATAATCATTAAATATAAAGGTTTCATGTTTTCATATTATAAAAAGTAACCAAATTAAAAGAAAATAGGTATTACACAATTAGTAATTGCCCTTCTCCTAGCCAGTGAATAACTTGAATTCAAAGACAGTATAGTTTCAGCAATTAGTTTACACTCTGGATATGTGAGATAAGCACTAAGAGTAAGAGCAAAACAACCTTAAGTACTAACAATGTGCATATGGGAAACATTAACCTCTTTCTGCAGGTATTTCTACCTATGCAAGTAGTTTCCCATGCTTTACACTTTCTCCCACTTTAACCCATTATTTCCTTGGTCTTTGGAGAGTGTAAAAGACAAATAATACTGATTGCCTCCAGACATCTACACCAAATTCATGCCATCTATGAGCAAGCAGAAGGAAGAAGACCCAATGCCGCCAGTCAACATCAAATATGATGCAAGCAAAGGCTTCTAAAACATGTATAAGTGAAGCAAACATGTTCCAAAATCAACTCATAACACTCACCCATTCTTGGCCAAACCATTGTAAAAGAGGAGCAACTAAGTCATCGAATGTACATCTTATCATGTTTCATATAGATGGTCCACAATTACAATCACAGTTCCTAATAAAATCCCATATTTTCTGCTTGTTCTTTTTAATGTCCCAAACAATCTGCATTCCAATTCCACAAGCAGACAAATTTGCAACAGTTTCCTCCTCAAATCTTTCAGTTAATTTTAACTGTTGTTTTAATATCAACGTATTTTGTTTCTCTACCATCTCTTTCACAATTTTTTTTTTCATTTGCTTTGTCAACACAAACTGATTAACATCACAAAAACTGAATTTGATAACAATGGGAACAGTACTCTACTGCAATATTACTAACATGATGCCCTGTTTGTGATGCATATACTTCACCATAATTTCTTTTTGGGAGGACAGGCCTTGAAAAGTCAGCTATGCATTTTACTTGCATGCATATGGTACACAAGTACATACAGTAATTATATTTCAGAATCTACTAAATAACTAAAAGTGATGTCATAGCTGATTCATGATTTCCTTGAATTTACTATATCTAATATATCTTCACTCCAATTATAAAATTACATTTAATTTCTCCAATTAAAATGTTATCACAATCCACAGAACTTAATTTACAAATTGCTTTTCGTTCTTAAACCTTATCATTTTCAGATAGACTAACATGCTTTTTATGCTATATGTACATATTTTGAGGAGTTACTATGTTGTGTTCTTTAAAAATGTTTAAAATAATTATTCAATACAAATGATTTGGGACAAGACATTTATTATCAAGAATAGAAGTGGTGTGAAGGAATTAGTAATATTGCCAACAGAATGCCAAAATGTAGCAAAAAATTCATCACTTAGCAATGATAATCTTAATGACATTAAACCTATAAATTGCACAAAAACTGGATGCAGTTGCAAAAGCAATTAATCTACTTCCATAATATGGTAAGCTGTACTTACATAGCTTAGTAATGATGTTTGAATCTCATGAGCACAGCTTACAAGTAGGCAATGGCCAATAAATCTGATGTAACATGAGAGTCAATGTACTAAGAAATGGTTGAGCAATTGACAGTGTTTTTGATGCCTACATCAACACTCGTCATCAACTGCTGCCATCATAAAATGGTATGATTGCAACTTTACAACAATTTATAAAACTACTTTTAAAGGCTTTACTTACCAACAGATGCTGAAATTGACCCTGTTGGCCATATATTTTTGGTACCTCTTTAGGGAACTATCCATCACTTGCCATTGCTCACAATGAGAAATGCTGCAAATTTCCTGATGTACGAGGGCTGTTCAATAAAGAATGATCATAATTTTTTTATGGTCATAATTTTTCGCACTAAAATTCAATCTTATTATATTCTGTTAGCTTAATGTGAAACAAACACGCCGTAGTAGTTTCATTGTTGGTACTCCGGGTTCCCACCTGTGAGAACCAGGAAAGTTCAGACATGTTCAGTATCGCCTACCGCTGCAATGGAGGTAACATGCAGTTTAAGTTGATGTTAGAGGAAGATCCAGATTTTCTTTCAAACGTAATCACTGCTGATTAAACTTGGTCACATCATTTTGATCCTGAGAGCAAACAGCAAAGCTCAGTGTGAAAATCTCCATCACCATCCGCCATATAAGCAAAAGTGGTTGCTTCTGTTGGGAAAGTTATGGTCATCTCATTCTTTGATATTCATGGAATGGTTTATCAGCATGTTGTACCTGCACACACATCAGTAACTTACAGGGATGTCCTGAAAACATTGCAAGTTCATATCAGGCACAAAAGACCACATTTCCGTGAAGCAGGCTGGATGCTGCACCAAAATAATGCGCAGCCACATATTGCCATTGTTGTTGCTAAATATCTTGCAAAAATCAACGTGAAGTGCATCCCTCACCCTCCCTATAGTCTGGATTTAGCCCCATGTGACTTTTTCTATTCCCTAACTTGAAGAAACGCCTTCACGGGAGGCATTATCCATCATCACAGGCAGAAGGCTGCAGAGGCGATTTTGAAGAATCTCTCAAAAAATGGTTTCCAGCATGTCTTTGAAGACGGGCAGAAACGCTGGGACAAGTGCATCACATTCAGGGGAGACTATTTTGAGAAGGACCATCAAAATTATGATGAGTAAAGGTACATTGTCAAAAAAAATTGTCATCATTCTTTATTGAACAGCCCTCGTATATTTTATTTTAATTCTTCTAGAGTATGTAACTTTGTCTTGCAACCTTTATACTTTAAGTTACCCCAAGATAGAAATTGCAGGTGGTTCGATTGGAGGACCCAGGGGCAACAAATTTTTACTATTAATTCTGTCCTCATAACACATTTTCAAATTTTTTGGTTTGATTTATGAGTCACTATGTTTGACTTGGTAATATACCCCGGGGAAATATACGAGTCAACTGGAGAATTTAATGTCGTGACGGCAAGTTGGCCATTATAGCTCAATGGGTTAGAGCAGCTGGACGGAAACCAGGAGATCCGTGGTTCAAATCCCGCCCATGGCATTGAATTTTTCATGTTGACTATGAAAAACCTTAGCCTATATATAGGTAGTGTGAAGAAATGATTAATTTCCATCAATTAACTAAAATCATATTCCTTCTGTTAATTCTCCAAACAATGGGAGAAAAATTGTATCAACATCTGTATAGGTGCCATATATGTGTTGGGCACGCCATAGACCAATTTTTCATCATGGGGCATACTTATTGAATAATATTAGGCTTGTCAGAGCTCCAAAGACAATTATTTTGTGTACAGACAGATCTACGAGGGTGAAATCAAGCCTTGTCTGTGAAAATTAGGATTATGGGTTTATTTTGCCATTGCTTATACTATTAAGACTCTACTCACACAATCTGCATCTAATTACACCACAAATGGTGTGTAATTGAATTGAATTGAATCTTGTACATGAGAACCCCTACTGGTTTACTGGGAAGCATATGAATCAATTGGAGAATTTAATGGTAGCCATGGTAGCTCAATGGTTAAGGGTGACCAGACGGAGATTGTAGATCTGTGGTTCAAATCCCGTAATGGCATTGAATTTTTCAGTCTGACTCTATCTAAAACATCAACCTTAATTGAAAGAAGTATTTGGAGTTGGTTTTTAACAATTTGTCACTTATTTTTTCATATTATTGAGGGACTAGTTTCGGAAGCCATGTCCGTTATCAACCTCGGTCTAACTGATCAGTCCAATCACATATAACATAATGCTAATGATGTGAATAATTTATTTGCGAAACTATTACTGAGTACTGCAAGGAATTTATAATTTCTTGATAAGATAAGTGAATATTAAAAGCAGAAGCATTATTAACAATGAAGTATTCATCATTTTTGAAGAAAAAAAAAGATAAGTGAAATTCGTTACACTTACTATATATTATTGTAATATCTGTATTGCTTCACTCATTAGCTTCAGTTGTTATGTAACACATGCAAAGTTTATATGCTTAAATATTTCCTTCATTTTATTATCTTTAATTCCTGCTTACTATTGATGGAATTTGTAGATCAAACTATAGGTGTAACATTAGCTTTTATTCAATTTTGCATTGAAATTCTACTTGCATGGACATCTACAATTTCCTACTCTAGTTGGGATTTAAATCCAGGACATCTAGGTTGAGAAGCCACAAATCTGACAATGCAATCACACAGGCAGCATCCTCAAAGTATGTGCATTACTTAATATATGCATACTAAGTAAGGTATGCCAAACAAAATCCTTAAGATTTCTAAGAAACATTAGTATTATAAACCTTAAGCAGTATTCTGTACCTCTATTCATTATTAACAATTACATTCATTATTAACATTCATTATTAACAATGAGTTTTGTGCAAGATATGCATAAGACTTATGACTGTGTGCACCATTCTGGATCAATATTTTAACATGGTAAAATACTGACTTTGCTGCAAAGAATGATCATTTGTGGTGCTTGACGATGGTAAATGTTTATGAAACATTTTACAGTGGTTTAAATCTTACCATCTATACATGGTTATTTTTCAGTAAACTGCCACACTGTGAAAATCATAACTTACTTGTTAAGGACACTGGGTAGCTGTTTGGGTCCAAAAAAATAATTTTTTCGTTTTCATGTTTGAAAACAAGAAGTAGAAAGTCTGAGCTTTCCAAATATATGACACATGGGGTTTTAATGATAAAGGGGTTTTAATTTGAATGTTCTTACTTGATAAGGCACTGCTGTTATGTATGCATTTATCTTTAATTGCAGTTTACCATAACTTGTATTTTTCATACTTCAGTTGCACTTTTCTCTGCAACTAATCAAGCTACATGGATGAAATTTTACCTGGTTGTTTCTCAGTCAAAAAACTATTGATTCCACCTAAAATTATTTAGCTAATTGCTAATCATAATTTATTAACAACTTATATGCTTGTATAATTTAGCATGAATTTTGTGTTCAAAATATGCAAATTTTTTGGAGGCAAATATTTTCAAATTTGGGAAGCAAATTTAGGTGGAAATAGTCAAGTAATGCAAGTATTAAAGCATATAAAAATTCAGTAAAAATAATTGACAGTTTTAGGGAAAGTGTACCTGAATACTTCCATAAAACTGACAATTTTGAAACTTTTAATGAATTTTTAAATTTTTTATGACAAGTTTGTAGCTTTTTTTTTTTTTTTTTTAAGCATATGAAGGTCATTTCAGGTGGTTAATGTTCAGAAAAGATTGCTATATTCAGTGTCAAAGTTTCATTTAATTATGTTAAATAGTTGTTGTGGGACTGAAAATCAAAGTTGCCACTAAAATAGCAGTCAGAAACTGCCTCACAACTACCCAGTGTCCTTAAAGATATTCTTGCAAGGTGATCAGACTTGGTGCATGACAGTACTGTATATAGAAACTCCGGCCTAAAAGTAAAGACTGAAAATTGAGAAATATCTCATGGATATTTATTAAGAACAGTGGCTAGTCTTTCAGGACATACTTACATCACCCCAATTATACGAGGGTGGTCTGTAAAGTTTCCAACCTCAACATGAAGATGGCAGCACTTGTAAATAAAAGCTAGTGAATTTCATTGTTCATCTGTTGAATGTTACCAAAGTTTCAGCCATTTTGGATGCTCAGTTGTTATGTAACAGTTATCTGAGTGAGTTGATGCGAGTGTTTTCATGAAAATGGACAAAATCGAGTATTGAGCTGTCATTAAATATTTGTTTTTGAAAGGCAATACACCTATGCAAATCAAAATGAGTTGGATTCTGTGTATGGGGACACCACACCATTTACTACAGTGAAATTTTGGACGGCTGAATTTAAATGTGGCCATAAGAGCTTGGAAGACAATGAACATTCAGGATTTCCAAAAACTGCAACTACTGACGAAAACATCGCCAAAGTTCACCAAATGGTGCTAGATGACTGCTGAATTAAAGTGAGAGAGATAGCAGAGGCTATGAACATGTCAAAAGAATGTGTTTGTCACATATTAAATCAACATTTAGACATGAGAAAGCTGTCCGTGCGTTGGGTGCAGCAGTTGCTCACATTAGACCAAAAACGTGTTGCAATGAACATTTCCAACGCTCTGTTGGTGCAGTTTAGGTACAATAAATCTGAGATTTTAAACCAATTAATTACTGTAGATGAAACTTGGATACAGTATTATATGCCCGAAACAAAAATACAGTCCAAACAGTGGACTGCAAAGGGGGAACTGACTCCAAAAAGAGCAAAAACTGTTTTTTCGGCTGGGAAAGTGATGGTGACTTTTTGGGGATAGTAATGGAGTTATTTTAATTATCTTCAAAAAGGAAGGAAAAACCATTACAGTAGCATACTACGCATCATTACTTGAAAAGCTGAAGGCAAAACTTGCGGGAAAAATGGTCACATTTGCAGAAAAAGAAAATCCTGTTGTATCAAGACAACACCATCTCACACCTCAGTGGATGCAATGGCGAAAATCCATGAATTACGGTTTGAACTGCTTGACCATCCGCCTTACTCACCAGATCTAGCACCAAGCGACTTCTTTTTGGTCCCTCATCTGAAAATTGCACTCGGAGAACAGAGATTTTCATCAAATGAAAAGGCAATCACCTTTGTGAACCATTATTTTGTAGTGAAAAATGCCAAGTATTATTTGGACAGCTTACAGAGATGGGAGCATTGCTGGAAGAAGTGTGTAGAGTTACAAGGATACTGTGTTTAAAAATAAAGAATTTCTGACAAAATGTTTTGCATCAGGTCAGAAACTTTTCAGACCACCCTTGTAAATCCTCAAACCCTGGCCAAACAATGTTTTAACAGTATACATATAAAACTAAGAACATGGTGGAGAGGCAGTATGGAGTTTGAAAAAGGTTTCCAGTATGAGGTTAAATTGTAACCTGCAAAATGCTATGGCAATAATCGTAGCCACACTACACAATATTGTCAGGAGTTTCAGTTAATGAGGAACTTCCTGAAGAAAGATTGTTAGATCATCTGTGAAGATTGAGGGGAGCAGACATTAAGATCGTGTGCCAGGAGAATATCAATGCATTTTAACTATGTAGTATGAAAAAGAGCAGTGAGAGAGGGAGTAATAAATCAGCAATTTAAGGTATGTGTCTCTATTTATTTATAACTATTCATTCATAATTTAAAAGTAAGTTTCTTTTTCAAATACTGGAGTTTCTCCTTTAACAACAACATTTTATAATCTTTAACTTCCATTTCTTTTTCATGTTCTTCTTTCATTACTCCTGTAATGTTAGCACCTCCACTCACTTTTCACAAGCATTTCCAATACTTGTCACACGTTTTGATATTGGCGGCAACCTGCTTTGCTGCCTTTTTTTGGAGTTGAATTAGAGGGCAGATGCAACTCAGCTACTCTTGCTAACATGGAAGCTGGTGTTGGCCGTAGTTCAAACAGCTGTATGTAAAAGAAATTGTATTAATATACTTTCAGCTATTATTGTGTGAGAGAGAATGACATAAATTATAGAATAGTTGTAATATAATAACATGTAGGTGTGTGTGTATGTATGTGAGGACGAGAGAGAAATCATAGTATAATAACTGTAATACAGCAACAAGTAGGAGTGTGTGAGAGAGGGGGGAGGTGGAGAGAGAGAATGAGAGAAATTACAGTATAATTGTAACAGAATAAAATGTAGGTGTATGTTTCTTTTTCTCTCTCGTTAAGGTAGCAACTGCATGTCCCATTACATTGTAATAACATTAATAAACATGCAATGCATTACATAATTACATTTTAAGTATCATTGACGTAAATTACAAAAAAAAAATTAACAATTTCAATTTTAGATATCTAAGTTGTTTACTTCATATTGCTATTTTCTTACTTAGCTAGTATGCTGACTCCAACAGATTACAAATTAATGTATGAATATATTTTCAAAATATTTGTTATTGATGTATCCTGTTCTATTATTTTAGCAAGTTAATTGAATGGACATATTTACAAAATGGTTTCAGGTATTCTGTAACAAGGTTCCGGCCATGTTCCTCCTTTTATTGTGTACTTCTGCTATCAATAGTATCTCTGCTGTTGTATGTTCTAAATCTTTCAAAGATTAAGTGATTAAGTGCTGTCCAGGGCTATTGCATGTACATTTCAAATCTATAATGGGGACCTATGTAAGTAATCCTTAGTTTTTCAATGGCCTGAGACTTTTGCAGTAAGTTTTGGTGTAATCAAAAGTTTAATCTATCTCTGAGAGAAGGAAGGTTTTACAAAGAGCCCCTTTGTGCAACTCCACCTGTTTGCCACAGTTCATGTCCTCTTTTTTTTTATAGCCTCTTTTATCATAGATTTTGGAATTTGGCTAGTTTATCAGCCATCACATTGCCAGGCACCCACACTTGGGCTTTACCCTGCTGAATGTGGATTCTCCATTGATTTTATTGCACTGATTTAAGTGTATGTGTGTTTGTGTGTGAGAGAGAGGAGAGAGAGAGAGAGAGAGAGAGAGAGAGAGAGAGAGAGAGAGAGAGAGAGAGAAATCCTGGCATAATAATTACAATACAGTAACATGCAGGCATGTGTAGGTGTGTGCATGCATGTGTGTGTGTGTGTGTGTGTGTGTGTGTGTGTGAGAGAGAGAGAGAGAGAGAGAGAGAGAGAGAGAGAGAGAGAGAGAGAGAGAGAGAGAGAGAGAGAGAGAAATTATAGTATGATAATTGTAATACAAAAGCGTAGGTTTTTTTAAATTGTATTTTATTATTCAATATACATAAATGTTTTATATGTAATACTCATAAATATATCTCTCTGAAGATAAAATTACTATTCTTCACATTCCCCACACCTGCCTGCAAGTAGCAAAGTTTAATAAACATACTGGATTTCTGTATGGAAGCTACTTTAGAGGTTGAATAAATAAATAGACACAACCTGCTAAACCTTTTAAAATTAATGAAAATATAAGGTGACATCATAAAAACATTCAGAATAATCACTTCAATGTTTGCAACATAAGAGCATACAATTACACCCCAAATAATTGAAAAAATATATATGTCAACTTTATGTTAAATAATAATTCTTGTGAATAAATAATTAAAAGCAACTGAATAGTTCATTAACATTAAATACCAGCATTTCTAAAAAGTATACACATCATTTGCATGCAATTTGTGAAATTTATATTACATAATTTTCCAATGTCACTCTTCAGGTTCGTTCTATTCATCTATGAACTGCTCTCTGAGAAAGCTTATGCATTAAAACATGACTGGATTAATTAGAAGTATTTTTGGCAGCAATTTCAACAGTTTGATGAATGGGTTGGTTTGTTTTGAGTAATATGCTGCTTTTGAAATACATCCAAGTAAGTGAAGTCTTCTTAAGATCAATTTAACGGTCTCCCAAGTTCTGCATGTGAATTTTGCAAAATATTCTATAGTAGGATTAAATGCCTGTGTATTTACTGGAGATAGCAGAAATTTAATAATACAGGAAATTATGTGTGTTTGGAGGAATTTAGTAACAGTGATGTCAAAATTAATCGTAAAAACTATTTGTAGTCGATGCACTGACACTCGTCAGAGTTTTAGTAAAGTAAGTGACGAGTGTCAATAAACCAACTACAAATAGTTTTTACGAATACAGGAAACTTGGTGAAATTTACGAAATTTCACTAAGTTTTACACTTTTTGGGTGTTCAAATATTTGATACATTATATGATGCATGATTCCACTGTTGCCTTCAATCACAACTGCTCAGCCAGATATATTTTAAAATAAGCTACATGAATGAATTTATTGTTCCATGTTTATATTTAAGGAAGAGAGCCAAATTTTTTAACTCATTTTTGTTTCCAATAGGGTTAGGAAAGGACCGAACAAAAAGGAACTCCATACATACACAGCATTTCTTTTAATTACAACTGGGAAAATCAGGGGTAAGAAATTACATCTCTCAGAGTTGTCCTATTTCTAACTTTATCAAGGAATACTTTCTCTTCGTTTCTGGACTAATGGCTTTGTATTGTTATTTTGTAACAAATTTCTAACATCAATAATGCTAAGAAAGGCAGAGAAATGCTGATTGGCATAAGCTTCAACTCTAGAAAAAATTTATTTTCTGAAGTCTCTTATAAGGTTATTTGAACTTGAAATAAATCTTTTAGCAATCCAAAAATATTAGTAAACAATTAACAGCACAGCATAATGTATTTATCACTACATTAAGCACTCGTTTTCAATTTATTCTTTAAAATATTACTCATTTGTAAGTTAGAAAATGATATTTAATCCTATTTTTAACTGTAAAGAGTCTTGAATTTTAGTAATGCAGATTTTTCATTGTAAACCTTACCAAATAAATGACAATATTGAGCTCCTGACTTGCTGGAATCATAAATTTGTGAAATCACTACATATATCACACCATGTGACAACATGGAGACACTGATGAATTTGTACTTCCAGTTCTATTACTGGAATCACTTACATGGAGCTTTCAAAGCTTGCAGTGACCTCAGTAACATCTGCAAAAGAGAGAAAAACAAAAGTGCTTGCAATAACCATTCAAATACATGTACATATTTCATAGTAATTATTTATCTCATTACTGTTAGCTATGGAAAGATAAAGCTATGCTAATGACAAAAGGGCCAGGGTTCACTTCAGGGTTAGCCAAAATGTATTTCTTTAGTATCCCACTTGGAGATCACTATCAAATATTCCCATATAAATATGAATAGTTCTTGTAACTGCAGCTAGAAATACGTAACCACTATAAAAATAATTGTATTTATAAGTGTATCACATAGCAAAATAGGTCTTTGTTACTTTAATGGAAAGGACAACATCAAAGGCAATTCTGTTTATTCATTGCTAGTAAATGACAAAAGAATATTATACATATTTTATATAATTTGTATTATTTTCTATTAACTAAGGTAAATATTTCAAAAAATCAAAATAAAGCACCTTTAACCATAAGTTGGAGAGAGGTTGAAAATGGAGGCAATGCTTCCAAAACTAGTCCCTCGATAATTTAAAAACTTAAGTGACGAAGTGTCAGTAAACCGACTACAAATAGTTTTTCCGATTAAAGTACCTTTGTCTAAGTTTTTCTTGGGTCAGTTTTAAAGCGAGATACATTACTTTTCTCTAATTTTAGTCCATTTCATGCAGTTCTCTTTTCATAACAGAAGTGTTAATTAAATAATTTGTGACTAATCCAGTTGGAGATAAATTCCACGAAAATGTTATGGCACCATAAGCCATGGCATTATTGCATTTTCTAGTTACAAGACACTTGACTTATTGGCTTCACATCACCTGAAACTGTTTTAATAGAGTACATGTATTGGTATGCAGCATTGTTATCCTGTATGTTGTGTAATGGTGCTACTGTAGATCCAAGCATCTGTTTTAGCTTGGAAGTAGGCTTTCAAAGCATTATTTTTCCTCCTCCTATCTTGTACAATTCTAGCTTTTCGTCTGCTATATCTTGTCTTGACTTCTTTTTAAATTTTTAAAACCCTGTATCATTAGTCAAACAACCACGACAAGTTAAAAATTATTTTATTTGTTAACAATGTTGTCAGTTGCAATGATTTATCAGCACTGCCAGTGTACCACAATTTTATCCTGCAAGAGTTCTTTTACATTCCAGTAAAGCTACTAACATGGGGCTGTTGCTTTCAAACACACTGTTGGAGTAGGTTTGAACTTCCGACCTTGGGATCAATAAGCCAGCACCTAACCAATAAGCTGCCCTGATTGACTCCACAAATAGTGCAGCACAAAATACAAAACCTCAATATATCATTATTTGTACCCACATGTTGATATAAAACAATACCCTTAACCAGAAGTTAGTTAAACATTATATTTATTAAACATTATATTCATAAAACAAAAGTATTCATAGAATACTTCAGACAAAATCATAATTTTGGAATTATGTAATTTATTTTTCACCTACCTGGACTGATGTTAAATTGTAAGGCCAGCTTCTTCCACGTGACCTCCTTTTTAAAAGAAATATCTCCTGTGTTTTATTTTCTGTCACGTCTTTGAAATGAGATGCCAAGTCTAACAAAATGTCAACTTCTTATTTTCCATTGCACAGTTGTCCATGTGCTTCTGCTGTGAGAAGTCCCAAACGAAAAACAAACAAGTGACGAACAAGAAGCGGTAAACTTCCGAATATATTTGGTAGCCTTCTCAGCAATTAAATTTTAAATGAGCAGTGCGATCTACCACAGCGAGACTTGCAGATAACCAAATCAGCTGAACAGCGATTAAAAATGATGTACCGTGATGCAAAATTCACCATGTCAACTTCTTACTGCGATTAAGTAAATGACCCTAAATAGTTTAACGAGAATGGTGCACACAGCCATTATTGTTATATGAGCATGCAACTTACATAGACTAAATGACTTTCAAGCTTTCTGAAGAGGTGTACCATATTTCATATAATTCATTTAAACTGTTTATTTAACTGATGTTTGAAATGATTTAGTAACAGTAATGTCCAAATTAATTAATAAACTTTAATAGCCAGTTGTGTCCATATTACATTCATTTACTTTTTAATTTTTGAGGGACTGTTTCAAGAGTAATAGCTTCCAATTTCATCCTCGAAGATCAAATTGCCATTGTTGGTTGCAGCTGCCTGCAATTTTGTCTCTGGCAGTGGAATAATGAAGTTTTTTTTATTAAATAGTTGACTTTGAAATCCCACAATTTAGTAAAGAATATCATTGTTTTACCAGAGAGGAGGTTGCAGACTAACCAACAATGGCAACCAAACCTTCAAGATTGTAAATGGAACCATCTGCTCCCAAAATTAGGCCCTCAAAGAGACAGTGTGGAAAACAGCCAACTACAAAAGTTTATATACAATTTATCTTACCTTAAATACATAACTTTATCCCAATTACGGATAATACCATCAGAGTTCAACAGCCACTGTAACTCCATATCAGCTCGTTCTATATCAAGCAGCAAATGAGGGTTTCTTGCACTACGAAAACTGTAATAAAATCTTTGCTCATTAAGTCCAGTAAGCTCATGTGTCACACATATACTTAATACATATATAACATAAGTTAAAGTTAGCAAAACATTACATGTAAATTCGACTCTAATATTACTTATAAATACTATAACAGTATTTCACTGAGTACCATTTGCACTTTTCTTATTATCATAAATTTAATGCTATTTGTGTTCCAAATGTAATTTGGATTACTACGGGGGATTTGGCACCGAAACCTGTGCTTTATTGTACCTGAGCCCCAAGAGGAAGGATGAGGTGAGATGAGACAGGGCAGCTGACCCAAGGAGTCACGACAGTGCCGAGACACCTGCCGACACTTCCACCCTGAAAGAGATCACCAGATGAGAGATGATGTGAAATGGTAATGAAAATGAAATGGAGGGAAAGGAAATTTGGGGGATGTAATTAACCTACGCAAGATTCATCTGGTGACCTGGCAAAAACCCCTAAAAAACCTATGGGTCAGGTAAGTCGGCCACAGGAATTGAAACCGGGCCTCCCGAATGTGGGCCACAGATGAAACTATCTGTGCCAACCAGATCTACCAGCTGTGAACTCTACATATATTCTTTAATGATGTACACATCAGTGTTTCTAGTCTTCTTTTATATATTAAGACTATGTTTTAAGAGAACTGTGATGAGATCATACTAAGAAACTAAACTGGCAAGCACTTATCCATATTTACACGATTCTGTGCAGCATACTACATTATTGTAAAACTCTTGCTGACACATTTGCTGATACAGTTACTAAAGGATTACTCATTTATAAATTATATATTTATTATATTTGCTTTAATATTACTAGCTTCATTTGCCATTGGACTGAATTAGTTTTATTTAGGATACAATTTGTAAATTGTAACAAATTTAAAATGTAACATGAATGCAAATCTATGCTGTAGCTTATTCTATCTTTAAGTATCATTAAGTGTAGGTTTTAAAAATTACTTTATTAATATGTGTAGCTCTGTAATATAAAAACATTAATTATTCAAACTACTCAGTGCTTTGATGCTTTAATGTGTGGCAACAAAAATAATTCTAAATTCAATGAGAACTCAAGAGAAATTTAAGATACATAATATCCTATCCAAACTTAGCAATAGACAAATTAAATTATAAATCCTTTCATGGAAGTGTTGAAAACAGTGTTGTTGTATAAATTAAGTTAATTGGGAGTCGATTAATAACACAAAACTACACTCACTTTTAAATTTTCCCGGAACCGGTTTCTGAGGCCTTCCCTCTATCTTCAGCCAGACATCGAGCTGGCTAACAAACAAATTCAACTCATTTCCAAAATTCGATAGCCTAAGCATCAAAAACACCTATGAACTTATAGGACACATTAAGGATACTGAACTAAATGAAGAAGACACACTAGTCTCATTTGACGTTAAATCACTGTTTCCCAGCATACCAGTTAAACAACTCCCAACATTGATAGAAAAATGGCTCAAATCACTTGGAATGTCATCACTTGAAATTTCAGATTACATCGAACTTACCAAATTATGCATAGAACAGAATTTCTTCCAGTTTCAAACAAAATATTTCCATCAAACTTCTGGTTTAGCAATGGGCAACCCCTTATCACCCTTCCTGGCCGATTTGTACATGAGTGCACTAGAAATAAGGATCACTAAAGGTTTCCCATGGATGTTAAAACTCTGGCAAAGATATGTAGATGACATATTTGCCATAGTGCCAAAAAAACACATCAGTGATGCACTAAAACTTTTAAATATTCAAGAAAAAAGCATCAAGTTCACTGTAGAAGTTGAAAAAGACGAGTATTTACCATTTTTAGATCTAAAAATAATCAGAAATAAAAATAGAATAAACTTTGGCATTTAAAGAAAACCAACACAGACAGACAACTACATAAAAGCTAATGGCTACAATCCAAGATCCCACAAACAGGCAATCTTTAATAGTTTAGCACACAGACTGGTCAACATCCCCCTCACAGCAGAAGAATACAAAATAGAATACAACAAAATTATTGAAATAGCACAGAAGAATGACTTTCCCAAATCACTAGTAGACAAAAAAGTGAACTTAGCAAAAAAGAAGAAACTACTAAAGGAAACCACAACCCTCTCAGCTACAGAAACTAAAATGATCTTCAAAAAATTCACTTACCATCCATGGGCCTTTGATAAATTCAAAAAAGTCTTCAAAAAACAAAACATTCAACTAGCTCCAGTGAACCATTACTCCTTAAAAAACCTAATTTGCTCAAACATCAAAGATGCCATTCCATCTAACAAAAAATCTGGTATATATCAAATTGAATGCTGTGACTGTAGTCAAATTTATATTGGAAAAACCAAAAGAAATTTAGAAACAAGAGCAAAGGAACACTTTAGGAACATAAAATACAAACAATTAGAAAAATAAGCAGTTGCCACGCATTTTTGGGAAAAAAACTACAACATAAATCCAGAACCAAAATTACTAAAACATACAACAGGAAAAGAAAAACTGTCCACATGGGAACAAATCTTTATTTCAAAAAATAGGAACAAAGTATTCAATTTCGACATCCCCCAGAAAGATTTGTTCAGCAAGTTCCTCGAACCGCCACCAGAGGAGACCGAAGACAAAATATTGCCAGCTACACCAATGAGAACTAGTCGATGTCCGGCTGAAGATAGAGGGAAGGCCTCAGAAACCGGTTCCGGGAAAATTTAAAAGTAAGTGTTGTTTTGTGTTATTAATCGACTCCCAATTAACTTAAATTAAATTATATTTTACTTACCTAGAAGAGTAAGGATCATACCACGATGGTTTAGTATTTCCCCACTGATCTGTTATATACGTGCCTAGCCCAATTCCATCTGCAGCACACTGTGGTAAACTAGCAAATGGGAATCCAAGTTCTGGTGGTAGACCTGCTACAAAACCTACTTGTGGTACAAGTGCAGCAGGTTCTCCTTCTCTGAAAACACAAAACAAACAAAATCAACACTTTAGGCAACTCAATTACATTATCTATGAATGTTCTGCTTCTAAAAATTGTTGTGCAATGCTCTAAAATGCTTCAATCACGTTTAAGAAAAATGCTCATGAATGGAGCTATAGATCTTAAACAGTATTACAAACTTGCATCTCCATATGGAGTCGTATGCTTTTTGAAAGTCTATAAACACTGCTAATGTGCAATTAGTCATTGCAATTCATGTCAGTGCAATAAATGTCCAATTTGTGCCAGTGAGAGTAGTTTGTCATTTTCCAAATACCAATTTAGTCTTCAACTCCATAGGCACATACTTGGCCTTCCATCCTCAACAAAAAGGGCAGCATAATTATTGCCTCACAAGTTGGCTTAACATATCTGATCTGAGAGGCTGTATTCATGAGAGGTTTGTCAACACTGTGGTCAACAGATTTTTTTGAACATGTGATTATTCTAATGTATAAAAAATAGATGCTAGCAACACTGAAGTACAACAAATACTATACAAAATATAATTACTTGTAACAACACTTCACTTATCTTTAAGGAAATTGATGAAAATTTCAAAGAATTGCGTTAAAACTGGTTTTGTAAATGTTTGTTTACATCTTCAGTTACTTCCAATTACTATGTAAACAAAAGTTTACAAAACCGTTTTTAACACAATTTGTTTGAAATGTTCATCAATTTCCTTCAGGATAACTGAAGTTTTGTTACAAATAATTATAATTTGTGTAGTATGTGATTATTCTATCTGTGGGACATTTAAAAAGAATACTATTGAAGAACTCAAACATAATACATATTGCGACTTTGTGGGTTCGTAGGATTAAAAGTCCAAGTGGCAGAAATTCAAATTGTTCTTTATTTCTGTAGCAGTACACGTACAGTAGCAGCATTACGTCACATACACAATTACAAACTTCCAAGGTCGTTTAAAACAACAAAGAGCTTACTCATCTTCCACTGTTTACAACACCTCTTGTTACAATTCCTGTTTACGACTGTCTTTACAACTGTTTACTTTTCCACTCTCCGCTGGCATGTTGCCTCTTATATATACCACTACTGATATCACGAGATATTTCTGGAATATTCTGTAACAAACAAGAAATCGACTGTTCTCTGTCAATCAACATATCGCTAGAATGTTCCGTTTACCTCACTTTATCTGTATTGTTCTCTACAATCAAGATATCACTAGAATGTTCCATTTACCTCACTTTATCTGTATTGGCATGCCTTTTATCTCCGTGCTGTTTATCTGCTTAGGCAAGCTGTTTATCTCCGCGATACACTATCCGTCCATGTGTATCTGTGCCGAACCTTTTGTAAGTGTCGCCCCAACAATATTGTGACTTTGTGAGTTCGTAAAATTTAAAGTCCAATTTGCAGAAATTCAAATGCTCTTTATTTCCGTAGAAATACACTTTGATCAACCCTTACAGTAGCAGAATTACATAACATACACAAATACAGCCTTCAAGTTCGTCTGCCACATCCAAAACAAAGAGTTTACTTTCAAAACAGAGCTGCAGGAGTCCAATTACCACTGACTCTTGGCGAGTTGTGGCCCCCAAACTAGGAGCCGGGGTCAAATGCAGCAGTACAATGTCGGAGTACTATTCAAATGCATCACTGTCGACATAGCTGGACCATTCCCAGTGTCTGACCAAGGCAATAAGTACCTGATGGTGGTCGTGGACTACTTCACCATGTGGCCAGAGGTGTATGCCATCCTGAACCAGGAGGCAAAGACAATTACAGACTGCCTCATGGAGCAACTGCTCTGCTGTTCTGGGGTGCCATTAGAGCTCCACAGCGACCAGGGCACCAATTTTGAGTCCAACCTAATGAAGGAGGCACTGGAAAGACTTGGGGTGAACAAGACCCGCACAACACCACTACATCCGCAGTCGGATGGCATGGTGGAAAGGTACATCAAGAGTTTAGAAGGACACCTGAGGAAGTTCGTGCCCAGCCATCAACGAGACTCCCCGCCTCGGTAGCATGGTGGTAGCATGTCTGCCTCACGCTCAAGAGGTCCCGAGTTCGAATCTCGGTCAGGGTGAGTTACCTAGATAAGGTTTTTCCGAGGTTTTCCCCTATTCTGAAAGACAAATGTCACGTAACTCTAAGCTCTATGGACCCCGGGCTCATTTGAGCATCATTTCACCCATTTCATTCATCGTCCGATATGACTTAACGTTGGAGGACGTAAATTACAAAAAATCAACGAGACTGGGACGTCAAGGTACTACTGTTCCTGCTGGCCTACCGCTCATCAACACACGACACCACTGAGATGACGCCAGCTAGCTTAATATTTGGCTGAGAGTTATGCCTCCCTTGTGACCTGGCTTGTGGGAGCCCTCCAGGTGCAAAACAGCCAGCAACTGAATATGTGGAGAGCCTCGTGGATCATCTCCACAACATGCATGAGATGGCTCATCAGAATATCCAGAAGGCGAGTGACCGCATGAAGACCTGATACGACAGGCAAGCCAACAGCCAAGGGTTCCAGCAAGGTGACCTGGTCTACTTGTACTGCCCTACCCGGACCAAGGGACGCTGCCCGAAACTTCAGCAACCATGGCAAGGACTGTACCGGGTGGTAAAGAGGATGAAAAACGTGGTCTACTGCATCCAGAAGGTGCTCCGAGGAAAAATGTTTGTGGTACACCTGATCGCCTGGTCCGCTACGGAGGCTCTGTTCGGGACGACCAGCCTTGAGGAGGGAGCAGTGTTGTGAGCATTGTTGCGGCTAGGCGCACAAAGGGACAATTAGTGCATCGCAGAGATAAAAGCTTGCCGAAACAGATAAAGAGGCAGCTGACTGGAAGTTTCGATTTCTTGTTTGTTACAGAACATTCCAGAAATGTCTAGAAATATCAATGGACGTATAAAAGGAAGCCACAGTTAGTTGAGTGGACAGTCGTAAGGAGAGTCGAAATGGAACTGTGCAGAAATGATGTATGTTACGTAATTCTGCTACTGTAAGTGTGTTTCTACGGAAATAAAGAGCATTTTAAATTTCTGCATATTGGACTTTTAATTTTACGGACCCACAAAGTCACAATTGGTGTCAGGAAGTGGAACATACGACAATGGAAGCTGCATTGGCACAGATTTTAGAGAAGATGGAAGAAATGAAGGCCGAATTAACAACGAAGACGGAAGCGGCAAATAACATGGCCGCAAAGATGGAAATGGCTAATAGCAACTTGGGTGCGACGATAACCGCGAAGATGGCCGAATTGACCACAAAAATGAAGCGGCAAAGCCTGGCAAACCAAATGAAGGCTGCGAACGAAGCCCTCGCCGTCAAATTTGAGGAGCAGTTGGCGAGTCACGTTAATGACCTAGAGGGAAAGGCCGACAGCAACACCATGTCCCTGAACGCCACGATAGAGGGCATCGTCGGCAGGAGGTTGAAGGATTTAACGGCCGACACGCCGAGACCCGACACATCTGCGCGCGCCAACCCACCAAAGTAGGACGGAAAGTCAACGTTCGAAGTCTTCCGCCGTCAATTCGACTCGGTGGCCAAATACAACAAGTGGTCACTTGAAGAAGAGGCCGCACAGCCAGCCTCCAGGGACGGGCCGCAGAGGTACTGAACGCGGTCCAGACAGCAGCGGCGCCCAAGGACATCTGGAAAGCCCTGGAAAACCGCTTCGGGAACCACCGCTTGGCCGCAGCCAACTGAAGTCAAGGTCGCAGCAGCCAGGGGAGACGCTGCAAGAGTTCGACCTGGCAATCGAGCAGCTGGCCAATAAAGCCTTAGTCGACCTCCCACCGAGTTCGTATCACGGAAAGCAGCCTACACCTTCGTCGACGAGGTATAAGACACCGAGATACGTCAGCGCCTAATGCTCGGCAACTACAAGACCATCCACCAGGCGCTAACAGCATTGAGGATGGAGGCGGCCAAGGTGACGGCTACCCCAAAGTCGAGAACCAGGAGTATCCACTACACTGGGGGCCGAAGACCAGCCGAGGGACGCCGGCGAAGACCAAGTGGCATGTGTTGGGGTGTGGCAAGCCGGGACACCTGGAGAGACTGCCCGCACCAGGGAGAGCAGCCGGAAGACGGGTAAAGCCCGTCGTGGCGAGGGACACGTCGGCGCCATCACCACCATCCCCTCAAGTGACAAACACTGCACGCCGTCAGCCGGCGTATGGATGACAGCCTCATTGTGGACAGTTGGTGAAGGGGAGACCATGCTGCATGCTGGTAGACACCGGGGCAACCGTGACCATCATCAGACCTCATGTGGCCAAGGGTTTGTCGTCGAGAAAACTGAGTCGACCATACCAGCAAGTGACGGCATCGGGCGACACCTTGCCTGTGGAGGAGGCGGCCCTGCTTAAGTTGACCTTAGGACGGAAGGCCGTGCGTCAATGGGTGTTCGTCGCAAAGGTGAATGAGGTGATATTGGGACTGGATGCCCTCAGGAGCCACGAGGCGACGAACGACGCCGGCAGAAAGGTCCTGCGGCTCAATGGAGAAGAGGTGATACTCCAGGAACCCGAGGAGCAGCTTGGAATCTGGAGGATCATCTTGAAGGAAGACATGGTTGTCCCTGCGAGAAGCGAGGAGATGGTAACGGTGCGACTGGAAGGTCAGCGGACCAAGAACATGATGCTGAACCAGAAGACGCCTATGCACGGTCTCTGTGTTGCCAGGACATTGTTGCCGTGCCGAGAGGAGGTGCCGGTGAGACTACTCAACCTGACGGACACCGATAACGACATCCAGGCCGGGATGGAGTTGGGGACGTGCGAGCCCATGGTCAGCATAACACCAATTGACCAGACTTATGAGCCGGTGCCAACGCAGCACCTGGGGCTCCGGCTGGAAGGCTTACTGGAGAGGGCCGCCGACCACCTGACCGCACAACAGGAGAAAGTTCGACAACTGCTGAGACGTACCAGCGCGTCTTCAGCCAAGGTAACATTTAGGGGCGAGAGTATCCACTAGGGCAGCCTTCACGAAGTAAAGACCAATCTCCGTTTACGACCACGAAGGAAACCGAGCTGTCCCCAACGAGCGCCCGGTGCCCCCATCTGGTCCGAAAACACAAGACAGGTGGAAGTGGATACGCCACTTACGCGCGCCAACCCCAAAGGGTAAGGCTATCAATCAACCTCGGTAGGGTCCGCCTCGGTAGCGTGGTGGTAGAGAGTCTGCCTCACGTTCAAGAGGTTCCGAGTTCGAATCTCGGTCAGGGTGAGTTACCTGGATAAGGTTTTTTCCGGGGTTTTCCCTTATCCTGAAAGACGAATGTCGGGTAACTCTAAGCCCTATGGACCCTGGGCACATTTGAGCATCATTTCACCCATTCCATTCATCGTCCGATATGACAACGTTGGAGGACGTAAAATTACATCGCCTGATGATCTAGCACACCTTCTACTAGCTATGCAGGCTAGTACACGGGAAGTTATGGCTTCCCTCAACCCCGCCCGCAGACATACCCTATCTCCCACGGGTGTCGGGAACACACTGCCCCCTTGAGTCCAACCCAATCCGAACAACTCCCCTACGGGAGGGGTTCGGCAGTTCGGCCCGAGGTTCCTCTAGTCAGCCAAGGTAATAGCGACTACGGCCGCACGATCCGGGTGCTCCAGTACATCGACACCAGAGACGTCCGGCCTATTCGGCAACAACCTAAACACGTTCCGCTGGCGAAACAAGCAGCGGTTCAGGACATGCTGGAGGACATGAGATCCAGGGGAGTGATTGAAAAGTCTGACAGCCCTTGTTCCCCTGTAGTCTTGGTGACGAAGAATGGTGAGCTGCGCTTCTGCGTGGACTACAGGAAGTTGAACGCTGTCACCAGGAAGGACTTCTTCCCCTTACCCCAGATTGAAGACACTATGGACACGCTTGTTGATGCACAGTGTTTCTCGACCCTGGACCTGAAGTCGGATTACTGGCAGTCGGATTACTCTCTAGACCAGAGAGACAAGGAGAAGGCCACATTCTTGACAGACCAAGAGCTTTGGCAGTTCACAGTTATGCCCTTTGGTCTCTGCAACACACCAGCTACCTTCCAACACCTCATGGAATCAGTGATGAGAGGACTGACTTATGATGCCAATGATGAGAGGACTGACTTATGATGACTGCCTGCTATACCTGGACGACAGTATCATTGTCGGCAAGAACTTTGAAGACCATTTCGACCACCTGAGTAAGGTGCTACAGAGATTGCAGGAACTTGACGCTGAATGTGAAGAAGTGCCAGCTCTTCCATAAGGAAGTCAACTACTTGGGCCACATAGTCTCACCAACCGGAGTGGCCACAGACCCGGAGAAGACACAGGCTGTGAGAGATTGGCCTCGGACAAAGGATAAAAGAGAATTGCGCAGTTTCCTGGGGCTGTGCAGTTATTACCGCCTCTTCATAAAGGTCTTATCAAACATCGCCAAGCAACTCACCCGCTCGGCCAAAGTATAAAAGAGAATTGCGCAGTTTCCTGGGGCTGTGCAGTTATACCGCCGCTTCATAAAAGGCTTCTCCAACATCGCCAAGCCCCTCACGCACCAGACAGAAGAACACCGGCCTTATGTGTGGACAATGGATGCTGAAGATGCTTTCCAGCAGCTGAAGAAGACATTTTGCAGTGCTCCTATTTTGGGGTTCCCACAACCAGGTGGTGCCTTCATTGTGGACACCTACGCCAGCGACCACTGCATTGGGGGTGTCCTATCCCAAGTCCAGGACGGCCACAAGCGAGTGATAGCCTACTACAGCAAGATGCTATCCAAGGCAGAGAAGAACTACTGCATCACCCGGCAAGAGTTACTGGTGGTAGTAAAGACCTTGGAGCATTTCCACAAGTACCTGTACGGTCAGCCATTCCTCCTGAGGACTGACCATTCCGCCCTAATCTGGCTACTTAGCTGTAGGAACCTGGAATGCCAGACAGCCCATTGGGTCCAGAGGCTGCAGGAGTATGACTTCACCTCTGAACATTGTAGAGGGAAGAGCCATGGTAATGCAGATACCATGTCCCGAAAACCCTGCCCAGAAGAGTGCAGCCAATGCACAAGTGTGGAAGAGAAGGAGCATGCGGCAGCTGTCAAGAGTGGTCACAGCAGTGCCTGCTGATGGTTGGGATAGCGCAGGCCTCAGGAGGGAGCAGCTGGCGGACAAAGACTTGGGGACACTCTTGAGGTAAGTGGAGGCAGGGACAAGACCATCCTGGGAGGAGATCGCACCAAGGAGTGCCACATACAAGTCTTACTGGGCCGAATGGAACTCGCTGAAGATCAGAGAGGGCATGCTGTTCCGGGTATGGGAATCACCTGATGGGAAGATGCAGAGAGAACAGTTGGTACTTCCCAGGAGTAAGGTCCCAGAGGTCTTAGAGGAGGACACCTGGGAACAAACCGAATGATTGACAAACTCGACAGTGTTGCTACTGGCTGAGGCTCCGAGCAGATGCTGAGAGATGATGCCATCAATGCCACATGTGCACGGTAAGTCGCGGCCCCCATACTAGGAGCCAGGGTCGCATGCAGCAGTACATCGGGGTGCCATTTGAACGCATCACTGTCGACATAGCTGGACCATTCCCAGTGTCCAACCGAGTACCTGATGGTGGTTGTGGACTACGTCACCAAGTGGCCGGAGGTGTATGCCATCCCGAACCAGGATTGCTGTGCCGTGGCTCTGTGGTTAGATCACTTGGCTCTCACCAAGGCGGCTCAGGTTCGATCCCAGGCGACCGCAAAGTGAGATTTGTGGTGGACAACATGGCGATGGGGCGGGTTTTCTCCGGTATCTCCGGTTTCCCCCGCCATCTCATTCCACCGGTGCTCCATCTTCATTTCATGTATCATCAGTGTCATCGCTTGTGATGCCGTATGTAGTAAAAGCGGGCGTTAAACACTACACACACATCCCGAATCAGGAGGCAAAGACAATTTTCAGACTGCCTCGTGGAGCAACTGTTCTGCCATTTTGGGGTGCCATTAGAGCTCCACAGCGACCAGGGCACCAATGTTGAATCCAACCTAATGAAGGAGGCACTGGAAAGACTTAGGGTGAACAAGACCAGCACAACATCCCTACATCCGCAGTCGGATGGCATGGTGGAGAGGTACATCAAGACTTTAGAAGAACACCTGAGGAAGGTCGTGGCCAGCCATCAGCGAGACTGTGACATCGCCTACCGCTCGTCAACGCAGGACACCACTGGGATGACGCTAGTCAGTTTAATGTTCGGCCGAGAGTTACGCCTCCCTTGTGACCTGGCTTTTGGGAGCTAGCAACCGAGAATGTGGAGAGCCTCGTGGATCATCTCCATGACATGCATGAGATGGCTCGTCATTACATCCAGGAGGCGAGCGACCACATGAAGATCCGATACGACAGGCAAGCCAACAGCCAAGGGTTCCAGCAAGGTGATCTGGTCTGCTTGTACTGCCCTACCCGGACCAAAACTTCAACAACCATGGCAGAAACTGTACCGGGTGGTAAAGAGGTGGTCTACCGCATCCAGAAGGTGCCCAGAGAAAAAATGTTAGTGGTACATCTGGATCATCTGGCCTACTATGATGGTGCTGTTTGGGATTATCAGCCTTGAGGAAGGAGCAGTGTCGTGAGCATTGCTGCGGCTGGGCGCACAAAGGGACAGACAGTACAGCGCGTAGATAAAAGCTTGCCAAAACAGATAGCTGACTGGAAGTTTCAATTTCTTGCTTGTTACAGAACATTCCAGAAATGTCTAGAACATCAATGGACACATAAAAGGAAGCCGCAGTTAGTTGAGTGGACAGTCGTAAGGGGAGTCAAAATGGAACTTCAGAATCGTTTGTGTGCAGAAATGACGAAGATTGTATTTGTGTATGTTATGTAATTCTGCTGCTGTGAGGGTTGACCAAAGTGTGTTTCTACGGAAATTAAGAGCATTTTGAATTTCTGAAAATTGTACTTTTAATTTTACGGACCCACAAAGTCACAATATGCATATACACTGTCACCACAGAGGAGCTGCCAACTATGTATACAAATCAGAAGAGCTTGAATGATTCTTGAGAGAATTTCTAGCATTTGCTATGGTTATAGGTGTTTGGAGGAATTTAGTAACAGTGACATCAAAATTAATCTCAGAAACTATTTGTAGTTGGTTTATTAATACTCGTCACTTACTTGTTTATATTTATGAGAGACTAGTTTCAAAGGCATTCGCCTCCATTTTCAATCTCTTTCCAACTGACATCTGTTGTCTGCTCTCTCTGGTGGTGGAACTATGAACTTCCACCAGAGAGAGCAGACAACAACAGATGCCAGTTGGAAAGAGATTGAAAATGGAGGCGAATGCCTTTGAAACTAGTCTCTCATAAATATAAACAAGTAAGTGACGAGTATTAATAAACCAACTACAAATAGTTTCTGAGATTTGCTATGGTTATTACAGAACATTTTCATTAATCATTTTATTGCATTTCTTTTGGAAAAAGTTTCAGATCAAGTGAGATGAATATGTGAGAGGAGCAGATCATTCATGCCCAACCATGTACAGTCAAAAGCAAATTCAATCCATTTAGTTACATTATACATCACTTATTAGGATTATTTAGGACATGTTTTGAAAGCCTCTGCTTTTAACATCAACCAGATTCTGACCTCTGGTGGAAGGAGTTGTGGAGTGCTAGCAGAATAAAGAAGTTCCATTACAGCACATATTAATAAAATTTATCATTCTTTGACGTATTCTTTTCTTGCACTATTTGTTCATAAATTCCAATGCTAACATAACTCTATCCTGCAAGGACTGTTTTCAAACAGGAAACAATATCTGTGTTTCCTACATAGCTGCAGATATTTTTTAATCAGGCTTCATTGTTCAGCTTGGAATGTTGCTTTACAGCTTTTCATGGCAAATATCATACCTAGGTGACTTGTTTATTATCAAAGCTAACAAAAAAAAAAAAAAAAATGCAAGAAGGAACAATGGTTAGTACTATATGTTCTATAGCCTCACTAAAGAATTGTGCAATCCATTGTAGCATAAACAGCAGAAAACCTACTGATCTTTGCCAAGAATGTTGATTATGATGATCCATGTGAGGACTGAGCTGAACAGTATGTAAAGGATAGGTAATAGTTTTAAAAATGTGAGTGATATTATGGAAGAGCATGAGGAAGAAGAAAATGATGATCCAAGAGTTGTTGATATTTATTGAAATGCTGAAAGCTTGCAAATCTGTATCAACATTTCTCTATTTATAGAGCCGTAATAAAAGTGAGCAACAGATGACTTTAAATATGACGTCATTGGTTTAGCTGAAATGAAAAGCAGGACATATGCAAATGTCAATTATAGACAAGAAAGGTGTTTATTATCTTCCTACTTATTTTTTCTCCCTGCTTCCTGTGAAAACATGAATTCAAATTCTATTTAATACCAAGGTTGGAAAGGATAAATTACAACTAAACAATGTGAGTCATTTAGAGAATCAAACCACAAATCATAAGTTTTTTGTGGGGATGCTCTTACAAACCAAACTAATATATTTGCTTCCAGTATATTTCAGCCCTTTGTAATATTTACAATTACTAATTCACCACTCTACATGATTTAAGGTGGACATATTCAAATTAATGCTATGAATAAACTTCTGCTCATAAATGGTTTGTGTGCACATGCAAAATGAATAGGTAAAATTGAGACATACCTGATATGTAAACTTTGTGCAGCTCTTGAACCTGGTGAAGACACTATGATGGGCTTGCTTGGGTTGCTAGGATCAAAGAGATGCCTCTGTGGTGGCTGCTGGGACGGACTAGGAGAGTTTGGAACAAAACTGCTACAGAAGCGAGGGAAATCCAGGTGGTCCTCTGAGGGACTTGGCCCTCTTTGACTACTACTGTGCTCTGCATGTGATGGAATCACTAAAATTCCTGCTACCTGTCCACCACTTTTCTGTCCTTTGTTTTCTTTTTGTGGGGGTAATAAATCCTTTTCCTTGCTCTCTTCTCGGCGTGTTATGGCTGGTGATTGGCGCTGGACTCGACGTTGTTCCTCTCGCCAGTTTTCTTTTGGTCGATCTCGTTCTCCATGTCCTTGGTCCTGGTTTCTACCCCGCCTATAGTTGTCTTTAGAATGTCCCATATAGTTCCTATCTTGACTGTTACCTGGAAACAATATTTATGAGAAAAAGCATATCAAAATACATAATCATTATGTTCAAAGCACACAGATACTAACTAAATTGATTCTACAAAAATGTATTTTACCCACAATATACATTCTTTCACAACTGTGATATCTTTTGAATTGCTTATTATCAATTAACCATTTTTTACACTAAAATATAAAATCTAATGATAGCATTCTTTTGGTTTTTTGCTTTTTGTAGATGAAACAATGTTCTACTATATGAGATATGCAATAAGCACATGAAAGAGGAAGAAGTAGCTGTTAGGAGTATGATATGAACTCTTGCTTGGATAATACAAAAAATTTTGTTTGCAGTAAGGGTTAGTCTGGTTTAGAATGGGCAGTGTAAAGTCACTAGGTACACGGCTATGAGCAATGCTAATGTGTTTTCTAAGCAAATTTACTGCTCCCAGAGCTTCATTTCGTGTAGGGACCCTTCACTTTTCAGATTCATTTTCCTCATTTCCATAATCATGAGCAGTAGCAGCAGCCTTAGCATGATCTGCAATAATGTTGTCAACACTGAGGATTTCTGACATACACTATACAGATTTCAAAGAAGGACTAAATGTTTAAAACACATTCCTTTAAAACGCTCATGAAATCGTAATGTTTTAAGCCCTATAATGCTTACCGTAGGAGATTTCCAAGTAATATGTTCAAGCTGCAATGATCACTGAGTACAGTCACACAAACTACTTTCTCACCACCCTTTTAAAATAAACATTTCAAAATTGTATAGAATGTTTTTATTTACTTTCAACCACCCAAATAAAGTACTAGTGGGACTTTAAAGTGTTAAAGAGGATAAAATAATGTGGCATAACGGAAAACATCCAGAAATTTTAAGAACAGAGCATAATGAATGAAATAGTGATATATATATATATATATATATATATATATATATAGGATTTTACTGTACTTCCACTTTTACTGCACTAGTTGCACATATGTAAGATATGGACATTGTGCCCACTGACCTTAGAGCCCAAAGGATCTGATAGGGATTAATGGATAGCATTAAACAGCCATTGGAGAACAAATACTAAATTGATGCAATGTCAATGGATTCTATCAGAGTTTGAAGAATCTTGTGATAGAAGTCTGATAGCATCAATGGACCTATTGCTGAGTTTAAATACTTACTCATAGGATTCAGTCATAAACATGAACATATAGGTACCTATTATAATGTTAAAAGTGCACCATAATTCTGATACACCTTTTATTTATTACATTAATGTAACACTTGACAGTTGAAAGCAGTCATTATTATTGTAGCAGTAAAACAAATGTATGCTCAGTCATACCTCTGCGATCTCTACTATGAACCCTATTGCTTCTTTCATTTTCTGGATGAACATTACTGCCAGTATAGCGACCTCTACTGTCAGACCTATTGATATGATCTCTGCTCTTGCTTCTATTTGATCTTGATTTGTGAAATTCCACGTTTCCATCACCACGAGCATTACGATCACAGCTAAGTCCTCTGTTTCTCTCCTTACTCTGTCTCCTTTGATTTCTGTCTCTGCTTTGTTTTCTCCTATCTTTACTTAAGTTTCTGAAAATATAAAATAAACACACATTAATTTAGTGAAGCGTGTTGCTTAGTGTTGTGATTAATTCTCTATTTCTATAAAAAGAACAATGTTTTCATCTGGTCCAGAAATAAGTCAGTAAAATCTTTTAGTTCAGAAAAGTTTTGAACCAATTCTCTTTTTCTCTTTGTTTAAGTGGAATACAAAGGAGTTCTCCACGTAAGTAAAGATGTATAACATAATATAATTTTAAGTTGAACTAGTACTCCAAGCTCCATATATTGCTAGTGTTTACCTACATTAGGCTGAAATTAGCTGTGGGTGTTAGGAAGTACTAGTTTGACTCAAAATTACATTAATTTTGTGCTTCACTGTACAATAGTCCATACTCATTAAGAATGTATATCATATTTTGTTTACTTATTTTTTAATCTAAACACTCAAAATATTGCAGAACTTGTTTTTCTTAGCCCAGAACTTTACTTTTCCACTCAAAAGCTTAAACCTTTTACCTCAGAAATAAGGTGCATGTGCCTAGTTAAAAATAAACATAGCTAATCTAATTCTCTATATTACAATTAATTTTTAACAACATTTTACATGCTCCGCCTATCTAATGTTAACTATCATATCTTTTGTAGATAGTGTCTGCATCATCAGCATCCACCACCACATTCAAAGGCTATCCAGGTATGGTAACTAGTTATAAGAACTCTTAAAGTTGAAATATGTTCTGGGATGTTAAAATTAAGAGTAAATTCTTGCCTTTTTTAAATATAAATTATCTCCAAAATATTCAACTTTTGGGATTGTATATATCTTTCAACACTATTCCTCTTTTTACACTGCATTGTTCTCAAAATTGCTGATTTAATATTTTAATGTTAAGTTCCTCAGATGGTCCTTCAATCTTGTATCTAAATATTGTTTTGTCTTCATAATACAGATCTTAGCAGCATCATGACTGTTCGCCTCTCACCAAGACAGTCCAGGTTCAATCCCACAGAACCACATGTGAGATTTATGGAGGACGAAGCAGAGTCTGGATAGATTTTCTTTGGGTTTCCCCTGCCATTTGCTTTACTATCATTTTACTATCTCTCATCTTTCCTTTCATTAGTTGTACCACCATTTCATATCATCCACTACTTCACCACATACCAGGTATCAGGATGATCCCCCATCCTGAAAATTCTCTGGGATCCAAAGTTTCTCTGCTCCTCGACAACCATTTGACCCAGTACACCCACATTTAACTGTTGGGGGTATACGTCCTACATACAAGGAGGGTAAAAAGGAAATGAAAATGGAAACAGATCTTGCTGCAATTTGTATAGTTTGACAGATTCTGGATTTCTCATTTAGCAGTATTTTATCCATTTTCTTGGAACTTACAGTTTTTTTATACTTTATTTATTGGAGTCAAAATAATACTGCAAACAGAAAAGAATTATTTGAAATTAACTTAGAAATGTGAATTTTTTTTAAAGTTGATTTCATTTTTCTGGTCTGAAAGTTATGATTTGCCTGGCTTGTAAGCTTCTATTAAACTGTTGAATTTTCATCACTTAGTTTTTCTGGAATCTGGATTTCAGAATATGTGTGAGTTCCTCTTTTCTCATACTTTATATCATGCAATGGTAGCTTTTGCATTCTATGTACTAAACTAAGCTGCATACAAAATAAGAGTGCATAGAGAAGGTGCTAGACGAAGCTGGTAAGTGCAACAGCCTGTCCTAGAGAGGCAACGTTGCACAGTTTGATAACGTATTGTCTAGCATAATACTCTTTTCACTTTTCTCTTTAAGCTCAACAAATCTAGCAATGGTTTATTATGAGTCGACATTAGCTGAGGATGTTAGGACGGTCCTAATGAAATGAGTTCTAGGTAAACACTAGCAATAAATATAACACTGAGTACTAGTTTGACTCAAAATTATATTTATAAAAACCTGTTTAACCAACCGACATAAAACTTTTAGGTGGAATACAATACTTTATCTATATACTATATTTAAATCATGCAAATTGCAACAGACCTACATTACTAAGATGAGAAGAGTACGTTACCTAGATGTAGCAGACAGGAAAGATAAAGTTTATTATTTGTGCATAACTGGAGGAATTCAGTAACAGTGACATCAAAATATTAAAGCTTATCATGTTCCTTAGAGGGTGAATAGAAAACAAATCTAGAACTTGCGTCAATGGAAAGAAAATAAGTTATATTGGTAGAGTGCAAAGTGAGAAGTGGCTACGGATGTTTCTAAGATCCAAAATGACACAAAATGAGCAAGGAAAGGTTGTTATAATAATACTGTTAAGAGAGCAAAAATAATCACGGATATGGGTGAGTTTATAAGAGAAAACAGCTGGGAAAGTTAAAAAGAAACAAGGGAAGAAGGAAACAGAAAGGAGAACGATGAAAAAGTAACTATTATAGAAGAAAGGAAAGAAAAGAATAAGGGCTAACAAAGCCAAAAGGACAGGGTGCCAAGAACAAAGTAGCCCTTAAAAAGGATGGAAATCACACTCAATGTAAATAGCTTAAAGACTTGACACAAATCTATGATAAATATGTTTTTATAAGATGTTTGGTACAAATAAATATTCTATTCTGGTAACACAAAAACAAATTAAAATTCAAGATAGAAGAAACATCTAAGGACCACTATTAGATCAAATTAATGGACATTAATTGTATTTTCACACTAGCCATGTGTAGAACAAGGTTTGGATAGGTAGAGTCAGACTGAAAAATTTAATGCAATAGTTGGGATTTGAACCATGGATCTCCTCTTAACCATTGAGCTACCATGGCAATATTGCCAGTATGACAAATTCTCTTGTATTTGACTTGTATTTGTCCTGGTAAACCACTAAAGTTCTCATATATACATGAGAAAACTCCTAAATGGTGACTGTTGTAAGTACTTAGAGGCCCAGGCTTTACAGACCACAGACCACTATTAGGTCAAATTAATGGAAATTCTTCTTTCACACTACCTATCCAAATCTTGTCCTACACATGGCTAGTGGTTTACTGGGAAAAATACGAGTCAGTTGAAGAATTTAATGTCATACTGGCAAACTGCCATGGTAGCTCAATAGTTAAGAGTAACCGGGCAAAGACTGGGAGATCCATGGTTCAAATTCCGGATATGGCATTGAATTTTTAGTCTGACACTACCTATCCAAACATCTAAGGAACTTAACATTCAACAAGGGGATAATTTCAGCCATCACTCATTATTTTTGGAAACATCAAAAGAAAAGAATACATTTGATGAACGAAATAAATATGAATGACTTGAACATTTGTGAGGAAACTTAATAATAAAAACATCAGAAATAACTCACCAATCCCTGAAGAAATGTTAACCAAATTTCTAAAACCAGCATCAGAACTACTCACCTGGATACCCCTTTGGATCCAGCATTGAAAGGTAGCTGACAACGATGTTCTACGTTAAAACTAAGTAAAGTGTTGTTAAAACTCAATTGTAATAATCAAAATCGTAATATCTGCACTGTGTGGAAGTTCCCATGCAATTTAATTTTTAAGATAGAACAGTTTTAAGTTTATGGATCATTTTTAAATGCTCAATTGCAAAGAATATTTTACCTGTTTCTATTAGCACCAGAAGCAGTTGTGTTGTTTGATACATTTCCACCATCATCTGAAGTTGCACCTATACCACCACCATTACCACTTTCACTACCCCCTCCCCCTCCTCCTCCACCTCCTCCTCCTCCTCCTCCTCCCCCTCCTCGCCTTTTCCTGGAAAGGAGAAAAAATGTAAAATTGTATGCTTCAGCTTTCTTAAAATTGTATAAAGTATTACAAAAGCTAGTTTCTATCTAACTGTACAAAAATACCTTTAAACCATCTAATTCCAAAAACTATTAGATACATAATGCACCTCAAGGATCAAGGAATCTCAAAACACTTTTCATAAACATTACTGAATTTTTAAATCACATACAGTGCATAAAAAATATACTTACTTTTTGCGATTACGTCGTCGTTCTCTGGGTGGATTCATTTGACCTTTTTCTTGAAGACTTGCAAGGGATGAACTACGTGTCATAACATCACTTAACATAGCCTCAGCTTCAAGTCTTTCTGTGCGTTCCACTTCTTCTCCCCAATCTAAAATCTGTGGTGATGGTGATTTGCAGAAAGATTGTTCCTTCTCCTTAGGTGACATTGCCTCACATGGTTGTTTTGCCAAATTATGTTTAGTATCTTGCTGTCGTTCAAGTGTAGTACTTTCATCAGTGCTTTGTGTTCTAGAATGGTAGAAATCAGAAAGTAAACTTCAGTAATTAATTACTGGTGTAGTCTAAGAAAACACGATGATCCATAAAGATAAAAATTCAAGTTTTTGTCTCCACTAATTACTTATATAAATAGAAGTACTGAATTTCACAATAAATTTGGTGTGTTGCACTCACATGACTCTTTTTACTCTTGTAAAAACCATTCTTACAAATGCATGTTTCTCAATCTACCTCATTTATTCAAGATAAACAAACTTATTGACAATTTTCTTGAAGATGCAAGGAAATATGCAAATACAGCATGCTTTAAGTGATGGTCAAATGTTTTCAGAGCTGGCCAGTTTTTGATTTGATTTGATTTATTGATTCATCCATTAAAACATGTACATGTTATAGGACACGTCAAATTAAAAGTAGAATATTTATAATTAAGGTAGCAAACTAAATTTTTATAAATTTAAAAATTCATCCACACTGTAGAAGCTATTGGCTCTAAGGAAGTTTAATAACAATTTCTTAAATTGATGTTGTGATTCAATCTTTTTTATAGAGTGAGTGAGTGTGTGGTGTTTTAGGGCCTGTCGACAGCAAGGTCATTTGGGCCTGTCTTTTTTATAGATTCAGGTAGCTTATTGTAAAGATGTAAGCCAGCATATGTGAAACTATTTTCATACATCTTTGTTTTGTGTACCTACACAGATAAATTATTCTTTGTTCTAGTGTTGTGTATATGAATTTCAAAATTTGTTTTGAATAAACTTAGGCTTGCTTTCAGTATGTGATGGCATTGAAAATCTGATATCTTTGAATGGCCAAGAGATAAAAAACTGAATAATTACTTTCCATTTAAGATAAGTACTGGAAAATTCAAATAACAAAGAATGCTTCTCAAATAGTTCTCTGTACAAAAGAATGTATATTTGACTTAAATTGTGTGTTTTATGAATTCTACATTTTTTGAGCTTGCAAGATATTTTTTATCTGTTATAGTTTTCAGAAAATTATGAAGATACACATTTCATTTGTCGTAAAAATGTCTTATCATATTGCATATTTAAATCAAAATTGTTATCCACGTATGAGAAAATCAAAATTTCAAAAATGTTCCATGTAAAAAATGGTCCAGAGGGGGAGAATTTTCTTGATTATCTTTGTGTACATCCTTAGAGGACACTAAACTTAAACACCATTTGGCATTAGTTTGACTTTTAGTTTTGAGTTATGCAAATGCATACTTCGGCGCATGCACCTACATGCACGCATGCTTGCAAGCACTCTTTCTAAAAATGCTTTTTTTGGATTTAGGAGACCTCAAAACGTATTTTTCCAATGAAATCTCAGTATTAAATTTTGAGTAAAGTGTAATACCTTCTCTACTTACGATGCACACAATAAAGTAAAAATACGATGCACAAATTAGTAGTTGCCATGAGTAAAGTTCTAATAAAATATGACTCAAGTATTTTAATGTAAAATTAGCTTCACTTTTAGCTGCACTTTTAATCATAAAAATTGTAATGATTCTGAGGTTTAGGATACACACATTTTTAGACAACCTACATTTGCAAGTAGTATTTTTAGAAAAACATCTGTGCAGCATATGTATTTGTGTGCCAGTGAATAACACAATCAAAAACAAAAAGTTAATGTGAAAATTGTTATTTAAAGTATGAAACATAAAAGATTTTCAAGAAAATTCTCCCAACTGCAAAACAGCTTCATGTGAAACAATTTTCAATTTTTTTTTCAAAAATGACCTACAATTTTGGTTCAAATATCATATGCTGAAGGCATTGACATGAAAATTAAAATGTATATCTTGAATTTGCTTTGGATAGTCTCTGAAGTCTTCATTCTGAATGACTTTTGTATGTTGGATAAACTCTTAAGGAATGGACAATACCCTGCTGCATAAAAACTGTAGATCTGGCTGAAATACATAATGTGACTTTGTGGGTTTGTGAAATGAAAAGTCCAATTGCACCACTCAAAAATGTTCTTTATTTCCACCGACTTACAGTTAAACTCTTTCCAATTACACAGAATTACATAATGCACACAATTACGATTCACCAGTTCGTCCGTTACAATTTCACTTGCACTCGTAATTACGTACAATCCTCCATACACTAGCACTGCATTCGTACGCCAAGAACTGACTGACTCCTCTTGCCCGACGTGTTGCTTATATAGGGTCAGCTGGCCGATCAGGAAGGTTCTAGATTAGATGAAATATCCCGTAAGTTCGAGAACACAGGTGGAACAGAAAGAGACGGCGCAGTGATGTTTTTTCTCCCAGTCACACCTCGGCACCGCCACAAGACAAACGAGGGGGGCGTGGCGAATGCCGACCGTCTCCTGCTTGCCTGCTCTATAGGGTGTTCCAACGTTCGGGTGACACTGCTCCCTCCTCAAAGCTGGTCGTCCCGAACAGCACCATCGTAGAGTGCCAGGCGATCCAGGTGTATCACCAACATCTTTCCTTGGGGAACCTTCTGGATGCGGTAGACCACGTCGTTAATCCTCTTCACCACCCGGTACGGTCCTTGCCATGGCTGCTGGAGCTTCGGGCAGCGTCCCTTAGTCCGGGTAGGGCGGTACAACCAGACCAGGTCACCTTGCTGGAACCCTTGGCTGTTGGCTTGCCTGTCATACCTGGTCTTCATGCGGTCGCTCGCCTTCTGGATGTTCTGGCGAGCCATCTCGTGCATGTCGTGGAGATGGCCCATAAAGTTCTCCCCATACTCGGTCGCTGGCGGTCTCGCTTCCGGAGGGCTTCCAAAAACCAGGTCACAAGGGAGGCGTAACTCTCGGCCGAACATTAAGCTGGCTGGCGTCATCCCAGTTGTGTCGTGTGTAGACAAGCGGTAGGCCAGGAAGAACAGTGGCACCTTGACGTCCCAGTCTCGCTGATGGCTGGCCACGACCTTCCTCAGGTGTTCCTCTAAGGTCTTGATGTATCTTTCGACCATGCCATCCGACTGGGGATGTAGAGGAGTTGTGCGGGTCTTGTTCACCCCAAGCCTTTGTAGTGCCTCCTTCATTAGGTTGGACTCAAAGTTGGTACCCTGGTCACTGTGTAGCTCTAACGGCACCCCAAATCGACAGAACACTTGCTCCACGAGGCAGTCTGTGATTGTCTTTGCCTCTTGGTTTGGGATGGCATACACCTCCGGCCACTTGGTGAAGTAGTCCAAGACCACCATTAGGTACTTGTTGCCTCGGTCGGAAACTGGGAACAGTCCAGCAATGTCAACGGCGATCCGTTCGAATGGCGCTCCGACGTTGTAATGCTGCATGCGACCCCGACTCCTAGTCTGGGGGCCGCGACTTACCGCGCACACGTGACACTGACAGCACCATTTCTCAGCATCTGCTCGGAGTCTTAGCCAGTAGCAGCGCTGCCGTAGTTTGTCAATCGTTCGGTTCGCTCCCAGGTGTCCTCCCGAAGTACCAGCGTGCACTTCCTCCAAGACCTCCGGGACCTTACTCCAGGGAAGTACCAACTGTTCCCTCTGCGTCTTCCCATCGGGTGATTCCCATACCCGGAACAGCACGCCCTCTCCGGTCTTCAACGAGTCCCATTGGGCCCAGTACGACTTGTAGGTGGCGCTCCTCGGTGCGATGTCCTCCCAGGATGGTCTCGTCCCTGCCTCCACTTCCCTCAAGAGTGGCCCCAAGTCTGCGTCCGCCAGCTGCTCCCTCCTCAGGCCTGCGCTATCCCAGCCATCAGCAGGCACTGCCACAACTACTCGGACTGCTGCGGCACGCTCCTTCTCTTCCACTCTTGTGCACTGGCTGCACTCTTCTGAACAGGGTCTTCGGGACATGGCGTCTGCGTTACCGTGGCTCTTCCCTCTACGATGTTCCGAGGTGAAGTCGTACTCCTGCAGCCTCTGGACCCAACGTGCTGTCTGGCCTTCCAGGTTCTTAAAGCTCAATAGCCAGGTTAGGGCGGAATGGTCAGTCCTCAGGTGGAATGGCTGACCGTACAGGTACTTGTGGAAGTGCTCCAAGGTCTTTACTACTGCCAGTAGCTCTCGTCGGGTGACGCAGTAGTTCTTCTCTGCCTTGGATAGCGTCTTGCTGTAGTAAGCTATCACCCGCTCATGGCCATCCTGGATCTGCGATAGGACACCTCCAATGCAATGGTCGCTAGCGTCGGGTGTCCACAATGAAGGCGCCACCCACTTGTGAAATGAAATGCGTAGTGTTTAACGCCCGCTTTTACTACATATGGCACCGCAGGCGATCCACCCACTTGTGGGAAACCCAAAATTGGAGCACTGCACAGGGTCTCCTTTAGGTGCTGGAAAGCGCTTTCGGCGTCCTCCGTCCACACATAAGGCCGGTGTTCCTCTGTCAGGCGGGTGAGGGGTTTTGCGATGTTGGAGAACCCCTTTATGAAGCGGCGGTAATAACTGCACAGCCCCAGGAAACTGCGCAACTCTTTCTTATCCTTTGGGCGAGGCCAATCTCTCACAGCCTGTGTCTTCTCCGGGTCTGTGGCCACTCCGGTTGCTGAGACTATGTGGCCCAAATAGTTCACTTCCTTGCGGAAGAGCTGGCACTTCTTCACGTTCAGCTTCAAGCTGGCCGCCTGCAGTCTCTCTAGCACCTTACTCAGATTCTCGAGGTGATCTTCAAAAGTCTTCCCGACGATGATGATGTCGTCCAGGCATAGCAGGCAGGCATCGTAAGTCAGCCCTCTCATCACTGACTCCATGAGGCGTTGGAAGGTAGCTGGTGCGTTGCAGAGGCCAAAGGGCATAACCGTGAACTGCCAGAGCCCTTGGCCCGTCGAGAATGCGGTCTTCTCCTTGTCTATCGGGTCTAGAGCTACCTGCCAGTAGCCCGACTTCAGGTCCAGGGTCGAGAACCACTGTGCACCAGCTGGCGTGTCCAGGATGTCGTCAATCCGGGGTAAGGGAAAACAGTCCTTCCGGGTGACAGCGTTCAACTTTCTGTAGTCTACGCAGAAGCGCAGCTCGCCGTTCTTCTTTGTCACCAAGACTACAGGGGAACACCAAGGGCTGTCAGACTCTTCAATCACTCCCCTGGATCTCATGTCCTCCAGCATGTCTCGTACCGCCCCTTGCTTCGCCAGTGGAACGCGTCTATGTGGTTGCCGAATAGGCCGGGCGTCCCCGGTGTCGATGCGGTGACACTTTGTCCGTGCGGCCGTAGTCACTGTCGCCTTGGCTGAAGATGCTCTGGTATCGCCTCAGCAGTTGTCGAACTTTCTCCAGCTGTTCTGCGGTCAGGTGGTCGACCGCCCTCTCCAGTAGGCCTTCTAGCCGGGGCCCCAGGTGTTGCTTCGGCACCGGCTCCTGCGTCTTGTCGATTGTTGTTACACTCACCACGGGCTCGCACGTTCCCAACTCCGTCCCGGCCTGGACATCGTGATCGGAGTCCGTTGGATTTAGCAGTCTCACTGGCACCTCCTCTCGGCACGGCAGCAGTGCCCTGGCTACACATAGTCCGTGCACAGGCGTCTTCTGGTCCAGCATCATGTTCCTGGTTCTCTAGCCTTCCAGTCGCGCCGTCACCACCACCTCGCTCCTCGCGGGGACAACCACGTCTTCGTCCAAGACGACCCTGCAAATTCCAAGGCACTCCTCTGGTTGACGGAGTATAACCTCTTCTCCGTTGAGCCGCAGGACCTTCTTGCC
Source organism: Mantis religiosa (assembly GCA_030765055.1). NCBI lineage: Eukaryota > Metazoa > Arthropoda > Insecta > Mantodea > Mantidae > Mantis > Mantis religiosa. Next base: position 108,347,562 of record CM060951.1, on the reverse strand, counting down.
GTCGTCGACCGTCGCCTCATGGCTCCTGAGGGCATCCAGTCCCAGAATCACCTCCTCAGCCACCTTCGCGACGAACACCCACAGACGCACGGCACTCCGTCCCAAGGTCAGCTCCAGCAGGGCCTCCTTCTCCACGGGCAAGGTGTCGCCCGATGCCGTGACAAGCTGGTATGGTCGGCTCGGCTTTCTTGTCGGTAAACCCTTCGCCACGTCAGGTCTGATGATGGTCACGGCCGCCCCGGTGTCCATCAGCACGTGGCACGGCTTTCCTCTTGCCCAACCGTCCGCGATGAGGCTGTCATCCATACGCCGGCTGACGGCGCGCAGTGTCACTCGAGGGGATGGTGGTGATGGCGCCGACGTGCCCCTCTCCACGACGGCCCTTACTCGTTTTCCGGCTGCTATTCCTGGTGTGGGCAGTCTCTCTGCAGGTGTCCGGGCTGTCCACACCACCAACACAGGCCACTAGGTGTTCGCCGGCGTCCCTAAGCTGGTCTTCTGCCTCCGGCGTAGCGGACACTCCTCGTTCTCGACGTCGGGATAGATGTTACCTTGGCCGCCTCCATCCTTAATGCCGCTGTCAGCGCCTCGTGGATGGTTTTATAATCGCCGAGCATTAGGCGCTGACGAATCTCCGTGTCCCGTACCCCGTCGACAAAGTTGTAGGCGGCTTCCCGGGATACGAACTCCAGTGGCAGGTCAACCAAGGCCTTGCTAGCCAGCTGCTCAATCGCTATGGCGAACTCCTGCAGCGTCTCCCCCGGCTGCGGTATGCTGCGGCTAAGCGGTGGTTCCCGAAGCGATTCTCCAGAGCCTCCCAGATGTCCTTGGGCGCCGCCGTTGTCTGCACCGCGTTTAGGACTTTCGCGGCCCGTCCCTGGAAGCTGGCTATTAACTGTGTGGCCTCCTCCTCCGGTGATCATCTGTTGTGCTTGGCCACTGTGTCGAACTGGCGGCGGAAGACCTCAAATGTTGACGCGCCGTCATATTTCGGAGGTTTGACGCGCGCCGATGTTGTGTCGCGTCCCGGTGCGTCGGCCTTCAAATCCTTCAGTCTCCTGCCGACGACGTCCTCCACGATGGCGTTCAGGGACTTGACGCTGTTGTCGGCCTTTCCCTCCAGGTTGTTTACGCGGTTCGCAAGGTCTTCGACGTCTTCCACCACGGCGTTCAGGGTCTTGGCGTTATTGTCGGCCTTTTCCTCTAGATCATTGAAGCGGTTCGCCAGGTCCTCGACGCGCTCGTCCACTTGGCCCATCCGCTTGCCCAGCTCCGTCACGTTATCCCTCACGCCGGCCAACTGTTCCTCAAATTTGGCGGCGAGGACCTCGTTCGCCTCCTTCATTTCCGTGGTCAGTTCGGCCATCTTTGCGGTCATTGTCGTGGCCAAACTGTTTGTAGTCTCCAGCTTCGCGGCCAGGCTGTTATTTGCCGCTTCCGTTTTTGCAGCGAGGTTTTCATTTGCCGTCTTCATTTCCTTCAACTCTGCGGCCAAGTTGTTATTTGCCGCCTCCGACTTCGCTGTTAATTCGTTCATCTTCTGCAAAAGCATTTCCAATGCCGATTCCATGGCCATAATGTTCGGTGATGTTGTTGTCCCGCTTCCTGGCACCAGTGTGACTTTGTGGGTTCGTGAAATGAAAAGTCCAATTGCACCACTCAAAAATGTTCTTTATTTCCACCGACTTACAGTTAAACTCTTGCCAATTACACAGAATTACGTAATGCACACAATTGAGATTCACCAGTTCGTCCGTTACAATTTCACTTGCACTCGTAATTACGTACAATCCTCCGATGCACTCACACAGTCTTCTCGTCGTACACTAGCACGTCAAGCACTGACTACTTTCCTGCAGCCCGATGTGTTGCTTATATAGGGTCAGCTGGCCATCTAGAAGTTTCCAGATTAGACGAAACAACCCGCACGTTCGAGAACCTAGGGGGAGGGTAAAGAGACGGCTCCGTTGCCAAGAACTGACTGACTCCTCTTGCCCGACGTGTTGCTTATATAGGGTCACCTAGCCGATCTGGAAGGTTCTAGATTAGATGAAATATCCCGTAAGTTCGAGAACACAGGTGGAACAGAAAGAGACGGCACAGTGATGTTTTTTTCCAGCCACCCCTTGTTACCGCCACAAGACAAATGAGGGGGGCGTGGCGAGCGCCGACCGTCCCCTGCTTGCCCGCTCTATAGGGTGTTCCGACGTTTGGGTGACAATATCTAGCGAATAGGCAGGAGCAAAATACAGAAGCTCACTCCTCTGACCAGCCAGACCACATGCGTTCCAGAATGCAAATTGGAAAGGGATACGAGACCTAATGACATAAATGTGAGGATCTACTCCCATTAGTCCTGGACCCGTAGGACCAGAACCCGGGCCTTTCGGGTATATTTACTGTAGGACAGTACCTATTTTATAAACTGCCCCTCCGCTGCACATGGCAGACGGGACGGAAGTGGATACGCCACTTACCTGCCGGTCCTTAATGAACCAGCTACCAAGAAACCTTGGTAGCTCTGCATGCTAGCACCCGTGACTTATGAGGCAACCCTCTACCCCCTCCGGGTGGCCAAAGCCCCCTTGAGTCCAACCCAATCCGAACAGCTCCCAGAAGGAGGGGCTCGAATGTTCGGCCTGAGGTTCCTCTAATTATTAACGTCAGAGGTACCATGAGTGCTAAGGGTCCGCAGCGTCTGCACCTTGGCAGCTGAAAGGGACGAATCCCTCCCCCTACGGGAACCTAATGACAAGTGAGAAGGGCAAGATTCTACATAACCATCAGCATTTTGTCGGCCAGATCTGTAATGGAAAAGAATTTACCAGATCGCATATGCGCTGCAACAATCTCAGCATTTCTGTGAGATTGAAGTTAAGGGTTAAGAGATGGGGGAAGAGGACTTACTGGAGCCAGGTCACATAGCTTAAAAGTAAAATGTACATGTACCTCTGCACAAAGCTTCATACTTGGATATAAAAGAATGCAAAGCAAATATTTCCAGCTAAATCTTATTTGGAAATATGTTACTTAGTTTCCCTCTCCAAAATGCTTTAATATTCATAATAAGAATTGTATTTTGATGTTAAAGATGTGTGTTAGTCATCTTCCTATAATATATACAACAGAAAGCAATCATATATGAGCAAATATAAGAAACAATAATTGCAACTTTATATGGCACAGTACAAAGAAAAGTATTTCTGAGAGGGATGTTAATAGAGCTTTTACTGTATTTATGAGAATAGAAGACGAAGTCAAATGCAAAAGAGCCCCTTTTTTCAGAAATCAATTTTGGAATACAATCCAATATGATGATGGAAGTAGTTGCAGAAGCTATGACAATAATGAATAAGATTTTATTTTATGAAGGAAAATCATCTATTCCTGTTTTAGTCTTCGAAATATCTGTTCTCTAATGAGAATGCTTATAATCCCTCTAGGTCCATCAACAGCTAACTATGGCATGAAATGAAACAAGCAAAATCTGCTCCCAAAATCTGTGCATTGTTGTATTGACATTAGCAGCAATTTCTACCACTTCCCATCATACTTTGCCATTGCCACATGTCACAACCTTAGTGGTTATCACCAAGTGGGATGGCTCAGGCAGTTTCGTTTGTGGCCCACATTCAGCAAGCCCAGGTTCGATTACCATGGCCGACCTACCTGACCCATGGGTTTTTCCGGGGCTTTTCCTGGGTTGCCAGAAGAATGCTGCGTAGATTAATTACATCCCCCGAATTTCCTGTCCCTCCATTTCATCTCCATTATCATTTCACATCATGTCTCATCTGCTGGTCTCGTTTGGGTAGAAGTGTCGGCAGGTGTCTCGTCTCCTTCCTTCCAGGAATGCCCCATTTGGGGCTTAGGTACAATAAACCACAGGTTTCGGTGCCGAATCCCCTCAGCAGCAATTCTAATCCTAATCCTAGTGATAATCACTACCATTTTCATTATGTTATGTCATTGCCAAACCATCTGGTACCTGCAAAATTTGAAACTTAACTTTCTCCAGCATACTGTTAGGAAATGTTACATATGGAAGACAACCACTATTTTCAATATTATTTTTTTAACTGTATTTGTATAAATATAGAGAACACAAGGAATTTTATAAATCCTTTCATGGAAGTGTTGAAAACAGTGTTGTTGTATAAATTAAATTAATTAGGAGTCGATTAATGACACAAAACAACACTTACTTTTAAATTTTCCCGGAACCGGTTTCTGATGCCTTCCCTCTATCTTCATCCGGACATCGACTTGTTCTCATTGGTGTAGCTGGCAATATTTTGTCATCGGTCTCCTCTGGTGGCGGTTCGAGGAACTTGCTGAAGAAATCTTTCTGGGGGATGTCGAAATTGAATACTTTGTTCCTATTTTTTGAAATAAAGATTTGTTCCCATGTGGACAGTTCTTCTTTTCCTGTTGTGTGTTTTAGTAATTTTGGTTCTGGATTTATGTTGTGGATTTTTCCCAAAAATGCGTGGCAACTGCTGATTTTTCTAATTGTTTGTATTTTATGTTCCTAAAGTGTTCCTTTGCTCTTGTTTCTAAATTTCTTTTGGTTTTTCCAATATAAATTTGACTACAGTCACAGCATTCAATTTGATATAAACCAGATTTTTTGTTAGATGGAATGGCATCTTTGATGTTTGAGCAAATTAGGTTTTTTAAGGAGTAATGGTTCACTGGAGCTAGTTGAATGTTTTGTTTTGTGAAGACTTTTTTGAATTTATCAAAGGCCCATGGATGGTAAGTGAATTTTTTGAAGATCATTTTAGTTTCTGTAGCTGAGAGGGTTGTGGTTTCCTTTAGTAGTTTCTTCTTTTTTGCTAAGTTCACTTTTTTGTCTACTAGTGATTTGGGAAAGTCATTTTTCTGTGCTATTTCAATAATTTTGTTGTATTCTATTTTGTATTCTTCTGCTGTAAGAGGGATGTTGACCAGTCTGTGTGCTAAACTATTAAAGATTGCCTGTTTGTGGGTTCTTGGATTGTAGCCATTAGCTTTTATGTAGTTGTCTGTCTGTGTTGGTTTTCTGTAAATGCCAAAGTTTATTCTATTTTTATTTCTGATTATTTTTAGATCTAAAAATGGTAAATACTCTGAACTTATAGAACACATTAAGGATACTGAACTAAATGAAGAGGACATACTAGTCTCATTTGACGTTAAATCACTGTTTCCCAGCATACCAGTTAAACAACTCCCAACATTGATAGAAAAATGGCTCAAATCACTTGGAATGTCATCACTTGAAATTTCAGATTACATCGAACTTACCAAATTATGCATAGAACAGAATTTCTTCCAGTTTCAAACAAAATATTTCCATCAAAATTCTGGTTTAGCAATGGGCAACCCCTTATCACCCTTCCTGGCCGATCTGTACATGAGTGCACTAGAAATAAGGATCACTAAAGGTTCCCCATGGATGTTCAAACTCTGGCAAAGATATGTAGATGACATATTTGCCATAGTGCCAAAAAAACACATCAGTGATGCACTAAAACTTTTAAATATTCAAGAAAAAAGCATCAAGTTCACTGTAGAAGTTGAAAAAGACGAGTATTTACCATTTTTAGATCTAAAAATAATCAGAAATAAAAATAGAATAAACTTTGGCATTT
>CM060951.1:108304426-108336926 GCA_030765055.1 Mantis religiosa | reverse complement strand
AGGGTAGGGCGGTACAACCAGACTAGGTCACCCTGCTGGAACCTTTGGCTATTGGCTTGCCTGTCGTATCGGATCTTCATGCGGTCGCTCACCTTCTGGATGTAATAACGAGCCATCTCATGCATGTCGTGGAGTTGGTCCACCAGGTTCTCCACATACTCGGTCGTTGGCTGTTTTGCGTCCGGGGGGCTTCCAAAAGCCAGATCACAGGGGAGGCGTAACTCTCGGCAGACCAGCAAGAACAGTGGCACCTTGACATCCCAGTCTCGCTGATGGCTGGCCACGACCTTCCTCAGGTGCTCTTCTTAGGTCTTGATGTATCTTTCCACCATGCTGTTCGACTGTGGATGTAGGGGTGTGGTGCGGGTCTTGTTCTCCCCAAGTCCTTCTAGTGCCTCCATCAGGTTGGATTCAAAATTGGTGCCCTGGTCGCTGTGGAGCTCTAACGGCACCTCAAATTGGCAGAACATCTGCTCCACGAGCCAGTCTGACTGCCTTTGACTCCAGGTTCGGGATGGTATACACCTCCAGCCAAGTAGTCCACGACCACTATCAGGTACTTGTTGACTCGGTCGGACATTGGGAATTGTCCAGCTATGTCGACGGCGATGCTTTCGAATGGCGCTCCGACGTTATAATGCTGCATGCGACCCAGGCTTCTGGTCTGGGCGGCGCGACTCGCCGCGCACACGTGACACTGACGGCACCATCTCTCAGCGTCTGCTCGGAGCGTCAGCCAGTAGTAGCGCTGTCGGAGTTTGTCGATTGTTCGGTTTGCTCCCAGGTGTCCTCCTGAAGTACCAGTATGCACTTCCTCCAACTCCTCCGGGACCTTACTTCGGCAAAGTACCAACTGTTCTCTGCTTCTTCCCATCAGGCGATTCCCATACCTGGAACAGCACGCCCTCTCTTGTCTTCAGGGAGTACCATTGGGCCCAGTAGGACTTGTAGGTGGCGCTCCCCGGTGCAATGTCCTCCCAGGTTGGTCTTGTCCCTACGTCCACTTCTCTCAAGAGTGGCCCAAAGTCTGCGTCCGCCAGTTGCTCCCTCCTCAGGCCTGCACTATCCCAGCCATCCGGAGGCACGGCCGTAACCACTGACAGCTGCGGCACGCTCCTTCTCTTCCACACTTGTGCACTGGCCGCACTCTTCTGGGCAGGGTCTTCGGAGCATGGCGCCTGCGTTACCGTGGCTCTTCCCTCTACGATGTTCAGAGGTGAAGTTGTACTCCTGCAGTCTCTGTACCCAATGTGATATCTGGCCTTCCAGGTTTCTAAAGCTCAGTAGCCAGGTTTGGGCGGAGTGGCCAGTCCTCAGGTGGAATGGCTGACCATACAGGTACTTGTGGAAGTGCCCCAATGTCTTTACTACCACCATTAACTCTCGCCGGGTGACGCAGTAGATCTCTGCCTTGGATAGTGTCTTGCTGTAGTAGACTATCACTCGCTAATGGCCGTCCTGGACTTGGGATAGGATGCCTCCAATGCAATGGTCGCTGGCCTCGGTGTCCACAATGAAAGTGCCGCCTGGTTGTGGAAATCCCAAAATTGGAGCACTGCACAAGGTCTTCTTCAGGTGCTGGAAAGCGCCTTTGGCGTCATCCGTCCACATATAAGGCCGGTGTTCCTCTGTCAACCGGGTGAGGGGTTTGGCGATGTTGGAGAACCCCTTTGTGAAGCAGCGGTAATAACGGCACAGTCTTAGGAAACTGCGCAATTCTCTCTTATCCTTTGGCCGAGGCCAATCTCTCACAACCTGTGTCTTCTCCGGGTCTGTGGCCACTCCAATTAGTGAGACTATGTGGCCCAAGTAGTTCACTTCCTTGCAGAAGAGCTGGCACTTCTTCGCGCTCAGCTTCAAGTCCTGCAGTCTCTGTAACATTTTGCTCAGATTCTCGAGATGGTCTTCGAAAGTCTTGCCGACGATGATGTCGTCCAGGTATAGCAGGCAGGCGTCATAAGTCAATCCTCTCATCACTGACTCCATGAGGCGTTGGAGGGTAGCTGGCGCGTTGCAGAGGCCAAAGGGCATAACTGTGAACTGCCGGAGCCCTTGGCCTGAGGAAAATGCAGTCTTTTGTCTCTCGGGTCTAGAGCCACCTGCCAGTAACCCGACTTCAGGTCCAGGGTTGAGAACCACTGTGCACCAGCTAGCGTGTTCAGGGTGTCGTCAATCCAGGGTAGGGGGAAGCAATCCTTTTGGGTGACAGCGTTCAACTTTCTATAGTCCATGCAGAAGCGTAGCTCGCCATTCTTCTGTCACCAGAACTGCAGAGGAACACCAAGGGCTGTCAGACTCTTCAATCACTCCAATGGATTTCATGTCATCTACCATATCCCGTACTGTCATTTGTTTTGCCAGCGGGACGCGTCTAGGTAGTTGCCGAATAGGCCGGGCGTCTCCGGTGTCGATGCGGTGAAGCACTTTGTCCGTGCGGCCATAGTAACTGTTACCTTGGCTGAACATCTGAGCCCCTCCTTCGGGAGTTGTTCGGATTGGGATGGACTCGAGGAGGCAGTGTGTTCCCGATACCTGTGGGGATCGGGTACGTCTTCGGACGGGGTTGAGGGAAGCCATTAATTCTCCCAGGTACTAGCCTGCAAAGCTAGTAGAAGGTGTGCTAGATCACCAGGCGGCCCCACCGAGGTTTTCGGTAGTTTCACCTTTGGTGTTGGCGCGCGTAAGTGGCGTATCCACTTCCATCCCGTCTTGAGTCCATAGAACCAGATGGGGGGGGCTTGTTAGGAAACAAGGTCTTGCCCTATGGAAAGACCCACGGAGGATGCCGAGCGCCCTTTGGGACAGCTCGGATAACTCCCTGGTAGCAAGAGGCCCAGGTCCAGCTCCTACGGGTTCAGGACTAATGGGGTGGAACCTCTGGACTCAACAACTGTTACCTTGGCTGAAGACGCGCTGGTTATCGTCTCAGCAACTGCCGAACCTTCTCCAGCTGTTCTGCGGTCAGCTGGTCGGCCGCCCTCTCCAGTAAGCCTTCCAGCCGGGATCCCAGGTGTTGCATCGGCACCGGCTCCTGTGTCTTGTCGATTGCTGCCACGCTGACCACGGGCTCGCACATCCCCAGCTCCGTTCCAGCCTGGACGTCGTCATTGGTGTCTGCCAGGTTGAGCAGCCTCGCTGGCACCTCCTCTCGGCACGGCAACAATGTCCTGGCTACACAGAGTCCGTGCACAGGCGTCTTCTGGTCCAGCATCATGTTCTTCGTCCGCTGGCCTTCTAGTCACGCCGTCACCACCACCTCGCTTCTCGCGGAGACCACCACGTCTTCCCTCAGGATGACCCTGCAGATTCCAAGGCGCTCCTCCGGTTGCCGGAGTACGACCTCTTCTCCATTGAGACGCAGAACCTTCCTGCCGACGTCGACTGCCGCCTCGTGGCTCCTGAGGGCATCCAATCCCAGTATCACCTCCTCAGCCACCTTCGCGACGAACACCCACAGACGTACGGCACTCCTTCCCAAGGTCAACTTCAGTAGGGCCTCCTTCTCCACAGGCAAGGTGTCACCCGATGCCGTCACAAGCTGGTATGGTCGGCTCGGTTTCCTCGTCGGCAATACCTTGGCCACGTCAGGTCTGATGATGGTCACGGCTGTCCCGGTGTCCACCAGCACGCGGCACGGCTTCCCTCTCACCCAACCATTCGCGATGAGGCTGTCATCCATACGCCGGCTGACGGCGCGCAGTGTCACTCGAGGGGATGGTGATGGCGCCGACGTGCCCCTCTCCACGACGGCCCTTACTCGTTTTCCGGCTGCTCTTCCTGGTGTGGACAGTCCCTCTCCAGGTGTCCCGGCTGTCCACACCCCCAACACAGGCCACTAGGTATCCGCCGGCAACCCTCGATTGGTCTTCGGTCTCCATTATAGCGGATACTCCTTGTTCTGGAAGTCGGGGTAGCTGTCATCTTGGCCGCCTCCATCCTGAATGCTGCCGTTAGCGCCTCGTGGGTGATGTAATCGCGAATCTCCGTGTCTCCGGAAGACTTCGAAAGTTGTCGCGCCGTTGTATTTAGGAAGTTTGACGCGCAGACATGTTCTGTCGCGTCGGTCTTCAAGTCCTTCAACCTCCTGCCGACGATGTCCTCTACCATGGCGTTCAGGGACTTTGTGTTACTGTCGTCCTTTCCCTCCAGGTTGTTAACGCGGTTCGCAAAGTCTTCGACATCTTCCACCATAGCGTTCAGGGACTTGGCGTTACTATCGGCCTTTTTCTCTAGGTCATTGAAGCGGTTCGCCAGGTGTTCGACGCGCTCGTCCACTTGGCCCATGCGCTTGCCCAGTTCCGTCACGTCATCCCTCACGCCGGCCAACTGTTCCTCAAATTTGGCGGCGAGAGCCTCGTTCGCCACCTTCATTTCCGTGGCCAGACTGTCGTTCGCTGCTCTCATTTCTATGGTTAATTCGGCCTTCATTTGTTCCATCTTCTCGGTGATGTCGTTAGCCGCCTCCATATCTTTCAGTTCCGCTGCCAAGTTGTTATTTGTGGTCTCCAGCTTCGCAGCTAGGCTGTTACTTGCCGCTGTTTTTGCAGCAAGGTTGTCATTTGCCGTCTTCATTTCCTTCAACTCGGCGGTAAGGTTGTCGTTGGCCGTCTTCATTTCTTCCATTTTCTGTAAAATCTTTTCCAATGCCGATTCCATGGCCGTTGTCCCACTTCCTGACACCAGTTGTGACTTTGTGGGTTCATAGAATTAAAAGTCCAATTTGCAGAAATTAAAAATCGTTCTTTATTTGCATAGGAATATATTGTTCAATTCTCACGTAACAACATTAGGTCACATACACACAGTCTACCAAGGTCGATCACAATAACAAACAACGTTCTGATCAGCTTTCAACACTCTTGTTACACAACTACTACGTTTCAACTCGTCAATTCCTTAAATACCTAATTCATAATTCGAGAGATTTCCAAAACAATAAAGAACCCGAAATAAACCAGATGTTACCAGAAATTTCCATTTATCTCAGTTTGTTTCGGTAAGTCTTTTATCTCAGCATCTTCATTTGCAGTCTCTTTACCGTCTACACTAGGCGCGCTATCGTTAACTGCTTATGCAAGCCCTTTATTACCATGAAATACTATCCGCCGTCTGTTATCTATTTCCGCGGAAACCTTTATGCTCGTCACCGCGACAATATTTTGTAGCGATGATAAAGTGCTCACATGCAAAATATGAGAGCATTTGGTGAACCATGAAAAGAAACATTTTATATCACAACATATTGGCACAACCAAACACAAAAATGCACTGTCAAGGCTACTGGGAAGAAGATTTCTTTGGTTCAACAGTACTTGCAACATCGAATCAAAAATCCCAATTTACATTCAACTTATGTAAAGCTATCCTTACCGCCGAAATCCCTTTGTGGAAATTACAAAATCCTACGTTAACACAGTTTTTGGAGAAGTATACTAACCAATCTGTACCTAGCGAGTCAAGTTTACGAAAATGTTACTTAACCAAATGTTACAATGATACATTGAATATCATTGAAGATAAAGTGAAAAATAACAATATCTGGATTTCTATCGATGAGTCAACGGATACCATGGGTTGTTTCATTGTCAATGTTGTTATTGGACCTGCAGAAGATGAATCAATAAAACCATTCGTACTAACAACAGAGTGCCTTGAGATAGTTAACAATTCAACTATCACGCAGTTATTTGCCAGTTCATTGAAGCTGTAGTGGACCAAAGATATTCAATATGGTAACATCTTAGTTTTGATCTGGGACGCTGCACCATATATGAACATGACTGGAGTAACGGTAAAAGTGCTATTTCCAAACATGATACATGTGATCTACATAGCACATGGCTTTCACAGGGTGTCAGAAGGGATACAGTGCTTGTTTCTGGATGCTGACACACTGACTTCCAGTGTCAGAAGAGATACAGTGCTTGTTTCTGGATGCTGACACACTGACTTCCAGTGTCAGAAGAGATACAGTGCTTGTTTCTGGATGCTGACACACTGACTTCCAGTGTCAGAAGAGATACAGCGCTTGTTTCTGGATGCTGACACACTGACTTCCAGTATTAAGAACATCTTATTTAAATCCATTGCATCAGATGTACCTCTGCCTTCCCCCAAACCTTTCATAACGATATGGGGGACATGGATCTCAGTAGCATTTTACTATGCTTCGAATATTGATAATATTCTAATATTATGCTTTTAATATTAATAAAAATTTTGGCAGAGTAAAATATAAAGCAAATAGGGATTCTGAACAAGTAAGAAATTATAACAAATTAAATGATGACTGCAGAATGTATTGTCATGGAAAATATAAGTCAAGTATTAGCAAAATAACAGATACAAATGACTTAAGTATATTGTATCATAATGTACAGTGCCTTGGCAATAAGTAAAATTTTCTTAAACTCAATGGAAAATATACAGGTATGTTGTTTTACAGAACATTGGATTAAAAAAAACCTGCATCAGCCTAGATTCGCATATCTTTTCAAACTTTATAGTTGCAGACTTGTTCTGTAGGGAAAACTACGCACATGGGGGTACCATAATTGCAGTAAAAAAAGGAGTCAAGTATAAGAGGTATTTAAAAACTAATATGCTAAATGAAGAACTGATATTTGAACACTCTGTAATTGATATACAGGAATTAAAATTATTTATTGCATGTATCTATCATTCTCCAAATGGGAGTTATGCTACTTTCTTAGATAAACTTGAGAGTATGATTAATATACTCCAAAAACACTTGACAAATCTTTATATGTGGAGACTTTAATGTTGACTTCTTAAAAGACAGCTCACCAGTATATACATTGTCAATCTCTCAAATGTAATTAGTAACCGCACAAGATTAACTTCCCAGTCAAATATGGCAATTGATGTTATAATTCTAGACAAATCTATCATTACTGTCAAGCTGGAGAATATTAACACTGGCAACTCAGATCATAATGCGATTGTATCTAATTTAACAAATATTAGGACTAATAATGCTAAAATAACTCACCAAACATGTTACAAAATGGTATTTTCTACTGCAAATATTCAATATTTCAATACACTCTTAAACCCTGAAGACTGGACTGATGTGTACAATGAAAGAAGAATAGATGAAAAATTGCAAAAAATTTTACTGATGTTTCTGCATAATTTTAATATAGCTTTTCCTTATACAGTTGTTAAACATAGGCAAACTAGTAAAAGGAACAAATGGATAACGAAGGGAATTATTACTTCTAGCAAAAGAAGATGCTATCTAAATGAGTTGAGTAAAGTAAACAAAACTGAAGCGTTTATAGAATATCATAAGAAGTATAAGCAAATATATAATAAGGTAATAAAAGCTGCAAAAAGACAATACATAGATATTTGCATTTCAAATTTGTTGAATAAAAATAAGACTATCTGGAATATAATACAAAATGAAAGCACCAACAACATGGTCAGAACTAGAGACAAAATTAATTTAACAGTTGCTAATATAAAATTAGATAATCTTGCTGAGGTATCAAATATCCTTAATAAACACTTCATTAGTGTTGCCGATAGAGTACCTTTGAATCATCCAAATATAACAAATACTCCTAATATCAAATTAATCAGAAATGATAAAAGTGTATTTCTCAAACCAGTAACTTGTGAGGAGATTCTTAAAATAATAAATTAAAAAAAGAACACATTCTCTGCTGGATTTGATGACGTACCAGAGTGTATAATTAAATCTTGCAAAGATTATATAGTAGCACCGTTAATGGATATATGTAATTGTTCTATATCAACAGGCAAATTTCCTGATGTTTTAAAATTAATAAAAGTCGTACCAGTATATAGGAAGGGAGATACAAGAAATGTTGATAATTATAGACCTATATCAGTTCAATCAGGGTTTTCAAAAATCTTGGAATCTTATGTTCAACAGGATATCTCCTTTTCTTGAAAAATATGTTTTCAGTGATAAACAAAATGGATTTAGGAAAAAATAAATCAATTTCTAATGCACTATACTCCTTTATGAAACAAACATTAGAAGGGTTTGAGGCAAATAATTCTACTATTGGGATTTTTATGGATTTGTCTAAGGCATTTGATTTGGTTGACCATAATATTCTATTATCCAAACTTGATGCCTATGGTATAAGAGGGGTATCTCATAACTGGTTTGAATCCTTCCTTGAGGGTAGAAAACAGTATACTGTAGTTAATAATGAATTAAATGGTCACAATATTAATTCCAATATTGAAATTATGAGATGTGGGGTTCCACAGGGTTCTATCCTGGGAACACTGCTTTTTCTAGTGTATATTAATGACCTTCCACTTAATATTCCCCATGCAGAAACTATTCTGTATGCTGACGACACTAATATAATTATAAGGCTGCAATAATTCTGAATTGCAACATTATGCTAATACTGTGATGACAAATATGATGCAATGGCTGACTAATAATAAATTACTACTTAATATTAAAAAGACACCTAGTATGCATATTTCACTTTCAAATAGAAATGACGCTAATATAGCTCCTGTAATCACTTTTGGCAATGAGGTAATACACTATACCAATGAAACAAAATTTTGGGGGGTAATTATTGACAAATTTTTAAGCTGGAAGCCACATATTCAGTATATTATGCAAAAGTTAATAAAGCCCACTATATAATATCAGTGCTAAGAAACATTTGTAATGCACAAACATTAAAGTTGATTTACTATTCATATGTGCAGTCTTATCTTGCATATGGTATCTTTATCTGGGGATCAGCTAAAGAAATAAAAGCTTTATTTGTAACACAAAAGAAAATAATAAGAAGAATGTTTAATCTAAGTAAAGGGACTCATTGCAGGAAATATTTTGAGGAAAATAATATACTAACTCTGCCATGTCTGTATATCTTAGAAACTGTATGCTTTATAAATAACAACATGCAATACTTTCAAATAAATAACACTATTCATGAACATTATACTAGGAATAGTACTAAATTACATATACTGGGATCAAGATCAAATAAAACACTTAACTCAGTACTACATAAAGGGGTTCACATGTATAACCTATCACAAAGAAAATCAAAAACAACGATAAGAAAAGATTCAGCAGAGATGTGAAATCATTTTTAATAAATCAGTGCTTCTATATTACTCAAGAGTTCTTTGAATATTTTAGACACCAGATAAAGTAGAGTAAATGATTACATGAGAATAATTTTATGATACTGAATTGATTAATTGATTAATTCTGTATTTTCTGTATTTCCAATTTGTATCGTTTGTACTGTATCTTGAATAAGCATATATTTCTGTTCAGAAATTAAATGCTAAATAAATAAATAAATTTCCAGAGTATAACTGAGGTGGTGAACACTTTGGATGATGAAGCATCTTCAATTGTACCAGCCAAGAAGTTTCTCAACTCTTTGGAAGTGAAAAATGACAACTTTCACTGCACTGAGTTTGGGTTTCTACCACAAGTGATCTACCAGCTTCAAGAAAGAGGATAACCTTAATGAAGTCAATGAAAATTGTGGATGGGGCAGTGCAAAGTCAGAGCAGGGGGTTTATTAGTTAGCCAAAAGTGTAAAAAAGTGTTATTGAAAATTTGAGATATAGATAAACTTGGAAAAATTTTAAAAATTCTACAAACCGACAATTCTATTGCAGTTAAAATGCATTACTATGATGCTACATTTTAAATTTGCTCCAATAGCCTCTATCAATGTTGAGAAGTTATTTTCTCATGTATAAAAAGTGTTATATGACAAGACTCAACATGACACCAGAAAGCTTAAAAAAGCATTTGGTTGTCTTGTGCAATGAATGAAGCATTGCAATACAAAGGTCTTTTTTAAAAATAATTCATTTTTGTGTCAATTGCAACACTAGCATTTTGTTTAAAACTTTGAAGTTCTTTAAAATATGATTGACGATTGAGTTACTGAATAGTGTAATCTATTAAATAAATGTGTTTTTCTAATTGTCTTCTATTGCCTATTGTAGTATTTATGACTTTTCCTGCCTATTTTAATGGTTTATAATGCCTAAACTTCCAGTTTCTGCTTATTAGCCTTCAACTTTGAAATCTTGAGCAGTGATATTAAATAGTTTAGCCCTGAGCTGTAAAACCATGAACAAGTGTATAACACCTCTGAAAGGTATGAATGCCTTTGGAAAGCCGGATTTTGTTGAAAATAAACATTATTAAAGAAAGTTAAACAGTACTAAATTGTTGCTTATTTGTTTAAGGAAATAAGATATTTTATACCATATTTTCCTGTTAAAAAAAAAAAACGGTTTAACTGGATTTTAAACCACCAGTAGCTTCTTCTGATTTGAATTATTCAATCATAACCTTCAAAAGATGGGCTGTGGTATCATGGAGTGTTGAGTTCATAAGAAAATGTTCTTAATATTAAATAATAGCACACATGTACAAATGTTTTGTTGAATTTGTATTAACTTGAAACTAGTTTTACTGTACCTTACAAAAGATTTAGCGGGTGCTTCTTGTCTCTCTTCCATTGGAGAGGGTGATGCAGAAGTAGTTTTCATATTAAAATTGCTCCCTCTTCTTTCACCTACCCAAGCTACTGTTTCTTGACTTGGAGTCCTACTAGGATGATCTGTAACAGTGTTTATTGCTGCAGGTATGGGCAGTGAGAGTCCATCAGGAGTCAGTGATCGAGCAAACCGTGCTACAAACATTTCCAACTCTAGCTCTTCTGGACGTAATCTTCCTCTTCCCCTTGCTCGAGCACTAGGTAATGTGTGTGCCCAATTATCAGGATACTGAGTATTTACAACTGGTGGTGATGAAATAAGACTATGATGTGATGGAGCATAGTGAGGCATTGATTGCATTTGATGTGAGCAGCTCCCTTGAAACGTCACTGTGCTTCCATCCCACACACCTTCTGAAGTACTACCAATATAACTGGGGGCTGCCCCCATGTTTTCTGCAAGAAATTTCTTTTTCAACCGTGGTGGAAGAGAATCATAGCAATGATGAAGTTTAGGACTGCTTTTAACAGAACAGGAAGGCAAGCTACTATCTTTCATACTATCTCTGCGTCCAGATGGTGGTTTTATTTGCAGACGGTTTCCATTCCATGGTCTCATGTTGCATGTTCCTTGAGGTTCAACACTACGTGTGTCTCGCATTCTGTTCATATCTAAAGGCAAGGTTGTAGGTGGCAATGCTCTGGGTTCCGAAGCCTGACGTATTTCCCTTGATATTCCAGGGGCATTGTGTCTCTGGTTTGAACTGCTGGCCTCATCACTCCATCCTTCATTAGAACTCCTCATTTCTGAATCATTTACATGTCGGCCTGTCTTTCTGTTACCTGAATGATGCATGTTGTGTATTTTATTTTCATTATGCTTCACATTACTCTGTTTTAATGTACTGTTTCCAGATTCTCTATCAGACCATTCTTTAGCACTTGTTTCTCTTCTTCCTTTTCTGCTTCCCTCATGTTTTGGTTTCTTAAAGCTTTCATTTCTAGCTATCCCTGCTGCACTTGAACCATTTCTGTGTTGCATTTCTGATCTATCTAGTCCATTATATCTGCTATGAACATCTTTAACTTTCTCATCCCAGATTTCTTCTTTCCGTCCCTGTAACCCATATTCATTCTTTACATCTTTCTCCCTAACCAAGTTTGCACTTCTGCTGTCTTTATAATCTGAATCAATGTGTATATCTCTTTCTGCAATAGCCTGTGCTAGGGGTTTTGGTACATACAGTGCCTGTTCGGGTTTCCTACTTTTCTTTCTTAGGTCAGTTAACGATGATTTGATATCACTTTGAGAATCTCGCATTAAACTATTGGTTTCATCTCTTGAGTTTGAGGCTGGTGCAACGTGATTATCAACAGCTTTGCTAAATGGAGTCTCGTGTTTGGTTCTGTGAAGATGATCCTGTGATGAATGATGTGCTTTTCTACTGGAGCTCCTGTACTCTTCTGAAGTACTATTAACGGGAATATCAGAATTCTTATACCTCCGACCATTATCAGAAACAAACATTTCATCTTCACCCACTGCAGATTTCCTTAATGGACCACTACCTGGACGATAAATTTCAACTTGTGGTTTTCCTCTTCTTATACCTTTCATCTCTTCCTTTACCCTCATATCTTGTGTATCATCTGCAAAAGAAAACCATAACATTAAGCACATTTTTAAGTAAAAAGCTGATACATTTTTATAGAAACTTGATAGTTGTTATTTCTTTCTAGAAAGTAATTTGGAAAGTTGAACAAGACTTTAAACATTCAACGTCACCACCAGGTCTCGAACCATGGATCTTCAGTTGTCTATGTCAATGCTCTTACCACCAGAGCTACCAAAGCTAGAGCCCCTACACACATTAAACCTATCAATTGAATTCAGTTCAATTAGCAAACTTTCAAAAAGATCTTAAATATTTAAGATATATATCAAAGGTAACTTCTAATGTTGCAAATATTTTATAAATTCCTGGCTTTACAGTCAAGCTCTAATACAGATATTTATACTTAATTACTCTTTCACACTAATCTTGAAGGTTTATCAGGATGCATGAATCAGATTGCAAAGTGTAACTTGTATACTGAATACTTGCTATGTAGTTAAAATAATAAACATTATATGAAGATATAAAGCTCAGTAGTTCAATACTTGGTTATGTATTTCTCATTCTGGTTAAATTTTCCAACTTTTTAAAGGCTGGCTATAAAAATTTGTTAAAAAAAAAATATATATCCCAGAGCACGCACGCACGCACACAAAACTAAATAAGTAAATTAATTCTAAAAGACTATAGTGACTGTGTGAACACAATCTGAAAACACAATAATTTCAATACCTCAGTTAATATGAACAATCAATCTGGAAGCAAAGTAAACCAGAACATGTAATATTACAAACGTAATGGAACATGTGGATGAATAAAGGAACAGAAAAAAAAAAACACACCCACACACGAGGGCTGCTCTCACCAAGGCGGCCTGGGTCTGACCCCAGGCTACCGCAAAGTCACATTTGTGATAGACAACACAGCACTGCGATGGGTTTCCTCCGGGATATCTGGTTTCACCCACCATCTAATTCCACTGGTGCTCTATCTTCATCTTATGTATCATCAGTGTCAGCGCTTGCAGTGTCGCATGTAGTTAAGGCAGGCATTAAACACTACACTACACACCCACATACATACATGCACCCATACACTAATGTACATAAACTTTTGCTAAAATTTATTTGTTTGGATTCATGGGATATCAAAACATGTATTATCAGTGAACCTCTGCAGTGAACTTTTGGGATGGAAGAGAGAAAGTAGAAAGTTATTTTAAATGCTAAAATATAGAATATATTATGAACTTGCTAGAAACAACATAGCTCAGTTGGTAGAGTACCTGACTGCTGTGCAAGGGATCCTGGGTATAATTTGCAGCTGGGATATGAATTTTTCTGTAGCCAGTATTATTCTCTATGCTTCTCAGAGGGTGAATGGTGTGTGATCTAATGTATAAAACCCAAACAACTGTACAAGGTGTTCATTTTTATTGGTTATTTCTCACCCTGATAGAGCAAGGATGACGTCATAGTTTACTGGTGAATCTATCTTGAAATCATAATGCCCTCTATAGAGAAGTGGTAATGTTTGCGGAACATAAGTAAATTGCAGCGCTCTGTGTGTGGTTGCACTGATAATACAACCTGTCTCTCCTTTTACCCCTCTTACGGTAATTGTTATTATCATTCTAGTAAATAAGTAGCACATTTCTACTCTGAGGTCAGCACCATGGCTATGAAGACAGAGCACCACGTCTTCATGATTGAATGCCATTTTTGTACCGGCATTAAAATTGGTGTGACATATATATATATAATTTAAACCGTGGCATAGAGGAGTTAATGCAACACTATCCAGCATTCAGACAAGTCCCTCGGAGCGTAACGTTGTCAAGTGTCCAGGTACCGTCAAATTGACATACTTTTGTTTGCAATATAAACATCTTACGTTTTATCAGTATACGATATACAATTTTTGTCATTCTCCCGCTTAATTAAAATGTCTTTATTAACGTTGGTATTCTTATGTCTTTTAAAACAATAGGTGCATCAAACATTTCCATGTTACAGGATCAATTCCTCACAAAATGAGGCATTGGACACTATAAAGTGACTGGTCCCAAACTAGAAGTGATTAATACATTAAATATTATAAATATATAATATAAATAATCTGTTTCTTGCCTCCCTCCATGGTGTGAGATGTGTGTGTGCCTCACACTCAAGAGGTCGCAAGTTTGAATCTCACTATGAGTTACCTGGATAAGGTTTTTTCCACGGTTTTCCCTTATCTTACAAAGACAAATATTGGGTAACTCTGAGCTTTAGGGACCCTGGACTCATTTCACTCACCCGTTTCATTCATTCATTGTTCAGTATGACGTGCACTGTTGAAAGCACAAAAAAATTCTGTTTCTTTACTAAAATGCTTTGAAACTATTAATACTTTGACATTCCTTTAAGAAATTACATTAAGTTATATATGTTCACAAAGAAACACCAAATTGCAAGATATTATTTGTATTCATCCATCATTTGTAGTGTTCACATTCATTAAAACGAACTACAACAGTTATCGCATCTATGCACCAGGCAAAATTACGCACCTTTATATTACGCAGGCAGACCCATCTCTCAAATAGTATATTTACCTACCGATAGAGAGAGGCTTCAAAGCTGCTGTCAGCACATCAAGTACAATCGCAAGCCACTAGGGGAATCGTATATAAACTCGCTCCATCAGCGATGCTCTTGATGTCAAATTTTGCGCGGTAAATACACAGATAAAAATGAACCCTGTGTACACAATAAACACCATTGTTGATATTGCAAAATATTCCAAAGGTTAAATACTCCCAATGTGAACAATGCAGTTAAAGATAATTAAATATATAGCCCATGGCGCAACAGCCCTTAGAGGGCCAAAGCCTAACAACCCGGCTGCCGGCCTCACGCCCACTTACACACGGCAGAGGTGGGCGATCATCCAACCGATACAGGGAGGAGATGTGGTCAGCATCTCGGCATCCCCCAGCCGGAATGTTGGTTTTCGTGACCAGGGCCGCTTACCTAGCGTACCACATGGGTGGGATCGAACCCGGGCCGCTTTCCGTGTCCAGGGACCAAGGCATGCTGCCTTAGCCCGCTACGCCACGGCGCAGGACAAGATAATTAAATGGAACATTAAAAAAAAAAAGTATAAAACTTTAAATATATAAGCACTGTTAATGTACAATTAAGGAAACTGATATGAAAATTACAACAAAATAAATCAATCTTTTAATATCGTTCAGTGAATAGTCTCATTCTTCCCGAATGTAAAAAGTGATTAGTGTATAATTTCCTGGTAGCAAAAGTATATGAATAGTACATGATTTTTCACATTAGAGGCTTTGAATAACTCAGAGAACAAAGACAAGGGTTAAAGTTAGAATTTTCTTTTGCAGTTCTTCCTCATGCTTATTTACATTATCTCAAAAATAAAATTTATAAATTTCTTGAATTTGCTCCTGTGTCATCTAGTCCCACTTTCATGATTTATTTATTAGTACTTATATTTTACAAAATTACATATTCATTATATTTAAAGACATTTAATTATATATAATATAATTAATGATTTGTTGGCAACTGCTTAATCCAAAACATTTGTAAAAGTTCCAAATTCTTCCATTTTCAGTCAATCAAGCTGGAATATTGATTTGGGCATGAGAATCTAATGCTGCAAGCAAAATATCAAAAAATGAATTTTTACTTATGGTTTTAAATGAAACCATAGTCTTTGGTTTTCAAAATATTCCTAACAGTGAACTACTAGACATTATTAAAAATGTAATTTTAACATTTTTTTAACATAAAATTGAAAAAAAAAATGAGCATTTTTAAAAGAAAGTTCCATTTACTGTAATTCTAAAAAAAAAGTAGCAGTAAACCAGTTTATACTATTTAAATTAAGTGACACAAAAGTGTAATCTCTATATCTTTAATTTATACAAAGTTGTCACAACTCTAAGGAATAATTTCAGGACTAAATGATAGCATTTTTTAAGTTATGATATACTACTTAATAGAAAAGATTCTAATGAATATTTTACACTATCATTTCACTCAAAATATCCACAAGCCTCTAATGCCTTGGCCAGTCATCTATAGCAACACGTATGACATTTATGTCTAAATCCGTGACTGCTCACTGCAGGGATTTTTTTTAGGCTTTCAGGATTGTGTCTTCAAGAGTTGATTTTGGTCTCCAAAATATCCCACAGTTTTAATCCAGAGGATTCTGGTGTGGACTGGATGATGGCCAATCCATGTGGCGATGAACTCTGGAACACTGACCTTGAGCCACTGCTGACACTTTCTAGCTTTGTGAGGTACAGCACTGTTCTGCTGGAAGATCCAGTGTTCACAGTGAACACTGTCTGGTTAGGAGGTTTCATAACTTTCTCTAGAACTTCCTTTAGATACATATTTGCATTGGTTTTTACCCCCTTTTCACAGAAATGGACCTCAGTGACTCCTTGGTATGAAACTTCCAACCAAAACATCACTGATGCTGGATGATGGCCTTGAAGAACCCGGGATCAACCTGGTGGGATTCTTCATGGCATACACTGTCATTCTGCTTGTTGAATTTCTCTTAAATCATGAAAAAGTTTGACTGAAAAGAAAGATTCTGCAATGCTGGTTTTTGGCATGCTGTTTTTGGAGGTTACATGATTTTTCCATTCTAATCTTCTTCAGATGGGTGTTGATCAGATGTCCTGTATATCAGCAGTAAGCCTGAAGTCCTAGGTCTTTATTAGGCTTAGAGACACTCATTCTTGACATATGAAGCTGCTGTACCATTTTTTTTTTTTAACAGGATTTCTTCTGATACCTTCCCAAAATTTCTTGATCACATCTGGTATTCGAAAAAAGTGTGGCCAGTCTGATCTTTGTCATTAACACTACAAAGACAGCTGAATCTTTTAATGGTCCGTTAAACAAATCTAAATGAGATTCCAAGGGATTTTAACAAATTTAATATTGCCCTTGCATCCTTCTTGCACTTAAGTAATGCTATGACAGCTACATGATTCTCTTTACTGACCATTCCATGAGATAAAGAGCAATAATGACATCTGAATGGGTAAACATATCAAGAAAGGATGCTGACACAAGATCAAATTGCCCAAACTGCTGCACAGTTGCATCTGTCAAGAGGAAGGGGAAATGTTGACAACAGAGCTTATAAGACTAGGTAGATGTGCAAGTGGTTGTTATCAAACAGAAACAAGATGGACTGTTGTAGAATTATCCACCCTTACAAGTATGTCTGCATTGAAAATGTACCATATTACAAGAGAACTTGAATATGTACAAAGTGAGTATACATGTGTTAAATGAGATGCAAAAAAGGAGTCGATACAAGAGCAGCCATATTCATTTTTAGCAATACTGACATGAAGAAAATTGCATGTTGAATTGAATAATTACAACTGACGAAACCTAGACACAAGTATATTGATTGAATGGTATCATTGTTAAGGTCATCATCATTTTGGCATGATAACCAAGATATTCTACAGTGTCTTCCAATTGTGAGGGCTGCACTATCAATTTCACTTATATTAAATATTATTCCTGCTGCACAAGCTGCATCGTACACAGCAAAGAAGAAACTTGCACTTCTAAATAATGCTGTAATCCTGTATGACAATGCCAGCAGCCACCCTACAGATGGTGTCCAGAACCTTTTGCATCAGTGGGGTTAGGAGATCTTGCAATACCATCTGTACTCTCCCAATAACTTTATGAAACTTGATCTCTCTAAAATTGAAGAATGCATGGAGAAAGGTTTGCAATCAGGGAGGTCATCTAAATAGCATTTGACAAGAGTTGGTGAACATAGACGTATGTCACACAGTGATGGTATTCAGCATCTTTGTCATTGTTGGCAAAGATGGGTGGGTGCCTTGCAGTTTATTTTGAAGGATTTTAGCTGTGAGTGATGCTTATTTTTCTGGCATATGTAATAAAAGAGAAACATCTATAGGATTTCTATTTATGCTTCCTTCAATGTCCTTACCCATAGCCTCCTGTATCCAAATTCCAATTTTTAACTAGCATTCCGGAAACTTTCAATCAGATATTCAGTGCCTGCAGTTTTATTGACTGATAAAAAACAGTTGTGATAACTTATGAAATTACACTCGTATTTCTAATATAGGTAAACACATTAACTAAATTCTTAATACTGTTCTATATACATATTTTCCTCTATTTCTCAGATTATTAGTTCAGGAATGAACTCTAAACAACCCCATATTCATAAAGTTTTATAGGAGTATACTTACCGAAGTAGTTGAATATTTTAGAGAGATGCAAGCATACAGCTATAATTTAGTTTTTATTCATAACATTTATGAGTTTATTAAAGGTTTCAATACTATAACTCACTATTAGTTTTCTTTGCATAGATATCTTTATGATAAAGCAATAACTTGACAAGTATTAGTCAATAGTTTTCAATATATGCTCTTTAAAAATAAAGCACATTTGGAAAATACACCAGTATTAACATTTGCTGTAGATTTGTTGTTTTTGTTCTTTAAGCTCACTTTTCCTGTTCTCTGTTAAAATTAGTGCAACCAGGAATGTCCTTCCCTTGAATTAAAGCTCCAGTTACTGGTCATATAATCTACACAAGTTCAAGGGCATCTTATGCAGATGCAGATTTTTCAACCTACGTATAGGACTACAGTCCACTCAGTATCATGATGTCTTTGAGGAGTTATAAATGGTAGTAATTTGATATTTAACTTTACCAACCAGAAATGTTTAAAATGTCCTGTTTTCTGCATTCTCAAATATATTTGACAAAAAAAAAAAAAAAAAAAAAAAAAAAAAAAAAACCATAGGAGGGCAAGGAGAGCAATTTCTACGAGTTTGTTCATTACCTTTCATATTCAAAACAGTTCATTGCTTCAAGGTGTAATAGCCCCAACAATCATCACTAGCAAATAATGCCTGTTGATTATAGGACATATAAGGTTTGTTTTGTCCAAATAACCAAATACTCAAGCACTTAATCACAATTTTCTAATAAAAACACATAATCCATTCCTCTCTTCTGCTTTTCCTTCTTCTATGTAAATGAATCACATTTATTTATCATGTCTGCAAACCTTATCCTATGTTTTTCTATTCCAAACTGTATTGCCCTTCGCCATTCCTTCCATGCATGTTTAGCAGCTTATTATCAACGTTCTAGCTAATTTCTTCTCTTCTTGATTACACTTCCTTCACTCATTCTTTCCAGAATTTACTCATTTTGTTTCTCCATTTCATACACTCCATCCTTAAAGTTACATTTCCTGCTTTCAATAATTTTTCTTCACTTCACTGCAATGCTTGACATACATCACACTTAAATACAAAAAAGTCTCTCACTGAACTTCTCTTCACTGGTTCTTTTTTCAAGGACTCATGTTAGACATTTCTTTGCGTACTATAACTTACCTTTGCCATTTTTATTTCCTTCACTTCTTGGCAAAAGAATCACATATTGCACTTTTAAATCAAACCTCAATGTCAACACTAACAAATCAAACAAATAGTACATGCTTTAGTATTTAACATTTTCTTAACAGTAAATATATTACTACATACTCTCAAAATAATTCTGAGCACCCTTCTGTAATCAATCAGGTTTCCATTCAATGGAACAGGATTTAAAAATACAGAATATTACAAAGGCTGAGCTGAATTCCTGATACTTATTTTGGCAATCAGCTTTACTCCTGCTTCTATATTAATGACTTGTACAACATTCGGATCAACTTTTAATGAAACTTTAATTGCCTTAGCTGCAAAGGAAGATAAGGATGAATTCATATTATAAGGTATGGGTATATAAACACAAACATATATGACATTAGAAACGCAAAGTCTGTCATCATAGGATTTCAAAATTTCTGTAAAACATTTCGCTCATATGTGGCATAGTGTTACAAATGATAACGAAAAGGTTATTTCATATTATTTTCTCTGGCAAAGAAACGCATAATACAGTAGAAAATCCATGTGTTTTGGATTAAGGTATATCCTTGAAGAACTGCAGAAATTGACCAAAAACACGCTATACAGTACTTTATTCAAGTATTACAAATATTTTATATTTTTTATAATTACAAAATATACCCGCCTAACATTTAAAATTGTCAAGTTTGCTACTTAATGCTACATAAGCTTTACATTCAGAGCAGTATAGGTTAAGCTCTCAGGATGTCACTCATTGCGCTCACTAAAGTTCAGCACGCTACAGTAGTTTTAGTTGTCATTATAAGCATTTATTTTGTGGCACATTATTTTTAGTTCCAGACACTTTATATAAGCATTGTTTAATTACACTTCTTACCCCGAGAATGTTCTCTCCACTTCTTACGTCCTTTGTCGACATTAGCCATAATGCAGGAATAACAACAGCTATTTGAATTGATGCCAATATCATAGATGCTAAGTCCCCATACTAACAAAAACCCAAACCACAACACGAGCCACAAGCAGATAACCTCACAGATACTTATTTACTTACATTTGCGGCACCAAGATGCTAAAGTTTGGTGTTCTGTGACCTCACTATAATACTGCAGCTTGGAAACACCTAAGCACAGCGCTGTCTGCTATGATAACCGAGCATTGGTTATTGCAAATTCTGTAGATATACTTCAATTAGTGTACTGTGCATATTTTATTTCTATAATGGAACAAAGAATATTATTTTGGATAACTCAGTAGAAAGAAAAGAATATTTCTTATACATGAAATGTGTAGTGTTTAACGCCCGCTTTTACTACATATGGCACCGCAGGCGGTGACACTGATGATACATGAGATGAAGATGGAGCACCGGTGGAATGAGATGGCGGGGGAAACCGGAGGTCCCGGAGAAAACCCGCCCCAGCGCCGTGTTGTCCACCACAAATCTCACTTTGCGGTCGCCTGGGATCGAACCCGGGCCGCCTTGGTGAGAGCCAAGCGGTCTAACCACTGAGCCACGGCGTGGCCTATTTCTTATACAAAATAAGGTTATAATATTCACATCTAACACCAATAGCAAACATTTTAGCAAATATATTTTTGGAACATTGAAGATGTTAACCCCTCATCGCATGTATATATTCTCGGTCTTAAAATTATTTCTGTGCAATCAAGCCTCATTTATAACAAACAGTGAAATTCATAGAATCAACCATAGACAAAAATGAGTCATCTGTCATCCCAACGATAAACTTCCTTAGTTCCAGAACGGTTGTGTATAATGAAACCATCAAAATGTTTAACGCTATTCCTGATGATCTGAAAGGTAAAGTTGATAATGCCAATGCTTTTAAAATTGCTGCTAGAGAGTACGCGTTCCAAAATTCTTTTTATTCTAGGTTATCTGAATGACAAATTATCGTGTTAAAGCTATCGTGTGTCCTATTTGTTCTGACAAAATATTGCAAATTTAACTTTGATTTTTGTTCAAAAGTTATTTTAATATTTGTGCACTTATTAAACAAAAATTGACAACAATTGCTATTCAATGAAAATACAATCCAAAATATTGAGATGTACTGGCAAAAGTCAAGCGAAAGTTTTACAAATAAAACTACCAAATTGTATTTCCATATAAAGAATTGTTAGTCTTCCAACTGCACGGTAGTATTTGAATTTGCATCTAAGTATATTTTTTATTCCTGCCTTGCCGCCTCGGTAGCGTACATGGTAGCATGTCTGCATCACGTTCAAGAGGTCCCGAGTTCGAATCTTGGTTAGGGTGAATTTCCTGGTTAAGGTTTTTTTCGGGGTTTTCCCTTATCCTGAAAGACGAATGTCGGGTAGCGCTAAGACCTATGGACCCTGGAATCATTTGAGTATAATTTCATCCATTCCATTCATCGTCAGATATGACTTAATGTTGGAGGACGTGAATTAAAAAAAAACAACTGCCTTGTTTTTCATTTTGCCTGAATATGTTATGTAGGAGCGGTTCATCATAAGGGCGCGAAGGCGCGTGCGCCCCTAAACAATCTTAGGGAATTATATGAACCATAGCCTTGACACTATTAAGGACAGCTTATTTTTAAAATATGAGAAAGCTTCATAGGGTAGTAAAAGTGACGTTTTCATACCTAGAGCATAAGGCTCGGCACGCTAGCATAAGCGCCCGACTGCTGCATTTCCACGTTACGGAAGGCGTGCAGCTCTGAACGTGGTGAGGAAGTGAGGGAAGGACTTGCATATGTCCGTATCCGGCGCCGTTCCGTCCGTGCCTATCGCAGTGCGTAGAGTAGTTTTACAGTCTTAAAATGCACGGGTTTCTTATTTTAGAGTTCTTTGTGGAGTTAGGAGCATTAACAGAGTGTTACAGGTGACTTTATAAAATCCAGTGACTAAAGAATAATGGATAGCTCTGTAAAACCACTAATGGAAGCGTAGTTTTCAAGGTTGACTCTTGAAGCAAAAGTACAATTGAATTCTTGCGGTAGACCAACGCCGGAATTCTTAATAGAATAAGTAGAAACTTAAAAAAACTGGGTGTTTAAGAGGCATCTTAATTCTAAAGTCATGTATGGGAAATGTGACTGGATCAGTGGCTGCGTAGTTCTCAAATCTTTTTCTGCTATCTGCGTGTTTTGTTGTCTCCTAAAAATTCCATTTGTTTGTGGACATTTAATGGAGTAAGTGATATAAAACATTTAACAGAAACATTTTTAAAAACATGAAAATCAGGTGCACCATATGTATAGTGTGGTAGATCTGTCACTCCTAGGAAAACAAAACCTTGCACCATGTCTTAACTCCATGCTTAAAGATAATGTTAAGAAACATAACATTCAAGTGAGTGAAAATAGACACATTTTTATAAGGCTTATTTCATGTGTCACATTTTGCGCTGTGTTAGAACTGGTTTTACGGGGACATGACGAGTCTGTTACTTCTTCCAATCTAGAGGTGTACATTGCCTCATTGACTATGAAGCTGAACTGGATACAGTAATGAAGGAACATTTAGAAAAAGCCTCAGTAGTTAGAGGAACTTCGAAAACAGTGCATAATGAACCATTAGACTGCATGTTGAAGGTCTGTAGGAAGAAAATAGAGCAACAGATATGAGCGTCTGAATTTTGTTGTCATTCAGTGTGATGAGACAACTGACGTTTTAAATCACTTTCAGACGGTTTTGGTAGATTAGATTGATTTGCGTTCAGTAGGTTCACTTGTAGCCAAAAAAGGC
This sequence comes from Mantis religiosa, assembly GCA_030765055.1. NCBI lineage: Eukaryota > Metazoa > Arthropoda > Insecta > Mantodea > Mantidae > Mantis > Mantis religiosa. The sequence goes on along the minus strand of CM060951.1, from coordinate 108,313,595 downwards.
TGTGAAAATTGAACATGTCCAGAGGTATAAAGTTTAATAGCATATATACGTACAGAAGTGAACATAAGACACATATTATAGTATACAAGCAATATGAAAAACAATATGGAAAACACAGCAGGGATAGTTACATATGATACAAAATGAAACGCCTTTTAAACCAGCTTTCTCTTGGCTTATGCCAGTACGTCTCAACCTTTTTGCAATGGATACCATTCATTTTTTATTTATTAAATACATATACATTAAAAATAAACTTTCAACTTGCATCAAATATTTACTAGTAATGATTTGTCATTGGAATAGTTAGATACTACTTATAGAGCTACAGAAGCATTATCAGGATAATTTGTCATTCAGATAATCTTGTTTAATAGTTTAATAGCATAAATAAATAAAGTTAAATAAAGTTTAATAGCATATATACGCACAGAAGGTAACATAAGACACATATTATAGTATACAGGCAATATGAACAACAACATGGAAAACACAGCAGGGATAATTATATATGGTACAAAATGAAACACTTTCTAAACCAGCTTTCACTTGGCTTATGCCAGTACGTCTCAACCTTTTTGCAATGAATACCATTCATTTTTATTTATTAAATACATATACATTAAAAATAAACTTTCAACTTGCATCAAATATTTATTAGTAATGATTTGTCATTGGAATAGTTAGATACTTATAGAGCTACAGAAGCATTATCAAGATAATTTGTCATTCAGATAATCTTGTACAGAATAAAAAGATTTTGAGCAAAGGTACTCTCTAACAGCTTTCTTAAAAGCACCGAAATTATCAACCTTTTCTTTAAAAACATTAGGTAGTGCGCCAAATGTATTGATAGTTTCATAATGCACACCTTTCTGGAAGCAAGCAAGTTTAACACTGGGATAATGGATATTATACTTTTGTCTAGTGTTTATTTTGTGAATTACATTATTTGTTGCAAATAAGGCACGATTGCAGACAAAGAATTTTAGGATCGAGAATATATACATGCAAGGAAGCGCTAATATCTTCAATCTTGTAAAAAGATCTTTACAGGAGCATCTGTTGTGGGTGTTAGTAATGTTATGCACATGAGGAATTCATATATGAGAGATTTTGGGCTTCTGTGAATCCTTAAGGAAGAGATGCGGAATCTGTGACAAATTGCAAAACAAATGGAATCAACTCGCTTCTTGGAAACACCAAAGAAAAGCTCATTGCTCAAACATTTGACGGGGCTAGTGTTAAGAGTGGAAGGACTGGTGGAGTACATGCCAAAATAAGGGAAACATATGCATATGCATACCTTCTCCACTGCTATGCACACCAGTTGAATTTTAGTGATACAAAGGACAACAAATGCTAATTTCCAGATACGCCTGTTCTTTTCAAATCTGTTTTGGATTCCATAATTCTTTTCCATTTCCGTTTTGCGATCTCATATTTTAGAGAAAGTAGTGAAGGCAAGATTACTTAGAGTTACATTAACAAGATGGAATATACATTATATATATATATATATATATATATATTCTATATTCGTACCGTCAATGTTGTCTACGAAAGCATAGCAAACCCGAAAAAAATGTTTCGAAACCATTGAAGAGAGCTGTACTAATAAAACCATAATAAATGAAGTCAGTAGCTAGAGAAGAGCTCTTGAAGATCTAAATTTTATTTTTTGGTTAATAGTTTTCAACAAAATCCTAGCTCATGTAGACATTCTGTACCAGCAACTTCAAAAGAAGAGTAAAGATACTGTAACATTACGGAGTGGCATCCTTATATTTAAACAAGAAATGGAAAAGAAATGACTGAATGAACTACACAAAAACGTATGTGAAGAATTTCCGCAACTAACAAAGAAAAGAAAACGTATGCAATGTGCGAGGGTTGGAGATGCCAAAGAGGTGTGTGACGTCATCAAAATTACTGTTACAGATAGATTTACTTATAATGGACATCTAGGTGGTGCATCTTTACTGTGTAACCAATTTTTAAATAATTTTTGTGAACGTTTTCTGGAACAAATTTTCACACGAGTGGTGCAATCTCATCACGTGCGAAAGGAAAACTGCGCAGAGTTTTGGAGCTAATTTACAGACAAAATGACATGAACATTAAAGGAGAATTGAAACTTTTTCAGTTCAATTACGAAAATAACTTTTCGTCAGTGTTCATTGAAGTCAGAAAACTTTTGAAAATTGTCACAACAACGCCGATGGCGTTAGGTGTTGTCGTAAACCACCCTACTATTACTCCATCGGTTCCTCGTTTCAGGCGACCGCAAAGTGAGATTTGTGGTGGACAACACCGCGCTGGGGCGGGTTTTCTCCGGGACCTCCAGTTTCCCCCGCCATCTCATTCCACCGGTGCTCCATCTTCATCTCATGTATCATCATTGTCACCGCCTGCGGTGCCGTATGTAGTAAAAGCGGGCGTTAAACACTACACATTCATTCACATTCATGGTTCCTCGTTGTATTCCTGTCATCCAATACAATATGTTTAAAATCTTGCACCTTTCCCTCTGACGGGGATCGGCGCAATAGTTGGTAGCAGAGCGTGGTTTCGATCTACGGACCTCCGGGTTATGGGCACGGTACGCTTCCACTGCGTCCACCAAAAACAAAGTTCTATTCACCCCGCAAAATATAGCTAAACACTGTACCAGTTGTTATATAGACATTTAATCTACAACTAGCTGTAGACGACCTCCGATTTCGTCATAGTTTCGGTTTTGCTTTTAATCGAGACTGATTAAAGTGGTGATAGTTTCTGAAAAAAATCACCTACAAAGCGACTCTTGTTTGTTCGAAAAGTAATTCGAAATGAAATCTGTAGCATATATGTAATCCTTGTGAGAGCAAATGCTGCCAGATAACATTATGTCTTGTCTTATTCCATCTGGGTACCTTTTTTATTAAAATTCAAGATATGTTGTAGCAGTAATTTAGACTTTCGGAGCCTTCGTGCAGAAGAAAATCCTATATACAATGATGGTGTATTCTGCTTTGCAAATCACTGAGTGCATGGCAGATTATATACCTTCTGTGGTTAATATGCAATTTTTATTTCATCATCCAAATTTAAGTTTCCTGCGTCCTAATCATCCTGTGCCCATGTTTTCATTTGGTACGAAATCATCTATTTCAACGTCCATTAAGTACTAGCACCACTAGTATAAGTAAACAATGTACAGGCGTTTGAAAAAATTTCTTCGTTTGCGCTTTCTAACGCCTGTTATTGCTGGTTGGGAACTGACCATTTTGCGATGCGGTTTTTATTATAAATTTATAAGTATCTTGTGTTCCGGATAAACCGGAAATATACTGAATGCGCTGACTAGCTTCAAAATTCCTTATTTTAATCAAAATTTATGTTCGCCACAAACAATGCAGGGTTTGAATTTGGCACAAAATCTTCCAGTGAAATAGCAAGAAGTCATTTCTTCCTTAGGACACTGACATATTCCTTTGCTTTTCCTCCTCGCGGTCTTGTAAAAGGGAGCACAAAAGTATGGAATTTGAAATTTAAAGAAAGTATGTAGATATATTTGGAAGGACTGAATGGGAACATGTATAATATCATCATCATAATCATCATCATCATCTGCATCATACATGAGTGGATTTATTTATCTTAATGAAAGCAACCACATTCTTCAAGCTACAAGGCATGGTATGTTCATTATAATAACAATACTCTTACTAACAAAACCAGATCTGTAATTGTCATAATACATGCCTTTGAAATTTGCCATATTACTAAAATGCGTAATACACAATACACGCTGTACTTCACATATAATCACGATAAGTCCTGTTTTAAATTCACGTCATTTTCTGGTTAGGTCACATTAAAATGATGAATTAAATTGGCGTACTCGACATTCGTCTCTTAGGATAAGGGAAATACCTGAAAAGACCTTATCAGATAATTCACCCTGGCCGAGATCCGAGCTCAGGACTTTTAGCAGATAAGCTGCAGAGTCGTGGAATAACCCCATGTCACACTCTGAAATGACGCAGGAAATTCCACGTTTTCCTCACCTTTAACACACTGTAACACCTTTTGTGAACTTGTGGTTTTAAGACGCCAATGTGGAAAGTATGTGAAGTTTTCCAACAGACCGTCCCACATAAGCAGCAGATAACTGCCGAGGCTAAAAGAAACAGTGAAACAGTAGCGGACCCTGGTAAAGCTCTCTAAAATTAAATGTGATATGTTTCATCTTATACTTCTATGAAATAATGATAGCTTTTTACTGTGCGCATTCGTTGACAAAAATGGAAAGATCATTCCCAGGTTCCTTTGAGGCTTCGAAAGACTATGAATGTGGCTACGTATTGATTGCGCGATAGTTCTTGAAAAATGACGTTTTTAAGTGAGAGACAAGATGCCAGTAAATGTAGTCGCCTTACAGAAGTACACGAACATAGACAGTAATGTCAGTCAGATATTGTGTGCGCTGCTAACATCTTTCTGCGCAGAACAACTAAGTATATCACATTTTCATTGGCGTCAGTCACACTTATTACATTATCGATTTCTCTATATTGACACTACACTGCACACTTACTTTTCATATACTTTCTCCATCCCCAAAATTTTCTCCCTCGCCTTCTTCTTTGACTTTCGTTCATTTTCGTTGCTCATGTTGCTGAGTTCCTTTCCGTTGATTTCAATAATAATTTGCTCAGTTCTTTCTTCCAGATTGGCATCTTTATCCTAGTATCCCTCTTTAATTTTATCCACATAACGAAACCTTTTCCATTGTCCAATTTCATAATATCTTTGCTTGAAAGGGATTTCAGTCTTCTTTAATTTGAGCGTACGTTTCTGGTAGCAATTAATTGCTTTAGGACTTCCGCTTTTAACTCGATGGAGTTCAGAGTGAGTGTGTGTGGTGTTTTAGGGCCCGTCGACAACAAGGTCATTTGGGCCCGAGATGGAGTTCAGATCCGGATGCTGTAGTGCAAGACTTGTCGCGATGTTTAGACAATATACGATCAAACATTTATTTCTTCAGGGCAGATTTGTTGGCAAAAATTAAATTATACAACTGTGTTTTGTGCTGTGTTCATCAAATATAATGTGAGTATGTACGCAGGACTAGAAATTTGATGGTGGTTCGTCTAACTGTGCATAATAATGAAAGCACTGTCGATTGCTTGAACAATTGCTTCGGGATCAAATACGAAGCCACTTATGATTTTCTGTTTTCTTCTGGAATCTGTAGATAAGGGGAATATCTGATAAGAGGTCGATAGTTCTACCTGAATAGACCATAATTAGTCGCTCTCCTCTGATAGAGGCCACGCCGTGGCTCAGTGGTTAGACCGCTTTGCTCTCACCAAGGCGGCCCGGGTTCAATCCCAGGTGACTGCAAAATGAGAATTGTGGTGGACAACACGGTGATGGGGCGGGTTTTCTCCGAGACCTCCGGTTTTCCCCGCCATCTCATTCCACCAGTGCTCCATCTTCATCTCATGTATCATCAGTGTCACCGCCTGCGGTGCCGTATGTAGTAAAAGCGGGGGTTAAACATTACACATTTCCTCTGGATAGAGGCGAAATGAGAGCTGAAGTGCTGTCACCAGAATAACTTATTATGACTACTCTGGATTAATTTGCTTCCTATCACTATCGGGTGGACTTCAACTCTGTATCTACCGAGAGAAGCAAGATGGCCCTTGCGCAGCCTATGGCCATCAAAAATAATTTTATTTATTTACTGTTATCTGAAAATGTTCCCAGAGCCATAGCTCATGCTAGGGAACAGTACAAAAATGTATAAAATGATGGCAAACAGCCCTTAGCAATACTTAGCAATACTTATATTACATTTTCATAGTAGGAATGAATTACCGTACAAGAATAACTTATATGAAACATACAAAGATACATTCACTATAACTCAACAAATAATAGTAAAAAAGGATATTACAGGAAAAAAGCTAATAATTTTTAACCAGTTCAGCTATCAAACTAGCTATAAATGTGTGACACTTTCTCAGCTATCAAAGTAAGCCTTCAGTAAATTTTCAGCAACTTTCCTTTTAAAACCCTTTATGTTCCTGCAGTCTTTCAGTTTCAGTGGCAGCGCATTATATGTTGATAACGTGTGAGGTTAAGCTGTTCAGGCCATAAGTAGAAGTTGTCTATATATACATATATAACACAAGAAATAAAGGAAACTTAACAAAACCAACAGTGAACACTTCCAAATAATAGATTAGACTTTAGAAGATTATTTTTTATTTTGTGGAGATGTATTATCAAGGACAACTCTATGTTTACTTGTAATGGTAAAATGTTAGTTACATGGTAGGGTGCTTTTGTGTTTGTTCTAAAGGGCAGATTATAGATTATTTTCAAGGCACGATTTTGAAGTACTTCGAGGTCATGAATTAAATATTTAAGAGAGTTACCCCATAAGATGTTTAAGTGATCCAAATGAAATTGAATTAAAGCATGGTAGATACTTTGCAAATTATTTACACTGAATCCTTTGAATTTCAGTCTTTGAATTACAGCTAACACAGGAAGAATGTTTTTTACATGCATAATATGGTCCTTCCATGTAAGGGTACTAACTAGAATCAAACCTAGATAATGATTGTTGTTACTCTTTCAATCACTGCGTTATCAACATGTTTCTTATTATTTACTACAGGTACGTATGATCTTTTATGAAATAACAAATATTTTGTTTTACAGACATTTAATGTTAACTTATTGCCCTTAAACCAGCTATTCAATGCATTCAGGTCTTGCAGTATATCATATATCAGCTGGTGCTCAGAGTTATCTATATGTAACAAACATATATCATAAGCAAACGTAGTCAATTTACCTTTTAGTCTTAAACATCCTGTGTCATTTATAAAAATTAGGAATAATATAGGACCTAATGCAGAACCTTGTGGAACACCATGATGAATTGTTGATAGAGAACTGGAAATGTTGTTCATATTTACAAATTGTTTCCTATTACTGAGATAATTCTGAAACCAGTTGAGAGGAAGTCCTCTTACAGCAGCATATTCAAGTTTCTTTAGTAATAAAGTATGAGCTACAGTGTCAAAAGCCTTTTTTAGGTCAATAAATATACCAGCAGCTAAACTATTTCTATCCAGAGCTCTTTGAATAGGTACGATAATATCTACCATGGCAGCAAGAGTACTAGATTTGTTAATAAATCCATACTGATGATTGTGAAAACAGTTGTGGTTTTCTAGATGCTGTAATAACCTAACCTTTACTACCATTTCCAGAATTTTGGCAAGTACAGGAATAATACTTATTGGTCTGTAATTATCCATAGTTACTCTATCACCGGACTTATAAATTGGCACAGCTCTTGTGATTTTACAACCATCAGGTACTGAACCTGAACTAAGTGATAAATTAATAAAGGTTACAATGTGTGGAACCAAACTGTACTTGCACTTTGTTAACAATTCATTTGATAAAATATTATCTGTCTTATTACTGTTTTGTTGTTGCTATCATTTTAGAACCTCATTATAATCTGTTAGCTATAGAAAAAGACTATTTGGTACTGAACTTAAGGTGGTGGAGTATATTGTGCAGTTATACATTTCTTCACTAACTGATCAGCTATATTTACAAAGTATTGTTTAAAACACTCACATAGTTCTACCTGATTTACTATTCTTTGATTATCTACCCTTATTGTTTCTATTTGATTGCACTGTACTAGGGTTTTGTTTCTCAAGATTCCATTTATTGCCATCCATACCTTTTTTGGATCGTAGGAGTTATTCAGTTTATTTCAGTAATATGCTTCTTGAAGTTCCCTCTTCATTTTAGTTATTTCATTTGCACACTTTTTGTGCAGTTCAATTGCTATCGGAGAGGGAAATTTGCATTTTTTTTTTTGCTATACAGTAACTAGAGCCAAAAAGGTACTACTAACCCATGGTTTATGTGTCAGTTTATTTGACACAACCTTTCCGCACTTGTAGGAAAAGACTGAAACCCCTTCCTTTATAAATTGCAATAATGAGTTATAGTATCCATTAGGGTCATTTTTGACACAGTTAAATCCAGTATCTTGTATAAATAAGGACAGTCTATTATGATGTATAGTGTTAAATTCTTGAATTGACATTCTCGTATTGATATACTTATCACGAAGAGCCTTGCAAAGATATTCATTTATGTCAATTATAAGTATGTTATGGCCACTGATATCATGCATTATTATTATATAATAATTCCTTTGTCTCTTGATTTATCCATTTGAAGCCCAGTGATTTAAATTAAAATTCCAAGGCTCATAGGTTTGCTTAAACCAGTTTGGCTATAATAATGATAATGATGATGATAATGATGATGGTGATGATAATGATAATGATGATGATAATGATAATGATGATAATGATAATGATGATGATAATGATAATAATGATAATCATAATAATGATAATAATAATGATAATAATGATAATAATAATGATAATGATGATGATGATAATAATAATAATAATAATAATGATAATAATAATAATGATAATAATAATAATAATAATGATAATAATAATAATAATGATAATAATAATAATAATGATAATAATAATAATGATAATAATAATAATAATGATAATAATAATAATAATGATAATAATAATCATGATAATAATAATAATCATGATAATAATAATAATCATGATAATAATGATAATCATGATAATAATGATAATCATGATAATAATGATAATCATGATAATAATGATAATCATGATAATAATGATAATCATGATAATAATGATGATAATGATAATAATGATGATAATGATAATAATGATGATAATGATAATAATGATGATAATGATAATAATGATGATAATGATAATAATGATGATAATGATAATAATGATGATAATGATAATAATGATGATAATGATAATAATGATGATAATGATAATAATGATGATAATGATAATAATGATGATAATGATAATAATGATGATAATGATAATAATGATGATAATGATAATAATGATGATAATGATAATAATGATGATAATGATAATAATGATGATAATGATAATAATGATGATAATGATAATAATGATGATAATGATAATAATGATGATAATGATAATAATGATGATAATGATAATAATGATGATAATGA